>VZSE01013090.1:97787-244075 GCA_013398275.1 Promerops cafer | reverse complement strand
GGCACTGGGGCAGGAACTGGGGCACTGGGGCAGGAATTGTGGCACTGGGGCAGGAATTGCTTTGCTCTCTGCCTGAGCTTCCTCAGGACAGTAAATGCTGAGCCCTTTGCACCATCCTTTGGGCTTCTCCTCACCCACCATGTGCTCTCGGCCTTTCCGTTTTTGCCCTGGCTGGGCCCTCTGGGAGTAGCCAGAAGGGAAGGAGGAGGGAGTTGGATGGCTGAGCCCTTCCTCTGATTTGGCAAATCCTGTTTTTCCCTCACTGCATCATTCAAAACGTGTTCAGGGCTCCAAACACATGGCCAGAAGCACTGCCCTGGGAAGGAGCCTGAAGAGCTGCAGCTATTTAGATGAAGAAACCAAGAACTGAAACCATTGCTCCTGTCACTATCCGTTTTGCTCTGTCCCTGCCAGCTCACCAGCACTGGAGAAGCATCATGGAGACACAGGGAAGCAAGCTGGTGTCTCAGAAAAGTCAGGCTGGCTGCTGGCAGGACAGCTTCAGGCTCTGCTGGGGATCAGATGGCAGAGGAGCAGCTCGTTCCCTTCCTCGGCTTCAGGGAAAAACTCGTACGAGGGCAGAAGACTGGCTTTTGAGGATGAGTCTAAACTTTGCACCTGCACCTCAGATTTGCCCTTGTTCAAGCCAAAATTGAAATACGGGCAGGAACCTTTCCCTCCTGGAAACTCTCCCCTGGCTCTGCCTGATGTGCCCCCGCTGTGCAGAACTACAGAGTGGCCCCTGACCTGCTGCTTCCCGTAATCTCCAGGCTGATACGGACCTTGCTGTGAAAGGGATGTGGCTGACATTTAGCAGGAATGCCAGTTCTCATCAGAACAGTGCCTGGGGAGACGCAGGCTGCGCTCAGCCGTGCAGCTGATGAGACCTGCTGCTCTGCAGGCTCGGTCAGCACCTCACTTCATCAAAGGAGCGCTCTTGGCTAACACTGGGTGATGTTTCCCAGAAATGGCATGGGCAGGAAAGATGTTTTGCTTGGCATAAACTGGCCTCAGTGCACATTTCAGTGTTCTACTGGGTAGAAGGAACCAACTGGAATGAGTTTGGGGCTAAGGTGGGTTTAGCCACGCCACAAAATCCAAGAGCAGTGAAAGAAGTGTGGGGAGGATCAGTCTCCCCTCCTGCCAGCCTCACTTGCAGAGATCTCTCTGGATAAAAGCTATGCTTCATTTCTTATGATGCAGCAGAATCAGCAATATCCCAGCTGTGGGAAGCATCCTTCCAGGATCCCCTGTGTGCAAAGATGTCAAGGCAATTCAGAGTCCCAAGCCTATTTGGGACTACCACCCTTAATGCATTAATTTTACATGTGGGCAAAGTGAGTCGTTTTTCATCTCTCCCTCGACTGCAGACTCTTTGGCAGATCTGAGAAGAGGAGCCTGTGCTTCCCCCCCCTCCAGCTGCATCTGGCTGCATTTGAAATTTCAAACGAGCACTGGAGCTCTCTCAGCTGGATTGTGCATATTTTTTTTTGTGTTTGTTTCAGCCACTTCACAAAGAGAACTCATCTTTCTACCCACAGTGAAGCCCAGGATTTCCTAAGAACAAAGCGTTGGGTTTGCCCCAAATACAAACAGTCATTTACTGAAGGGCCATGAATCACAGGGAACCCCACGAGGGTTTGATCCCCAGCTCCAAATGCTCTGTCCCGGCTGTTTTGGGCTGCCTCACGACAGCCTTTGGCACAACCAGGGGAGTGCCCAGCTCTGCAGGGAGCAGCTGGCAGTGCCAGGCAGACACAGACACATCCCTCCAGCGCAGGGCACACCCGCCGGGGCCACTCTTGTCCTTGCAGCCCCTTGGGCGGAGCATCCCCCCAAACCTGCCCGTGGCTCCCGGGGCGTGAGGGACAGGGACGTGGCGAGGCCGAGTGCCTCGGTTACCCCACCTCAGCGGCTTCCAGCCTCCCGGCAGGGCTGGCAGGAGCAGCACCGCCCGCCCGCTGCGCGCCCGCGGGGCCAGCGCCGCTCCCCACCCGGCCGGCCGCGCATCCCCCGCCGCCTCCCGCCAGCTGCGGGATCCAGCTGCGGTGTCCAGCTGCGGGCTCCAGCTGCGGGCTCGGCTCCGGCAGCAGCACCGGCTGCGGCGGAGCAACAGCGGCCTCCAGTGCCGAGAGCTCCTCCCGCGCTCCGTCCAGGAGCCCGCACGCCGCGTCCTGCCCGCGCCGCGCACGGCCGCGGAATGGGCGGGCTCGAGCGACCTTCAGAGGGCGTCTGGTCCGACCCCCCTGCCCTGGGCAGGGACATCTTCAACGAGACCAGGTTGCTCAGAACTGCCTCCAGCCTGATCTTGAATGTTTCCGGGGATGGGGTATCCACAACTGCTCTGGGCAACTATTCCACTTTCTCACCACCTTCACAGAAAAAAACTTCTTCCTAATATTTAACCTAACCCCGCCCTCTGTCAGTTTGAAGCCCTCCCTCCTTGTCCTGTTACTCCAAGCCCCTGTAAAAAGTCTCCCTTGGTGCCCCTTTAGACTCTGGAAGGGGCTCCAAAGTCTCTAAGGAGCTTTCTCTTCTCCAGGCTGAACATTCCCAGCTCTCTCTGTCTCTACAGCAGGTGTGATCCAGCCCTTGGAGTGTCTTTGTGGCCTCCTCTGGACTTGCTCCAACAGGCCCAAGTTTTTCTTATGTTGGGCACCCCAGATCTGGGTGCAGCACTGCAGGGGGGTCTCATCAGAGCGAGGGGCCGAGTCCCCTCCCTTGTCCTGCTGCCCACACTGCTTTGGATGCAGCCCAGGACAAGGCTGGCTTCCTGGTGGGCTGTGAGTGCACAGTGCTGGCTCACGTCCAGCCTCTCACCCACCTGCACCTTCTTGGAAAGGTATCTCCCCTCCTGCCAGCCCCCTCCAGGCCAGGTTGTCAGTGTCAGCAGCAAAGCTCACCAAGGCCAGTAGAGGAAAGAAAAATAGAATTTTGCCTGGAAAAATGGAATCTTTTTGGTTTTCTGAGGCACTGGATAGCTGTGACCTGCAGGACAAGCGTGAGGCTGGTGACTCTTGGTGCACAGGGACCATGTCATGGGGCACTGGCATATTGACAAGGCTGGAGATGGGTCAGCATGGAGATGACTTGTTGGGTTCTTTCTCCTGGGAAAGACTCTGGAGCAAGGGCTTTAGTGCCCTGTATTTAGCAAATGCAATTGCAAGTCATGAGGAAAATCTATTGCTCGAACACTGGAAGTCTAGGAAAGGAAAACAAAATTCCTGGTGCAAAAAAGGAGCCTCCCTGTTATGCCAGAGCCTGGCTCTCTCCTTGGGCACGTCCCAGCCTTCTCCCTGGGGCTCTGTCAGTAATTTGCTCACAGCTCTTTACCAGAACAAACCGTATTTTTCAGGGAGGTGCTTTAAGTGCTGGGCAAAGGGGATTGCTGTGTGTGTAAGAAATCCCAGCACAAGACCTGGCGATGCTTCCCTTTTATTGGGGGTTGGGGCGGGTGAGGGGACAGCTTTGTGCTCTCATCTCCGGAACGGCTGTGCCTCAGTTTAGAGCGGAGCTGCCGCGGGGGGTTCTGCACATTCCTCTGTTCTTGATGCGCACCTGGGTGCTTCTTTGCCTGGAAGAGAGGTTAAAAGTGCTGGGGGGGCTGCCTTCGGGTCCCTGAGACACAGCAGAGCCTGGCTCAGAGGACAAAGGCAGAAAGAAAGGAAAATATTGCTTAAATCATCATCTAAGTGTTACTCACAGCAAGCAAGGCCACATATTCTTGACAGGGAGTTCAGGGTTACCATGGACATGTGTTAATTAATTCCAATAAGCTCAAGAGTGCTTTCTGACACCTCCTGGCAGGATAATTCACCTCTGTGCTGCAGGACAGCACTGAGACACCTCTAATGCCTGTCTGACTGCAGACAATAAAGGTTATGATTTTGTTTTGTAGGTTTTTAGAAACAAAAGACTGCCACTGTGTCTCACTTGGGTTTGGCCTGCTCCCAGCCTCCCCTCCTGATTGCTTCTGCAGCAAAAGTGGGGAAAATATTAAAAAGGTGCCTTTAAAAAACTATTTTCTTCTTTTTGCCCAAGAGTGGACCTGATTCCTCTGAATTGTTCCATTTTCACCTGGAATCATGATGTTCTTCTCTTTGGGAAGACAGACCCATTTCTCAGGTGCATTAGAGAAATGATGGTAAAATGATTTGCGTTTTGCAAAAAGCATTTTGCATGCTGGTCACAGTGAAGTGACCAAAGGTGACAAGTGAGACACTGCTGCTGCAGGGACCCGCCAGATGCTTGGTTATTCCCAGACTCCTTGCAGGCTTCCAGCTCTTGTCAGGCCAGTTGCACACACAGAACTGCAAATGACACTTCATCCTGCCTCCTGGCTGCATTTTTCCCACGGACCAAGGCTTTATAGATGAGGACACTTCGTTTATCTCTCCCCCAAGACATTTGGCACCAGGCAGCTTCAGAGTCCTGGTGCCCAGCCCAGATGGCCCTGGCCAGGAGACCAAATGGCTGCTCCTAACCTCAGAATTCCATCACTTGGGAACAGAACAGGGGAGCTGCAAGGCCCGGGGCTGTGACCCACAGGGGCAGCACATTTCCAGTTGCAGCTGCTCGGAGCTTGCACAAATGGGAGTTTTAGGAGCTCTGGGAATGCAACGTCAACACAAGGCAAATGCAGCACCAGCTTCTCATTCATCCCGACCCTCCTCTGACTCCTGCCCGGCTCTGAGTACACCACCAGCTCAGCCTCTCCCTTTCTTGTACCCCAGTTTCTCTTCCTGTAAGCACTGGGTTCTCCCATCCCCTCTGAAGCTGCTCTCTGCTCTGGGGAGATGGAGCATCCTGGGTGCCACTTTGCACAGCTGACTGTGGAGCCTTCCTTGCTCACTTTACCCCGCTCCTGGTCCGTGGCCAAAGCCCTAATGATGTTGTGTCTGATGAACCTCCCACCCCCATCTGTTGCACAATACAGGGACAGCTGGTGCTGGGCTGCTGGCTTCCAGCAGGGTCATTACCACCCTGCCAGGCTGTGCCGGGTCATTAACTGTGGTGTCTTTGCTGAGGAGATCCCACTCAGCTTCTCTCTGCCTGACTGCATCATACTCAGCCTTGAAAGGTGAACCAGCATTTGAACAGGCCAGGAGCAGAGTATGTGGCAGCAGCCTGGGTTAATGAAGCAAAGAAGGGACAACCCAAGTGACAATATTTATCCAGGCTCTTTTTTTTCCTGGTGATCTGGATTCTGTTCCTTGTTCCTGCAGAGTTATCAGGGAGGCGATGCTCCTGAAAGCAGAATTTGGCTCCACAAACCCACGCATCCAGAGACAGAAAAGCTGGACTCTGAGCTTCTGCTACAAATGTCTCTGCTGATGGCAGATGGGCCTGTGAGCCTGATCACCAGAAATCCCTGCCTACACCAGGTGAAGTCAAGGGTGAAGCTCCCTTAGCCCTGCAGACTGGGGCATCTGGCTCCAGATAAGAGTCAGTCTTCCCAAAAGAGATTTTTGAACCACTTAATAGCATTGAGTTGGAAGTAATTCCTTCACTTGTCTGACACAGAGTGCTTCCAATGTATAAATATATTTTAAATTACCTAGGGCCCAAGCCAGATGAAATGTATCAAGTCTTGCCAGAGACACCCTTAGCATTTGGACCTGGCCTTCTGCTAGAACAGTGCAATCTGGCTCCAGCACAGATTAAATATAAAACTCATTCTTAAAAATACCCAGAGCAAACTGTGTCCTTTCATATGCAGAGAAGACAGAAAGCAGAGCTCAGCTATAAATTTCTGGGGTGAAAAAACACAGTTTTTTTCCTCAGCCACCACACATCTGAGGTCATCTGGAAAAATATTCTTCAGCCCGTGTGCTAGATCTGGGCAGACTTCGAGGACTTTGCCATTTGTCTGAGGTCCTGGATGCCTGCCAGCTCTCGCTGCTGCTTGGCAGCTGCAGGTATGGGGAGGTTTTTGTTAGTGGGCAGCCTGTGTGCTGCGAGCCACACACAACGGGCCCGTTCCTCAGCTGGAGCCCAGAGCAGCGGGCGCAGCAGCTGTGCGGGAGGCCAGACCCGTGCCAGATGTGCTGGGCTCGCTGCCCGAGCTCCACCCAGCTGCATGCAAACAGCTTTCTTTCTAGGAAATCCCAGATCTGTGTGGTAGCCCTCATCTGTGCGGCACTTAGGCTTGCAGCAGTTCCAGGTACTCACAGGTTGTGAAGGCACAACAGGCACTCGTTGCTGTACAGGATGTCATCCGTGCCACAGACGGGCTCAAACTCCCTCGTACACCCTCTTCTCACGTTGACATTCTCACAAGATGGCTGGAGACACAGAAGGTTAATTTTGAAAATGTTAAGCCTGTTCTCAATTTCCCAAAGGAGCTTTGCTTTCCCGGAGAGGTTAGCATTTTGTCTATCTTCTTAACCCATCCTCAGAGCTCCGCTGTGAGCTCTCAGAAGCACTGGGACCATCTGCCACCATGTCCCTTGGCCAGCTGAACTCCACCTGGCACTGCTGTCACCCTTAGGAGTGTAGAGTAAATAGTGCTCCATGGGCACTGCCTGAGCACGTTCTTCCCAGTTTTTATTTTTATGCCTCAGCAATACCTGTCCTCACACTTGCAAGAGACTAAGGGGACTTCTGACTTTCTTGGCAGGTAGCAGCAATATTTAGCTTTTTAGGAGATTTTCTTTCAGTGTTTGGGGGAAATTCAGTGGAAAACCAGTATCATCACTGGGATTTTGCTGTGGCACAGCAGGTGGAAGGGGGTTCCCAGGCACTGGTATTTTTGGTCTGTCAAGCCACTCTGCTTCACTGTATTTAGCAATGGTGGCTCCCCAGTGTATGGGTTAGTGCTGTCTGACTTGTGGTACAATAAAAGAGGAAACTTCACCTCTGTTCCTCTGAAAGCAGCTGCATCCATCTCGGCGTTTCCTAGAGAAAGAGGAAAGAGAGAGAGAGGGGGAAGACACCTTAGCACCCATCACTCGGGCTGGTTTCAAGGGGGACAGAATAAAGACAGTTTAGGCTGAGGACTGTGTGTCTTCACTCAAACACCTTTGTCCTAGAAAATAATTTCTTCCCTTGGATCTCCCACATTTCTTAGCTGGATCCCTCCCTGCTGTGTCACCCTCTTTCCCCTGGCAGAAACACTGTAATGGTGCAAGGCCCTGCCAAGGCAAAATGCACTACTAGAGACGTCACCTGCCAGCTGTCAGAGAGCAAAGGCAGCTTTTGTCCTGTCTTACCACATGTTCATGAGTAACTGAGACAGGTATGACACTGGGCAGGTTCTGGGGTAAATCCAGGGCAATTTCTCTACTGTTACTCAGTTTTTACCACACACAAGCAGAGCAAAAGACAAGTTGTTGAAAGTCTGTACTAGAAGGAGACCCTGAGGTCTCAAATCCAAGCTGGTGGGATCAAGCCATGACTTTGGTGGGCTTCCCCATGGAGAAGCTGGCCCTGAGCTGGCAGCTGGGATCGCATGGGTGGAACGTGTGGTGGGTGTGTTTTGAAAAACAGCCTGAATTTTTTGGCAAAAGGCAGAACTGAGAAGAAGATCCTGTTTATTTATTTTTTTTTAATGAACCCAGAAGTCATCTACATGGAGGATTTATACTGCATCAGTATTAACAACAAGCACGTGAAACATTTTGGTGCTGAGGAGCTGGTAGCCACACCGTTTAATATTTCAAGAATTTTGCTTTGGGCTAGCACTGGTCCAGACCCAGGAGCTACAGCTCACTACGTGCTCTGTTCATCTGAAATGAGCCCAGATTTTGTGCTCAGCCCGCCCTGCAGGGGCAGCCTCTGTGCTGTAAACAGGATGACAGAGGACCTGCTTCAGAAGCACCCTCCTGTTTGGAATGAGCCCACTAAAGCAGGACCCGAGGAGCAGCAACAGCTCATGTTCTCATCCCTCTGCACCATAAGGGATTTTGAAAACACAGTTGGCTTAAACATTGGCTTTGGTAGTGAGAGCTGCATTTTCCCTTGCATAGATTCATTTCCTGTCTTCTTGGATTTGCTTTTTTAAAACCAGAATAGCACCTATTCACTCTGAAAGGATCACACTGTCCTAGAAATCACCAGTTACAGGACAAATCCTGCCCCTGAAGAAAGAGCATGAGCAGGTCTGTTCATTTTTGGGAGCAAGTGCACCCTTTCAAGCTTTTGTTTTAGGTTTGCTCACAGACAGGTACAGGTTTAATGCACACTGGCCATTGCAGCATTCCCTGCCCAGGGCCACAGCAAGGTCCCAGCAGCAGCTGGTCTCTTCCCACACTCACCTGCCCATGTGGCAGACCTGGGAGCTTTAGCGAGGAGAGGAAACAGCTCCTAAGCAAAATGTTGGACTCACCTTGGTAGAAGCAGAGTGCCAGGGAGAGGAGCAGGAAAACACCAGCTACCTTCATGGTCAAGGTGATGTTTTACTGAGCACAGCGGAGAGAAACCGGGACACTCCTCGGTGTCTCAGAGATCCTGTCTCTGGCAGTCTGCTGGGACCTTTATACCTTTCCCCATTCCTGGCACCACACCACACAGCCAGCTCCACCCTGCAGTCCTGTGGTGACAGCATTCAAAGCACGGGGACAACACCAGGTGGCAACTGGCTCACTGGTGTGTGCAAGGATGAAAGCCTCTGCCAAGCCAATGGAGGTAGTAATCCTTATCTCCAGCACGGACCGGGGCCCTGCCCCAGGTGTGGGGGTCAGCCCCACGTCTGCACTCCTGTGATAAAACAGCTTTGTCCAAAGAACCAAGATTGGAGAAATGGGCAGGACAGCAAGGGAAACACAGTTAGCAGCACTGTGGCTTTGATTAATGACCCTGCTGCTGCCACTTGCAGGGTGAAGCTCTCCGGTGAAGCCACCTCTGGGTGAAGATGGCTCTGGTCCACACGCACCTTTCCCAGTGTGACTCACAGAGCAGAGCTGGGGTGCTGCAGCTCCCCTTCCCTCCCCGGGCAGGCAGGAATGGGAGCAAGGATTGCTCCTGGAGAGCTGAGCTTGCCTGTGCCTTGGGCTCGCTCCTGGCTGCGTATTCAGTGCTGCTGTTGTGACTGCTCCTCCCTGATTGCAGACAGCAGCCGAAATGAGCCGCTGGGCCCGACGCTGCTCCCTTCCCCTCTGCCTGCCTGCACTGGGAGTAAACCCTGGGGATTTCCTACAGTTACACCACCACTGGTGCATTGCAGAGAGTGGATCAGTCCCTCGGGGATTAGAAGGATTAATTAATGTTTCTAAAGCACTTTGATATCTCAGCCATAAATCACTGGAGAAGTGCAAAGCAAATTATTACTAATGGGGGCTTATGACTCAAAGACAGATTTTTAATTAGCTGAACAGGAAAAAGTCAATGCCAAGAGCAATTCAAGGAGCTGTTTGAGAGGGAGAAATCTCTTCTCCATTGGCAGCTGCTCCATTGTCCAAGGGATACTCCATTCCCAACGTGGCTCTGGAGGGTGCTTTCCCCTGCCATAAACATCTCTTCTGATTTTGCTTCAGTGGTCATGGGGAGATTCCTCCCTCTTGACTGGGTTTCCCTCTGCTCCCCCTGGGCTGACCTGCAACATGAGGCAGAAAGAACTGCTCCTAGTGCCATCTATTATTTTATTAATTTAGAGAGCAAAGCTGGCTGTGGGTATGACCTGCTCAGCAGCTCTCAGGAGCTGGGGTGGGTGTTAGTGGACCTTTGAGCACAGACAACAATCCTTTAGCATGCCCGGGACAATGGTTCAGGTGGTGTTATCACCCTCTGAGGAGCAAGGGAGGGAGGGATGATAATTTTTTATAGCTTAAAGAGGTTCATCTCAGTCCAACATTGTCCCCTGTTTTTTTCCTCTTCAATCTAAGACATTTAAATAGACCAGTGCTGAAAAGAGTTTCTCTGATTACCCATGTTTGGGGCGTGCCAACTCCTGGTAAAACACATTTTTCAGTTTAAAGATCCTTGCTGTAGCCAGGAAATGAGATAGTTTGGATTGTCCAGGAACAGAAACATTTTTCCTCAGATTCCTTGGAAACATCCAGGCGCATTTCCAGACTTGAGTCTGATGGGTGAATCCTCACTGTTTATGCTCTGCAGGTGGCAACTGTGTTGGCTCCTGGGACATTTCAGTGTGTGTAATGCCATGGTTTTCTCCTTCCTCCAGAAGGGTGAGGCATCAAAGCACAGGCTGCTGACCTTCCCCTGCCTCCTGGACACTTCTCTCTTCATCCTCTTACTGCTTAGGCTCCTGATAGCTTTGCACTGGCTGATTTTCATGTTCCCAACCGCTCCCAGAGCTGGAGGAGATTAAGTACTTTGCTACTGAGGAAGGTTGAAGAAACTCCAGATTATGCAGTGCAATGGACTGAACTTAATTATTCCACAACGAGTTGAGCCAAGCCAACAGACTCAAGGGCAGTTGCCTCTGCCAAAAGAAGATTCCAGCACAGGCTGCAGCTGAACAGCAGGCACGCTTGGGTTTTAATGCAGTTTCTCCATTAGCAAATGCTCTTCCTTTCCAAGCGTCTCCACTGACAGCTGTGTCTTTATGAGACGCCTTCAAAACCAGGGGATTTCAGGGCTCCTCTCTCCTGATTGACAACAATTCAATATCCTTCAGGAAAATCAAACAGAAATGCTTGGGGCTCATTTGACTGGGGAGGAATGAAAAAGAGCTGCGAACTGCTACTGCACTGGGTGCTCCTGGTACCGTCCTCGGCAGTGTGGGCTTTCTCAGGATGTGTCACCTTGTCAGAGCAGCGTGTTCCTCCAAACACATCAGCTGGAGGAGTAGAGAGGAATGAGTCAGGTGGCTCTGCCAGCCGTGCTGTGTGACTTGCTGAGCCTGTCGTGGAGAAATGGAGAGGACAGGCGGGTCCCAAAGCAGGGGTGGCGTGGGATGACGTCCTCTTGGCCAGCTTGTTGGGTGGTGGCCACCACACATGCTGTAGGACACAAGATCTCTGCAGCTGCTGCTGGTGTCTCCTCCTGGATGCTGGGAGCACCTGGAGAGAGAATTGATGCTACACAAGGCACGAGGGGAAGGGGCAGTGGGTAAGGAGGCAAGTGAAACTGCCAGGTCTGCCTCCAGGTGGGCCAGCAGGAAGAGGTGATTCTCCTTCCGCAGGATGAATTTCTGTATTGTCTTTTGGCCAAACCTGAGTGTTTTCTAGTTACATTCATTTCAGTAGTAAAGTGTTGCAAAGGGATAAAAAATTACATTGCAGAGGAATTAAAAATCTGTGAAACTACTTATTTCCCTGTGGTGGTGCCTCCATGACAGGCTGCAGGATCACTTGCTGTGACCAGGGCTGGAATTCGTTTTTTTGTGGAGACTTGATGTACAAAGAGAAAGCCACCAGTGCCCTCAGGAAACCAACAGAATCACCAGGCAAAAGAATCCAAAGATCACAAGCCAGACCCAGATGATCATGAATCACAACTTAGAAGTCACAAATGGTTCTTAAGCCTCTTCCAAATAATGGCGTTTCCCAACAAGCTCATTTGGGGTGGTTCACATTTTCCAGCCTTCTCCTGAACCAGAGAGAGAATGGGCTAAAGCAGGAGCACAGTCCCAACCCCTTCCACCAAGGAATGACTCTGTGACCAAGACCTGCACCACGGCCCTGTGCTGGTGGCATCCCTGAGCTTGGTGGAGGTTGTGGGGACCTTCCCTGGGATTCATGAAGGACAGGCACCAGAGGCTCCTCAGTGCTCAGGATCTCAGCAAGGCAGCTGGGGACTTTGCTGCTGTCCTGCAGTGGGTGGGATGAGTGACATTTGGAGAAAGGCTGATGCAAATGTGAAACCTAGAGGTGTCACAAAAACCACTTCCCAAGATGCTCAAAGCTCTTTTGGGTCCAAAATGCTGCTTGTGTTGGATTTAAAAGCTAAAAATGCCTGAATTTGTGTTCCCTGCCAGGCCTGGATCTTGCAGTTGTAGCCAAGACCTTGCCCAAGGTGGTTTCAAAACCAAGGTGGTTTTGAAAGGTGTGTGTGAGACAGACCAAGCTTTTTTGCATCAGCAAGGTGAGAGCAGTGTGCAGTGATCAGCTGCTCCTCTGTCCAGGGAATACTGCTCAAACACTGATTTTTCCTGCAGAAAAAAAACCCCAACCCATAATTTGGTCGGTAGTGATTTTTGTCTTGGACTCTTTCCCATTTAATGCTGAGAAAGCTATTCTGTTGCTCTGGGTGCATGGAAGATATTGAACATTCTGACAGTTTAGGAAGAGGGATCCTGTGAGTAGCTGCTGAGAAAGCATCATATATTTTCTCCAGCTGCAGGAGAATCTCAGGACAGCATATCAATTTGTTTTCTCTTCTGTTCTGGAAATCTTGGACTTGGGACCTCTGGTTGCTGGGGAGGGGGCTGGGCACAGCTACAGGATAGCATTACCAAATCATAATTTCTACTTTTACTAAAGCTTCTGTTTGCTATCCTTCAGCAAGGGCAGCGTGTCCGTGAGAGGGACCTTTGGAAATCTGCAGGCATCGGCAGCTTTGCCTGAGAATGGGTATTGCTGACAGCAGAGTCTAAAGACAAAGACATCACATAAATCATAGCTTGTTGGGTTGTTCAGAAGAGACCGTGACTGGATGCCAATCCAATGCTTCCTGAGGAGGATGAACATGCTGTGGACAGGCTCTGTCTTTGGATTAAGGATTACTGGCTGACATTGGCTGGGGTGGAGTCCCCAGCCTGACGAGGAAGTTCCCAGCCCAGCTCCTGGCCTGTTTGCCTCTGCTCTCCCACCTCTCAGTGACACCAAACCCCACAGGCTCAGCCCATGGAAACCCTTCCCTCCTCTGCTATGACTTACTGGGTGATGGCACGTGTCTGCCAGGAATAATTCTGGACTGTGGTCAGCTCTGGTGACCTTGGGGCTCTGTCCATTGCTGGTGGGACTCTGGGTTGGTGCAGGGGGTGCCAGCTCCTGGACAGGCTTTCCCCCCTTTCTCCCCTGACCGCTCATGCCCCTCTCCTTGGGTCTCTTGCAGGATCTGCATGGGATGTGGAGGCAGCGAGAGCACATGGAGAGAGAGTCGATCCCTCAGGAGCTGAAACACAGAGCTCTGCTTTTCTTGCTTTCCCTGGCATTACCGAAGAAAAAAAGATCATTTTTCCCACTCCTACAGAAAATGCCAAAAGCGAAGTATTCCTTCATAAAATTGCTTCTTTATTAAATCCTATCTGCCTCCCGCCCCCACATCCGACTGCCCCTGCGGCTGCCGGAGAGATCCAGGGCAGAGTGATTAAGCACTGCGGCTGATAATTGGGCAAACACAGATTTCAATCTCCTCCAGCAAATCACTCCCCCTTTCTCCAACTCGAAGCAGCACCCTGTGCCCACTCCCTCTTCCACAGAGCTTAACCAGATGGGAAGCATATGGTCCCTGTCCTTTCGGGGTCACAGGCTCGGGGGGATGATCCAGGCTAATCTGTCCTTCTGCTCAGCTCAGGCAGCTCTGTCTCTGCTCCCAAGGACCACATGTCCCTTGTCCAGGGCTGGATCTCACTCTGAAGTGTGTGTGAGGTAACTTAAGAGCTCTGGTATGAGCCACTCTTGATAAGGATCCTGGGTCTCTAGTGCCTGGTGCTGTTTGCATAAAAGATCCTGTCTGCCTGCAGCTATTGTCCATCGCCCAGGGAAGCTGTGGCTGCCCCACCCCTGGGAGTGCTCATGGCCAGGCTGGACAGGGTTTGGAGCAGCCTGGTCCAGGGTAAAGTGTCCCTGCCCATGGCAGGGGCGTGGGCTGGATGATCTTTGGGGCCCCTTCCAACTCAAACCATTCTGTAATTCTCTGACTGTTGCCCTTTCCCTCAGGTGACTTTCAAGTCTGAAATTGGCACTTTAGAAAGTTGGCTGCAGTCCAGGTGAGCTCTGGGTGCATTGAGCTGGCTGCTGTGAGGAGGTGAAGGATTGGCAGGACATGGGGAGAAGACAGAGCCAGAGCCCTCCCAGACCTGAGCAGCAAAAGGGTGGGACATGGCAGAGACAAGCTGCAGGAAGGGTTATCCCAACAGGACAGTAGGAAGAAAACATTCACCATGAGGGTGGACAAACACTGCTGCTGGACCAAAAAAAGGCTGTGGAGTCTTTATACCTGCAGAGGTCCATAACATGACTGAATGAACTGATATTTTCCACAAAAGCTGTCAGAAACCATCAGAGAAGCAACAGCCCCTCCATGGTCCTTGGCTAACCCACTGTCTCCAGGGCTAGGAGATTTTTTTAGTGGAGGTCTGAAATACAGGACATTTTCACATTTCCCCCAGATTTCTTGAAAACATTTTGTCAAAGTTTTTGTCAAGCTTTTGTTATATTTTCCATCACTTTGTAAGCCAGTTGATTAACAAAACCAAATATACTGCAAATGACTTTCGTCACAACCCCAGAAATATTTGGCATTTCCAGCTACTCCTGTGAGTTCCATTGGCAGCACTAATGGCTATTGATAAATGATTTGCTCCCAGAACTGGCCTAGAAATAGAAAAAACAGTATTATACTTCTGATTTCAATGAAATATATGGCTAGAGGATGCTGAAGCTCTTTGGTCCAGCTCACTGTGCCATTTTGGACAAATAGAGGAGATGAGGTTTTTCCGGTGGAGAGCTCTCAGCCTGCTTAGCTCCATAGGAAAAAAATGCCTATTAAAAAAATCAGAAAGGTGAGGATAGGAAGAGAAAACCAATGCAGATTATGAAATAAGGCTTTATTTTCTGACATTTCTTCTTCCTGTGATGTATAGAGAGCTTTTTAAATGAGCAGTGGGCTTTTTCACAGACTGATAGAAAAGAGATTTTGGGAGGAAAGGGAAAACAAGTAGCAGACATGAGACAGAGCTTGGGATAACATTGCTGGACTCTGATTCTGAACAAAAAGCTCAGCAGAGACAGGAACACTGAGCCTGTTTCCAGAGATGGTTTTTCCTCAGAGCTGTGCTGCCACAAGGCACTGTGAGATGCATGTGGTTTCACGAGTCCATTCATAAATGTGCACTTCATTCTTGGCCAGCTCTTTCCCTACCAGCATCTTGTGTTAGTGTTGGTTGCTTGAACCACAACAAATGTGCGCTCGCTAATCGCTGGTATCCGCTCTCCGGCTGGGAAAATCAATACTCCCTGACCCCATCTGTGCGTCAGCATGTGGCACACCTGTCCGAGCCCAATCTCCCCAAAGCTGATAAATGATGGCCAAACACTGCTGAGAAACCTTAGCTAACAGTATTGACCCCTGGCTCGGGCTGAGATTAGATACAGCCCAATTAACACTTGCTCCTTCTCTTAATGACTGCTCGAGCTCAGAGGCACAGGCTGAAAGTTTCCTGCAGCTAAACCAGGGGCACGGGGATGTTTGGATGGCTGGGGTTTATTGTCCCCGCAAAACTGCCATGTTTGGAGTGCCAAGAGCTGCTCCCAGGACACAGATACAGGATGAAGAATGGTGGGTATAGGAGCACCAGCACCTGCAGCCCTGCCTGCAAAGCAACACTGCGGGAATTGTTGGCACTTCTCTGTGCTTTCAGCCTCGGTCAATGGCCTTGATTAAAGAAGGAGTTTGTCTTTGATTTAGGGAGCCTTTGAACACAGTGGCTAAACATTTCTTTTCCATCAAGGGTTCCCTTTGATTTCTGCATGTAGTCAGCTCCCTATATCCCTCGGTGAGTTTTGCACTTGAATTGCTTCCCTAATAAATGTGACATTATTTTTGATGCCTTGTACGTTTCCAGCCTGGTTGTGAGAGCGAGGTGCTTTGCAGTGAAGGCACTGTCTTCAGCTCATCAGGGATATGAGGAGCAGTCCTTTTGCTCTGGTAACAGAGATGAAAAAATCCACTGCTGAACCTCCTTTTCCCCAAGCAGCTTTTAAATTGGGTTTTTTCCTTCTACAAGAGGAAGTGGCTGCCAAAGCCCATGGCTGCTGCCTGCAGTATGCTTTTCCTTCTTATCCTTATTCATCCCTGCCAAGATCCCCTTTTCTTCATTCCTCCCCATTTTCTGAGCTTCTGGAAGCCCCTGGCTCACAGTTTCAAGCCCCACTTACCAAGAAACTTGGTTTTCCAGTTAAAAAAACAGCCGAGGTTCTCATGTTATGCTGTAGTTTCTGTAGGAAATACTCGGGGATGTTGCATCTTGTATTTTTCCCTCTGTGTATTTTGGAAGAAGGAACCTAGCCTGCTTCCAAGCTCAAGGCAGCCTGGCAGTGGCTGCACTTGGGGCATCTCTCTTCCAGTGCTGAGGTGTTTGCCAGGAGCAGATGGTGAGGGGTGTGCTGGAGGCAGCTGATGATGCTGCATCTGCCTGTTTAGCTGAGACATCCCTGAGCTTTGTGCTTTGCTGTTCCTCTGCTCAGGATGAACCACAGGGCTGCTGGTGGCCAGGTCCTGCTGTCCCTGAGGATCCTCCAGGACGACACCCAGGGTGATCAGACCCTCCTGGCCAGGGGCTGGACAGCGCCGAGTGCAGCTCCCTGTGGAGCAAGGAAGGCAGGGGGCACAAGTGCCTTTGTCCCCGAGCCCAAACTCCTCTCTGTGTGCTGGCCCCCTCACCATTTCAGCCTCTTGGCCAGCTGGCGTTCAGACCCAGAGACCTCTCCCCGGTCATCTCCATCAAGGTGCTGACGTGGATCAGGCACAAATGCAGCTGACATGAGTCTCTTTTACCCCAGGAGCTGCAGTTCCACCTGCTGGGACTCATTTTTGCATTTTTTGCCCTGCTGACATTCGTGTCCTTTCACTGGGTCTGGAATTTTGGTGGTTAGGAGCAGCCTTTCTCACTGGATCCAGGCTCTGCCATTCCCAGGATCCTATAAATTCAGCTTTCAGCCATACAAAGCCCTGGGATTTTTATGGACATGGAACAAAGATGCATAAATGATAATTAAAACCTCTACAGAAACATTCAGTTATGGCCAGAAGCATAAGTCATAAATAATTATCATGATGGCCAGCTTTACATTATGATGATCTATTATTATTACTAGAACTAATGTTATGAGACTGAGAAAGTCAGCACTGGACTGGGGAAGTAAAACACTTGTAGGAGGTCTCTGGATTCTTCCTGAGAACAGGGCAAGGGACTAAATGACCTTGTGCTTTCAGGGATATTGCTTTTCTGCTGTTCCATTATATTAATATTTAAATGGGGTGTTAAAACATTGATGACATGTAAGAGCTTTACTGCCTGTGCCTTATTGGGATGTAGGTCTCGCTCTGTCTGGAGCTTCAGGATTGCCCACACACATGGGCCAAGGAGCCCGTGGTGTTTTACCACATTAGTGCACTTAACATCACCTCTGTGTGCTCCCTGATGAAAAGCACAGGAAGCATTTTCAAACAAAATTGTTGTCTGACATCCCTCAGACTTCCAAAGGTGAGTGTGGGGCAGGTGAGGCCAGACGAGCCTTGGAGGGAGCTGGGAACCAGCTGAGAGACCCCCTGCTCTCCTTCACACCCGGGCTTAGCCTGTCCAGGGGTCCCCCCTTGCCCACCCTCGCTGACACGAGGGTCTCGCAGAGCCCTTCCCACAGCCCCAGCCCCACCAACACGGGTAACCTCGTGCCAGGTGTCACAGCATCTCCTGACATCACCCCAGTTCCACGGAGCTGGGACTGCACGAGGAGCTCTGCTCCTGCTTTAGCCCATTCCCTCTCCTGGGTTCAGAAGGCCGCTGGAAAATGCCAACCACTGCAAACGAGCCATGTTGGTAAAGGACATTATTGTGAAGAGGCTTAAGAGCCATTTGCGGTTTCTAAGCTGTGATTCATGATCATCTGGGTCTGGTTTGTGATCTTTGAATGCTTTTGACTGGTGACTCTGTTGCAATTTCCCAGGGGCACTGGTGGAGCTTGTTGCTTCTTGCCACTCTCCGGACTTCAAAACACTCAAGGCTCTGACAAAAGTAAATCCTAGCTCTCTTCTGAGGGCTCAGGCAGCTTTTTGTCGTGGAGATCCCACCCTGGCTGGAGAGGAGCTGCAGGCACCAACCTCAGTGTGTCCCACAGTCCCCTCCTATCCCATTTTCCATTTTGCTTGGTGGCTGCTGCACACAGCATCCTACTGGGAAGAGCCCACAGCCCCCCGCTGCTGCTCTGCCCCTCCACGGACAGGAGCCCCTGCTGAACCCACCCCATTTTGTCCCGTATTTCACTCACAGGTGGCACAGCAGGGAGAGGGCACTGATGGGCCAGCACTGGAATTGGGAGGCTCCATCTCCCACCAAGCCACGCAGAGCCCCTTCCTGGTTCTGGAGAAAATGTTCAGCCCGAGGTCCCTGGTTCCTGCTGGGGACTATGCACGGGCTGGTGAATTCAGCACATCGTGGGACCCGTGGCTGAAAGGAGCCTGTGACAGAGTGGGGAAGGCTTGTCACTTGAGGGACATCTTCTTAGGATGTGGGTCACGTTTCCACTTCTCAGAGAAGAAATTTGAATAAAAGATTTGGTGCCCCCCCCACCTCCGGAAGAAGAACAGCTGCTAAAGGCTGTTAATGTTAAAAGCCCTCAATTAGGAAGAACACTAAGGAACTACACAGGAAGCCAGAAAGCTGCTCTGTAGCTAAAATAACTTCTGTGAGGTGCTGTGATAACAGAGTGAGACCGGAGGATAAATTGCCAGAGTGACAGTGCCTTCCTGCCTTCAAGGATGGTCCCTGCTGTGGGAAGGGTCAGGGCTCTGCCAGGGAGTGGGAATACCCCAGTGTGCCAGGAACTGGGACTGATCCTCTTGGCACAACCTCCTTGCACAGCAGGGTCAGGCTGTCAGGAGCAAATCCTACAGAGAAGGCAAACTAAAGGGAATTTCAGCATCTCATCCAAGTGCTCTACTCTTTCCCACACATGCTGTGAAACTGGGTTGGTTTTTTTTTTTTATACCGGCATGGAAGAAGAGAGTGAGTTCGGGGTGGTTTGTTCAGACCCCACAGCTGGTGTTCAGGGGAAGCTGAGCTCTTCCAGGTGCAAAGAGTGGGGCTGAGCAGGAGCAGGCTGCAAGGGAATTGGCTCCATCTGATCAGAGGAGGTGGGGGGGAGGAGGAGGAGGAGAGGACTTTCAGGAAGACAACCAATTTTTCTCCTTGGAAATAAAAAGCTTCTGGCATCACCTGCTGCTTATCTTGTTGCAGTGACATCTAGTTTCTTCCCAGGACTAAAGAGCACAACCCTGACTCCAATAGGAGCTTAATTGCTATTAATCCTGTTAATTGAATTTGGTTCTCCTGTGCCACTTTAGCACTCTGACTGAGGGAGGGAAATTGAAAACAAGGAGACTGGGAAACAAGCTCAGCTGACCCAAGGCATGTGACTCCTCCTGATATCATAAATGTGTGCCCCCTCCACATTTAGGGGGCTGCTGGATGGTTTGGGGAGCCAGCAATGGGATTGCTTTGGGAAGTGCCTGTGGTGCTGCACCAGGAAGAAGTGGATCCTGGCACAATTGGTTGTGATGGATTTGCAGGCTGCATGTGAGTTCTTAAATTAAGTTGATTTTCAGGTAATAATGAAACGGGGTAGTAGGGGACTAAGTATACTCTCATGGATTGCCCTGCTTTTGTAGGGCTTTATTTGAAATCTGCTATGTGATTTGTGATAGCTTATTTGGTTTCAAAACCAAGTGTTTGGGGGGAGTGTCAACAAAGTTGATTTTTTCTAGGAGGTTCCTGTCCAGGGTGGGCCTTTCTCAGATGGCTCAGAGGCACAAGCTTTCATGTCAGAGCTCTCTCTGCATCTGCCCCTGGGCAGAGAGGAGTTTGTTGTGTGCCAGCTTTTTGGGCAGCCCTGCTGTGCTGGCTCTTGCAGGGGTTTCTGTGCTCACCAACAACTCCCCCAGCAGGAGAGCCAGAGTGGGCTCTTGAAAAGCACTTCATTCTTATTTGGATTTGCTGTATTCCGGTTAAGGAAAGGTTTTTGAGAAAGGATGTTTTAGGCAATGTGTTCTATTCCCTCTTATTTGTGCGGATTTTCTCTCTAATTTGATCTTTGTTTTGTAAACTGGTTTAAGTATCTGTCCTAGTGAATCCTTGGGTCTTTCACGTCTCAAATATGACAAAGGTTAATGTACTGCTGGTGAAGATCTTGGTGGCCATTTAATGGAAAAGTAAATTTGGGCTTGAAAAGGGCTTGGCAAGCAGATTTCTTGGGGAGGAGGATTCCCTCTTCCAGTGACTTTTATCAAAGAGAAGAGCAAGGTAAATGCATTTGAGGACATGCTAGAGAATCCACCCATCTGTTAAGAAGCTTCTTGTGGTGAATGTCAAAGGTCTGCTGAGTCCCTGAGGGCCCAGAGTCCTGCTGAGCTTGGTGGCTTTACTTCATATTTTGATTCTGGCTTGAGCCTACCTGCAAAGGTTGCCTGGAGGAGTTCATAGGAGATTTGTGAGAATGTTGCATCCTTGTGGGGTCAAGGTAAACCCCACGATTGTTATTTAAGGTATCTTGGGTTTGTGGGCATGTCAGGCAATTACAGTATCCTAATGCACATTTAATCATGGTGTTTGAATTGGGTGGAGTGGTCTCCCTGCTTAGTTCCAGGGTGTTTCTAAGCAGTTTGGGCTTCTCTTCATGCCCCAAAAAGGTGGTGAGAGGTTCAGGAGTGGAAGAGGTGATGTCAATGCTCAAGAAAGATACACAAAACCAGGGTTTTCAGTTGAGGAGGCAGACAAAACACACTCAGAAATTGTTTCTTGCCATATCCCAGAGCTGGCATCTGCCTTTTCCTTCTTTCCTTGGTGAACAATATCAGCATGTGGTGTCAAATCCTACAGTATGTTGAATGTCAGGGGACAAACCATGGATCATCCAGCAGCTCAGGGTCTGTCCCACACAGCCACATGGAGAGGGGCAAGGGCCTGATGAGCAGACAAGAACATTACGTAGAAAAGCAGCTACTTTTTGGGGTCTGGCTTGCATGGGGGCTGATGTTGATGAGCTGGGAGGTCGCTTGGGGACCCCGGTGGGAGGGATGGGACGGGGAGCAGGTGACAGCAGGTGGCACTGTCTGCTGTGAGCCAGCCCCGCGCTGTCCCTGCTCCTTGGGGCGCTGCACCTGGGGCAGCCACAGCTCTGCCTCCCTCCCTGGGGCCCGTTTGCAGCCCGTGTTGGAGGTGCAGATGTGACACCCTCTGCGGAGGTGGGCAAATCTCCATTTTTAAGGTGCTACCGCGACTTGAGGTCTGTGCTTAGCGATAAATTCAAGGCATGTTCTGAATACCTGTTTAAAACAGTACATACAGTGATTCTTGATGCTAAGAAAAGCCTTCCCTCGGGATGGTACTTCTATTCCAGATCCAGCAAGGCTTCTACCCCCGCTGCCTCTAATAACTGCAGTTGGAGAATTGCATTTCATCTGCCTGAAATTCTCCTGCCACTTAAGTGAGACGCTGGACTGATTTCAGCTCTTGCCAGTATTGATCTGGCATTGCAGAGCTTCGTTTAAAGGTTGCCCCTCTCCATCCAAAAGGCTTCGGGATTCCTGCATCTTCACAGGCTTTAGCGAGCACTGTGGAACCTCGGGGTGAGTGGTAATGAGTGATTGTCAGCAGTTAGTGCTGAGCCACAGCCATTGGAAATGATGAGAAAAATGAACCAGTGCCTCCCTGTAAGCCCTGCAATTGAGGGTTTTCCCTGCCACCGGGGCAGCGGAGGAGCAGGAGTCCCACCCTGGGTCAGTCGCGTTGCAAAAGCAGAGAGACTTTCACTCGCATGCTCTGAGGAGCCCTGGGGACAGAAATTGCTGCTGAAGTGAAAGGGAGCTGGAGCAGCATCCCAGCCCTGCCTGGCCCGTCCCGCGGCGTCAGGGGAAGAGCGGGAGCGCTCCCGCGGCTCCGGCGGTCCCTCCTGCCCCGCCGGCAGTAACACTCCTGAAAAGGTTATAATAAATGCAGCCAGCACCGATGGTGGGCTCTGGCCCTCATGTGTGCACCCCCCTCTCCCTCTGCACAGCCTCCTGTCTCAGGGCTGTTGGGATCAGGGTTTCCTTCCCCTCTCCTGAGCACTCCAGGATGCTGGGGGAGGGAGGGGTGCTCGTGGGCTCATGCCTTCAACAAATAAATAGTCATTTCAGGAGATAACTTTTTTTTTTTTTGCTGGTTGCACCTCAGAGGTACACGATGGATGTGGTGAATGTGGGTGCTGTGCTCTTTGTTGGCAGGGTTTGAGTGAATCCTGACAGATGTAGAGGATGGCTGAGGGGGAGCATCACTCCCAGGGACACATGTCCCACCCTGAGAGAGCTGTGTGTGACACCTGCTGACTTCCTGCAGTTTCCTAGATGAAGACCAGCTCCCTTTCCAGCTCCCTGTCTGTACCAATTCCTCAGAGGTCTGTAGGGTTCCCTAAACCAAGCTTTGCCTGAGCTGGAGGAAATAAGTGTAATTTAAAGTGCAGAATGAGCTGGGATGTTCTGGCCCAGTTTTTAGCAGAAGATAAGCACTGCTAGTAGCTCATGCTGGGTTTTGGCTGTCTGTCTACCTGTGGTCACATCAAACTTTGTCCCCTTACTCTGGAACTGTGCATGCTGAGCTCTGTTTTTTATTGCAAGATGTAGGACTTTTCCTGGCTTATTAAAAACACTTACTCTGTGTGTGCCCCTGGCTCTCCAGCTGGTCCTGGTTGCAGTGTCAGTGGCCTCCTCTGTCTCACTTGCCTCAGATAATTTTTCTTCCAGGTCATTGACTCATGATGAACAGAAAATGTTCCAAAAGCTGAATCATATGGGGCATGGAGAAAAACAAAGTTGCTTGATTTAGGTGCTGTGATTCCTGCAGCATTTCCTGTGTCTGAGGTGTGCCTGTCCATTCCTCTGATGGCCCCAGCCTGGGGTTGGGAGTCAAGTGCAGACAGCCTTGGGAGAGGCACTTAACTCTCTCCTTCTCATTGATAGGGAAACAGATAAAAATAAAGATGCTCACCTCCTTCGGAGGGCATTGAGAGGATTAATTGGTTAATGTTCGTGAAGTGCTTTGAAGTTGAAATAGGGCAGATTGGTGCTAACCTGGATTGCAAAAGCTCTGATGTGTCATAAGGAGGTAAAGGCTGTGCTGGGGAGGCATTGGAAGCCTTAAAATCCCTGTCCTTCAGGTGTCAAGCATCTCACAGGCTGATCTGGTCAAAAACAGGGATTAGGGACAATGGCAATTGCAACAAAGGCCTTTCCTTCCCCATTAGTCCTGGGCCAGCCTGCAGCCCTACCCCAGGGCCATGGAGTGGTCCATGGACCAGCTCTCGCTGGCAGCAGCGCACCCTGCCCGGCCCTGGCACGGGGCTGCGTGGCAAGAAGGGCTGGCACGTTTTGTGACGAGTGAAATCTGGTTCCGGGTTCAGCACTGGGGAAACCAGAGTTGAGCAGGGTTGAGCAAGATGGGCTTCTCCCGGGGAGGAGCATGGGAACCAGCGCACCCAAAGCAAGAATGTGTTTGGTGACCTGGGTCTCAGCCACGGCGGGTGGGGGCGGCCGTGCTGGAGCTGTGTTTAGCCTGGGTGTGTGTCCACCCACTGCTGGTTGCTCAACAGGCTGGAGGAGAAGGCCCTGCTCACTTGGCTGCTCGTGGTGCCTGATGGGGGATGAGCCTGGTGAGGATTCCCAGGCACAGTGGGATGGCCCAGGGAAGAGGGAGCTTCCATGGGGTGGCCAGTGCTCTGGGTTTGGGGCACTCCTGGGGTTTGTGTGTCAGCCCTCAAGACAAGCCCTCTACATTGTCCATGTGCTACAGAGCATCCACAGTGGAAGGAGGAGTCAAACCCCACTTTCTCTTCTCCTGGAGTAGTGGACAGGTCGAGGCTTTGTCCTGCAGTATAAGCGGTGACACAACCCAGCAGCAGAGCTGGCTGTCACACCCAGTGCTGTCCTGAATGAGACCAGACTTGAAACTTTCTTTCTGGAAGGACAGATACTGTGCAGGTGGGTCAGCATTCACCTGCCACCTCTTGTGGACCCTGTGGTCTCCCTCCCGTGGCACAAAGTTGCTGGGAGGCTGCTGAGTGTAGAACTGTGCAAGTCAGCCCTCTGTCATCCCATTTCTCTGCTCTTCATGGTCCCTAGCAAGCAGACCACCTCCACACTCCTCCTGGCTTGGTGCCACCCAGGATTCAGGGAGAAGTGGAGGTGGTGCTGGCCCTGGGGTGAGGAAGGTTGTGGTGGCAGCAAGTGTGGAGGCAGAGTGAGCTGTGGGGTGAGCCTGGCTCCAGACCAGCAGCAGGAGCCGTGCCTGGCATGGGTTGGTCACTTGTGTGCATCCACAGAAGTGGATGTTTCAGTAAAGACTCTTAGCATGAGGGATTCCCCTTCTCTGTACCTTGTGGGATTGGCTTCCCCCAGGCTTGGGGCCAGCACGTGCTGCTGGGATGGGTGCACCTGTAAATCTCCAGTGGGCACTTGGAACAAAGCAAGGGAAGAGCAGAGCTGCAGCCCTGCATAACCTGTGGGCAGCCAGACCCTCCCGGAGCAGCCTGGGCTTTGGCAAGCAGGTCAAGGGATTTGAGTGGGAGGGGATGAACAGCCTCCTAGGGAGGAGCTGCCTGTCGGGGAAGGCTGGGGGGGCAAGGTGGAGTCTGGAGGAGGGTGCAGGTATCTTTCACTTTCATTGGCTCCTCCTGGGACTGCGAGCCAAGAGGCAGCACTGCAGGCAGCACCTGGTCCTTCCAGGGAGCCTCCTGTTGGCCCTTCCTGCCTGGCAGAGCAGGTGGGACCGCTCTGCCTCTGGCATGTGTGTGCTTGGTGGTTACCCGTGGTGGCTCTGCCCCATTCCTTTCCTCTGGGAAGGATCAAACTGCTGCTGCAGCCTTGTCATCCAAATGCCTTTGAGTGGGGAAGAGCCTGGAGACCTGTTTTACAAGGGTCAAACAGATGTAAACAGCTTTTCTACAAAGATTTCTGCTCCATTTCCCCCATCCCAAATGCTCTAACAGCCCCTGAGGAGGTTTCTCTTTGCTTTGGTTACTGTACCCCGCTGAGTACTCAGCCCACACAGCCAGTTTTGGGCTCTCCAAGGTTTCTTGAAGAAAGCAGCCAAATGTTTGTTTTGTGGACTCCCTTATAACCCATATGGGTTTTCCAAGGAACAGCCAAAGGCAGGGGGGAGGGAGGAACCAAGAGGAGCTCTTCATCTGGGTTGACTCATGCATCTTGCTTCAGCTGGGTTTATTATTCATCATGTACCCATTACTGCCTGGGGCCTGCTTAGCTCCATGCTCAAGAAAGGGTTTTTTTTTCTGCTTAAACCACATCACTGAAGTGCTGCTGAGCACTTGTTTGCTGTTGCCATAAGTGCCTCCACTCCAAAGCTCTGGGACAAGGCAGGAGATAACTAACTTCTTCTTCCTTTTCTGTAGAAAAGGGTTTTGTTCCTGGACAGCCCTACAGCACCCAGCCTGAGGAAGCTTTCCTTCCAGCAGGACTGTCACGCCAAGTTAAATGGCATGCAAATATGATGGTCTCATTTGTGTGTTTCTGTAACAACAGCTGCAAGCAAAGGGTAAGACAGGGAGGTTGAATTTTGCCTGCAGTCCTCTTGTCCTGAGCATTGGTTGGATGAAGGATGATTAAAGGCAAAACTTAATCTTGTTTGAAAGTGAGGATTTCCCATGGAATGACAGCTCTGCTTTCTAGGTCTGCTCTCTTCTGTGAGTACGTGTGTTCATTTGTGTGGGCACTGAGCTCCCTCTGTAGCCCCCAGACCCACCTTCTCCGGAGGTCCTTGGTGCCAGGGACAGCAGTGCTGTCCAAGGAGATGCTGCCATAAGGCAGGCCCACTCTGCCTACCTAGAGAAAATCACCAGAACCACTACTTGGGCATTGTTTTTGGTGTTGGAAGTTCCTGTGGAAGCAAAATGCAGTGATGATGTGCTAGTCCTGGGAGAAGTGAACCCTCAGAGATGATGCTCTTAGGGAGGGTGGGCAGGGGGAGAAAGGATTTAAGGCCTCCAGGGAAGCAGTGACACCTGATCTGCTGTTGTGAAGCTGAACTATTAGAATTACACTTTTTGGCCTGGGAATTCCTATCCTACTGAAAGCTTCCTGTTACAGAAACCGTGATGAATGAAGAGGGATGAGACTCTCAGCTGCAGCTGGGTGAAATGGCAGTGCATTGTGAGCTCTCCCAAACCTTGAGCTGTTATCGTGGAGCTCAGCAGATGAGTGTGAAAAGATGATGGGGACAGTGAACTGAAAACTTCAGCTCCAGGCTGAGAAAAGAGCACCTTACCTTAACCACTGGCTTGTTTGGTGGCCACTGGCAAATCTCTCCTTTTTCTGTATCCCAGCTGATAAAAAACAGACACTGCTCCAGGTCAGCCTCTTCAGGCTATGGGAAAAGTGGTTCAGTTGGTGTAAAGCCCCTGGGAATTGATGGCCAGATACCCAAATGCCACATCTTTGTGTGCCCTGATGGAAGGGCAGCACCAGGGGCTCTGGGTGCAGTTTGGTGGGAAGCTGAGCAGGCAGCACCTTCCCAGCCAGATGTTTTTGTGGCTGGGGTGGCTTAATTCCTAAGGTAAGTCCTAAACCAGAAGGAAGGCAGTGATAAAACTGTGCTTTGGGGGTGTGAGATCCTGGGCTAGGACAGAGCAGCCTGCTGACAAAGGACAAGCTGCTTGTTTTCTTACCACTAAAATCCTGATCCCTTGCTTGCTGAGTGTGCCCTGTTGCCTACAACACAAATGACCCAGTTTGAATGGACTATTTAAATCTTTGAGCTATGCTGATGAAACATTAAAAAAAAAATCTTAGACCATGCAAAGCATCTTTTTCATTTAGGTTCACCTAATTTGTGGAGTGCTGGGGTTAAAAGTGAAAAATGAAACTTGTGCTAGCGAAGCCAAGTTCATGAATCTCCTGTAGTTATTCAAGCATCTTGAGAGTTCTTTATCCAGGGCAGGGGCAAGACTTTCCCACATCCCTTTGTTTCTTGTAAGTTTTTTGTGCTTTTGAGAGCTGTTTCTAGTCTTAGCTTATTAATCCTGTTTGGTGCAGTGGTGCCACGGGGAGCCAGTGCCGCTGGCGTGACGAGGTCTCAGTCTAATTTGAAACAAGATGTAACAAGGGAGCACAGCCCGGAGTGGGAGGCACAGGCTGTAATGAGATCCCAGGTTTGATAGCCTCTGCCTTGCTCAACATGATGTGCTTGGGCACCTTGTTTGCAAACTTGGGTCCCTTTTATAAGTTTTGGGGGAAAATGTCAACCTGAAGGTCGAGATCAGTATGTGGAGGGTAAGTGTAGGTTCCAGATGTGCCTGAGCTATTGATTTTAACCTCTGAAATGTTATCACAAGTGATTGATGAGGTAGTAATTTTGGAGATGGATTAGCCCAGTAGAAGTGGGTTTTTTTTACGTGAAGGATTCAGTGGTGCTGCCTGAGGAGAAAAGTTTCAGAAAGGAAAGAACTTCAGAGAGTGCTGGTGCTGTTGAAGCAGCAACACCACATGATACAAAACTGAGCAAGAGCAGCCAAAGTAGGGAACTACAACTCTGGGGAAATTTAAAGGTGAGGAGGGCAATGCACTGGTTTTAATGGGAACATGGGGAGTTATTAAAGGAAGGATGAGGGATCAGCAAGGATGGAGCTCATCAGCTGCCTTTAAAATGTAGGATGTGGGAAAACTGGGGGAAATGTGCTGGCATCTATCCCAGGCTGCTCTGATTTATTTTTAAATGAGGAATCTATCATTGTGAGATGTAAAGACATACAGCAGCTGTTCTCTGTGCAGGGATGTGAAAGTCCTTGGACATCCTGGGAGCCAAGTGAAAGTGAATCTTCCCTTTCTCACTCCCTATTCCTCCAGAGTAAAAGTTGATCAGCCCCTCCCTGCCAAAAGTGAAGTGCCAAGTGTTTCCCCTTGATTTATTCCTTTTATTATTAGCTTCCCTCTGCCCTTGCAGCTTAATCTGGTTCAAAATGTCTGCAATTACCCTGGTACTGGGGATTTGGCATTGGGATTTGGTGACTCATGTAGTTCCTCAGCCCAAGGCAGCCAGCCAGCCAAAGGACCTTGTTAGCTTGGCCTGTGTTCATCTGGGAGCAGGGGTGGCTTTGGGAGCTGGGTTGCCCTGTTACATGAGCTTCTTTGAGCTCCTTCAGCTCACAAAGCATCTACAGGTAGGAGTGAAACTGCAGGGGGAGGAGGAGTAAAGGATCCTTTGTTAGAAGAACTGGTACAGGGGGGATGTGATGGGCTTTGGGGTCAGATCTGAGTATTTCTTCCCAACCTTGGTGCAAGGGTGAGGCCGGAGCTCAGGAAAAAGCAAAGTGTGTGGCTGTTGGTTGGCTACAGAGAGAAGGGTCTTTGTGGGGAGAAGAGACCATTGCTGGCTCTGCTTTGGCTCCCAAGTGCTGGTCCATCAGCAGCTCCTGTGGATGTCAGGGTTCAGCTCTCCCAGGCACCAGGCAAAGGGATTATTTCTACCACACATAAAAAGATTGCAGTTTGGCATCTGCTTTGAGGTTCTCACTGCCAGGCTCAGTAAAGAGGCTTAGGAGTGCTCAAACCAGAGAAATAAATCTGCTGCACCTCTTATCAAAAATAATGGATAGTAGTCCTCAAAGGAAGAGGAAGAGTCTTTGTTTTGTGGCCTACTTATATGTCCAGCCTGACTGATTCTCACCCTTTGCACCGGTGTAAGAGCCAGTGTGGAAAATAAATAGAGCTGATATGTCTAGGAATAGGTTTGGTGAGTGGGTGGGACACCTCGGATGTTGGGGAGGCTCTTCAAAGAGGAAAGGCTGTCTCCACCTGGGCTGCTGCCGAGGGGCAGGGCTGCGCCTCACCGGGATTGCACGCGGCTGCCCGAGGGGGATTTTTATGGAGCAATCCTGGTAATTAGCAAGCACAAGTTTTTCCACGTACCAAACATTGTCGAGGGCAGTAATTCAGCCCTGTGCTTGTTATTGTAGTGAGTGTTGGGCAGGAGTGTCCTGGGAATTTGTCGCATCCCAAGTGGGGGGAGCCCATCAAAGTGTCCTCGAGTTGCTGATGTTGGCTTGCCACCCTGAAACAAAGGGCTGATGAAATAGTATTAGCCAAGCTGGTCGCTAATGAGGGCAAAAGAACATCTGGAGTCAGGTTTTGTTTATAGCTCTTTGTTTTGTCATTGTTAGGGAGACAGAAGAGGAAGTGTCACTCATGGTATAAATCACGGCATCCAAACAAAGGGCTGACATCTGGGTGTGATTTTGGATTTCATGTCCTTGGAATCTCCTGAGGTTTAAAGCCCAAAATTTTAGCCTAAGATGTTGGCAATCCACCCTGTGTTCAAAAGATTAATGTCACTTCAGGACAGGGACAAAGAGGAAGTCTAGAACTCAGGACCAGAGCTGGCATGTGCTGAGACCTGAAAATGTTCACTTCAACTGAGAGCTGGCCCCAGCTTGGAATAACTTGGAATAACCCAGTACCTGGGTCCATGGTTGGCTGTGGATGTTGAGGGGAACAAACAGGGCAAGCACAAAGTAAATCTTCCTGTGATAAAGTTTCATGTGGTTCAGAGACTTGTCAGCCAGAGGCTGCATCTCCATCATCATGTTTAATAGCCACTGATGGACCTGTCCATGAATTTGGTTAATTGACTTTTGACTCTCTTGAGGTGTTTAGCATCCACAACATCCTGGGGCGATGAGTTCCACAATGCAATTACATCTTATGGGGAGGGAAAAAAAAAACTTCCCTTTATTTGTTTAAACCTACTATATGATAATTTATTTAGTATCCATTAGTTCTAGTGCTGTGAGTAATCCTGAACAGCAGCTACTCTTTATTTTCTGTGGGTTTCTCCTGATTTTGTGGACTGTCATGAGCATATTCCCTCTATAACCTGTTTTCCACTGTGGGAGTTCTGTGAGTTTAGACAAAAGCCCTTCCCATTTCTGCTCCTCTCTGTGGCCAGGAGAGGTGTTCCCTGTGCCCTGTGTGTACCTCTCTAAATCCTTGTGATGATGATGATGAGGAAGGCCACAGTGCCACAACCGTGCAGCTGGGCAGACCCAGCAATCATAAGGCAGCATGACAGAAATAATTTGTTTTATCCTCTCTATGTTTCCTAACAGTTCCTATCAGGTGCTAAACCTTCCTGATTGCTCCTCAGCAATGATGTGACATTTATTTGTGACCTTACCCACAGAACTCCTTAATACACCCCTGACAGTGATGGTTACAGGGGAGCTGTAATGGGCAGGTAGAGCACAGCAAGCTTTTCTCCTCTCTCTTCATTTTTCAACACTGAAATTTGTCTGCCACTTTCTTGTCCAGCCACTGCGTCCTGAGTGACTTGTGGTTTTCTCTCAGCTGACTCAAAGCTTTGAACTCGCTTGAATCATTCAATTTGTCCCTTTGCTAATTGCCTTTTCGTAGTCATTTACAAAAAGCTGAGCTGCAGAGATGCCTGTCGGGTCTCACCTCCACTGGGAGAGCTGACCTCTTATTACTGCTTCCATTTTTAACTCAAAGAAACTCTTCTTTTACGTGATGGCACCTTACATTCTTGTAACTGGCTCATTAGAAAGAGAAGTTCATCGTGTCAAGCGGTGCCATCGCTTACCTGTGCTTTAGAGGACTCAGATGGGCTGATGAGGCAGGACTTGTCTCCCAGAAACCTGTGATGAGTCTTCCCCAGTCTGTCCCTTCTCTCTGTGTGCTTTGTTTCTCTGTTTATAAGAGCTTTCCCCCCTTTCCCCCAAAGTGCACTACGGAGCCTGAGCTGGGTGATTGCGCATTTGAGCACCTTCAGTGCTGCTGAGAGGGGGGATTTAATCCCTGTGACTCTGTGTTATCAGGATTTATCAGCTTATTGTGAATAAGTTAATTTAGCTTTTCTACTCTGCTTTTATCTTCCTTGGAGGCTCCCTTAGCCCTGTGATCAAGGACTCTTCAATGTTTTTTGTTATTACTGCTGTGGCTTGGAAAATTCTTCTCAGTCTTAGGAGTACTTTGGCACAGTTGCAACTTTAAATTTTAGTCTTAGTTTTTACATTTTTGCGATTTGGACAGGGCTTCTCCTTAGTCTCATTTTACTGTTAATTGTCTCTCTTTAAGCAGACTAGCTTTTATTCTGATTTTTTTTCTGTTAAGGAATACATGTTTACTCTAATGACTTCTTCAAATGGTCTTCCCACCTCCTGGGTGTGTTTTTCTTTAAGGGCTTTTCCTTTTTAATTTTCTTTGAACGAGTGCCTGTGTGTTTAGGCAGTACCCTCTTCAAGCTGAACTCACAGTAGCAGGTTTTCAAGGCTGCCCTCAGGATTTGTCAGTTTTGAGGTGCAAAGAGCCCTTGGCCATACGCTTGAAATCAAACCTGCTGGTTCCTGGGCGCTGCTCAGGATGTGCTGAAGAGGCTCTTGTGTCAGAGGTCATAAATTACTGCTGGAGGCAGCAGTAACTTTCCATTTTAAATGTAAACATGTTCCCTCCTGTCAGTGATCCCTTCTGTACAGGGAGAGGGACATCTCCTGTTTGTGTTTGTCTCTGCTTATATCCGTCACAGCCTCACTCGTCTCCCTGAAGGTTTTGCTGTTGTTGGCCTGTTCTGGGTGGGTGGAGGATGGAATAACTCTAACACTATAATGTCTGGGCATGGGACTGCAATCCTAACAGTATCAACTGTTTGTTGATACAGTTATCTTGGCTGAGCTCTTTGATAAGCTCTCCTTAATGCCCAGCTCCTTTGATGCTCAGCCCCTCCACCTGCACAGCCTGCTCTCATTCCTGTTTGATTTGCACCCACTCATTACCATGTTCTGCTGCTTATCTTCCCCCCACCAGGTTTCCAAGGTGCTGGTTATGTTATTAGTCCCATCTGAAACCAGGGCACTGCTGTTCACTCACCTGGATAGAAATGCACACATGGTGTCCTGACCTGTTCCCTCTCTGCGGCCCTGACAGGGCTGTCAGCTGGGCTGCAGCCTGCTGTTCCCCCTCTGACTGTTTTTGGCTTCTCTCCTATCCTTTTCTTCAAGGATACTAAATTTTCATGACTTCTCCACTGGAGACTGCATTTTCCCAAACCACGTGTCTTGTCAAACTATTGGCTTCCCCACAATATTTAGTTTAAAAGACGTCCTTTATGTGCCAGTAGCCTTGGTCTGTTTCCATTTGGATTTAATATTTGTATCTTTACTGTACAGGTCCTACCTATTCAAGCCTGTCCTCAGGGTACTACACTCTGCACCTTGGGGTGACCCTGGATTTCATTACATGGCACTTGGGGAAGAATTTCTGAGCATTTCATTGTGTTGGTCCTGGCCTTAAGCTGAATCTTGCCTTCAAGGTTGTTCTCTCTATCCTGCTTTGGTGGTGACCCTATAGACCTCACCAGGAGCTGTTCCCCAGCTCAGAGAAGTGAGAGGTGAGAGATCACCTCATCAGCATTCAGCACATAACTGATGTTTTGGTCCTCAGTTGTCTGTTCCCGTTGCACTGAGTAGGATGTTTGGAAAAGGCCTTTGGATGCCCACTAAATGGGGAAAGACAGTACAATCATTCCCTTGGACAGTGACACAAGCATGTGTAAATACTTAGACTTGTTTCTTTTATTCGATTTTTGCACCTTTTCAAGAGTGTTGCATTTTGAGGGGTCCCACAAATCTCCAAAGAGAAGCTGCAGGGTTGTCTTCCATCCCTGAGCAGGACTTAACTGTTTGTCCTATTGCTCAGTGGAAGGTGAATTCATGTCCTGTTACTTAGGGATCAAAATCCTCTCCATTACATTCTTGACATAAATTCATGATCCCTTGTGTAGAATGTGCTGTCATTTCTGGGTAATTCCACTAAATCACATAGTCTAAGCATCCCACACACAGCTGAAACGTAGTCCCATGGAATGGAAATGTTTATTTTTGTGTGTGTCTGGGATGTTGCAGTGATTTTCAGTTGCTGTTGCAGCGATTTGCATCATTTAAGTGAGGTATTTTGAGTTTATGTGAAACGTGGAATATAGAAAAGCTCAAGAATAAAGCAAAACATCTTATTTTGCCTGAAAAAAAAAAAAAATTAACTCCCCTCAAGTCTTTGGGTTTTTCTGGTAATTTTTTTTCTGGAACTGGTAATGATCAGAAAGTGAATCTTAGCACCACTATAACCATGGTGCCATGCATACGTGTTCTCTTAGGAGAAAATATTAGAACAGAGGTTGCCCAGGCTTTTAGTAAGTATGAGAGACTTATTATTTGTTTGTTATTCATTAAATCTCCAGCCTGAAGATATGCTAATTATCTTAGATGTCAGTCTAATCTGCAAGAGGGCATTTTCAAAAGCATGTGGGGAAAGGGCACATGAATATGGTAATTTTTGGTTCATTATTTGATGCCATACCTTGAAAACAAATAATAAATTCCATCTAACTCCTTGCTTTTGTAAACCTGGTGATGGGCATAGCACTTAGGGTGGGTTTTAAAGCTGCAGCCAGATGATTGTTTAGAATTAGTTCTTGTTTTGCTCAGAGTAGTGATTTTTTTTTTTTTTTCTCCTTTTTGAACCTCCTCTTTCAGCTTGTTGATTTCTTTGGTGCTGCCCAGGGAAGGTGCAATTCCTTATAAGATAACCAAATCAAAACCCAACCAAACTTCAGTAACTGTATTACACAGCTGATGGAAACTGCTTTTCTTTGTCGCTGCTCACAAACCATGGAACTGCTGTCCAGAAGTTCCCAGACTCAGTTTGGAGCAGAAAGCCACTGGATAAAATGGTCTTGGCACAACATTCAGGCTAGACTGAAGATAGAAAATTTCTGGGTGACGTGGGGTGCCCTGGGCAGACCCGGGCACCGTTAAATGGTCACCCCTTGTTTCCAGCCTGGCACCACCTCTGGATCCTGTTATTCCTCTGCCAGATGGAGGAGCCCATTAGCTGTGATAGGCCAATCAAACGGCTCCTAATTGATCTAGTGATGTGGTTACTGGTGATGACAAGCAGATGAACTTGATGACCCAGGAGGTCCTTTCCACTTGTGAGCTCCGTGGAGGCAGCGCTATCGCCGGAGCGAATCACGAGCGTTTCTGTCCTGCCCCTCTGGAACCAGGCTCCTTGGCATCTCCAGCTGTGCTTGGCAAGCCCAAGTGTGTCCCCTAAAGTCAGCACTCCAGCCAACAGCACGTGGACCAAAGGTGTACACGATGGATAAAAGAATAGCATTTGGGCCCTGAGTGTTGTTTGCTGTGTCTCGTCCTGAGCCAGTGATAGGAGGACAGAGCTGGACAGGCAGCAGCTCAGCCACGGATGAGCCTCTGCAGTGGAGGTGGGACAGGCAGCAGCAGGGATTAAGTGAGCGTGCAACAGATTTAGAAAAGAAAAGGGCTCTGCAAATACAGGAGAGCTACCTTGCTACAAGCAAGGACTGGAGGAAAGGAAGGGGGAATTCCTGAGGCAGCAGCTCTGTCTCTGCTCCCCAGCCCTGGGGCTGTCTGTCACTAGATCAGTGCTGCAAAGGGGAGGTCTCTCTCTCTCTTTTTTTTTTTTTTTCCATCCTTTATGTGGAGTGTGCTCCCATTTGTACAGATGTGCTCACGTGCAACAGCTGGTGTATGGCATCCTCAGCTCCCTAAAAACCTACAAATACAAGCTTTATGCAAATTTCCTCAATCCTATTCAGAAAGCTCTGTTCCTGCAGCTGAAATGTTGGATTGTGGCTTTATTTTCAGTTGGGAAACAAAGGCTAAATGCATTCCCATCCCTGGAGGGGACCACAGACTGGCAGATTGCAATGGTCCACCAGGAAAGACTATTTTGTGGTTCTTGTAGCATTATGGAGAAACACCTGGAATATGTTCAGCTAGAACATTAGATGCTTTGGGTCAAATTGAACATCAAAAGGAGCTGAGCACCCCTGCTGCCTATTTGAAATTTCAGTGCTTTGACCAGTCTGCCAGGCACTAACTGGTGATGAAAAGAGCTGGACCATGATCTAGATGTTCCTTTAAAAAATTGAAATAGCACTGATTCAGGTCTTTCCTGTCCTTCTGCCAGATCTGGGATGCTGTTGCCTGCCATGTGTCACTCCTGGTAGCCAATTTCCAAATCAGTCAGTGCTGGTGGACATGTTGATTCCCACTGGTCATCAGGCACTTGTTAGCTGATCTCCACCATTGTCCTGGTGATCCAGCTGCAGTGGGGAATGGGATGTTTCTTGGATTGGATATGGGTGCTCAGGCTGCTGTGCTGTGGGAAATAATTTTTAAATGCAAGCAAAAAAGCTGCAGGTAGTTAAATGTAGCAAGGTAAACCTCGGGACTTCCCAGGGCAAGCACATTCCTGCTGCAGGGATGAGAGCTCTGTGTCACAAGTGTCATGTTTGTGTGCAGGGGAAGCTGTCCTGGCTGCAATCTGTCACGGTGTCCTTGTGCTGCTGCCAGAAAGGGCCTGGCAGGCACTCCCTGACGAGCACAGGGATTATTAGCTCAGTGGTGAGTGTACCAGCTGAAAATTGGGTACAAACCTGCAGGAATTTGGTGACTGCAGACACCTCCTCTGGAGTGTCTGACCCCAGCATGGGCGAGCAGACCCCAGGTTCATGTTTGCATGAAACTTGGGTTTTGGTGGGTGAGTGAGGGCTGAATGGAGATGCTTTAAGTGCATTAGACCTCAAGTGAGTTCCCAAAACACTGATACATTTCTGGTGATTTCTCTCTGCAGCATCAAGGGCTGTGCCATTACCTTTGACAAGGCTGAACTGTTCCTTCAGCAGCCAGAGTGATGCTGTTGAATGTACTGATGCTGTTTGGCAAAACGCCTCTGATCCACAAAAAAAATGTGTTTAAAGCTTTTTACATCTTGTGTAAAGGAACAGCTATCCTCTATCCCAGGTACTGCTGCACCACCAGCACACTGGAGAAAAAGTGGAGACCAAAAAGTGATAGTTTTGGATGCCTTGAACAGATTCTGCAGCTTTCAAATTAAAAATAAGGTGTTTGGACCAAATGCAAATATTTATTAGTTCTATGCTCTCCCCTAAATTTGGGGGATATGGAAGGAGACACAGATCATCATAGAATGGTTTGGATTGGAAATGACCTTGAATAGAATCCAGTTCCATCCCCCTGCTATGGGCAGGGGCACTTTCCACTATCCCAGGTTGCTCCAAGCCCTGTCCAACCTGGCCTTGGACACTTCCAGGGATGGTGCAGCTACAGCTGCTCTGGGCAACTTGTGCCAGTGTCTTGCCACTCTCACAGTGAAGTTTCTTCCTAATCTCTAACCCAAACCTACCCTCTTTCAGTGTAAAGCCATTCCTCCTTTGTCCTATCCCTGCGTGCCCATGTAAAAAGTCTCTCTCCAGCTTTCCCATAGCCCCCCTTTAGGTACTAGAAAATCTGATGTATGGAAAACCCATACTTCTCATGCAAACTTATTCAACTTTCAGTTGCCTTTTTTTTTTTTCCTGTGAGAAAAGTTGATTGTTTTCTTTGGAAACTCTCCCTTTTGGCTGGCAGTTCCAGCCTCAATCCATGGCAGCAGGTGCCTCGAGTAATGACACTGTGGCTCTCTGTCACATCCTGGTCCTGGAATGCCTTATTCTCAGTTACCTTCTACAGGGCAAGGAAATTTGGGATCTCATCTTGCTGGGGGCTCTCCTGGAGGAGTAGCTGGAGCTTTGGGGGATCCCATGGGTGGCTCAAGGCACCTGCCACGGGGCTGGCTGTGGGATTGGGCAGAGATCAGAGTTTCACAGAGCAATTAGGAGAGTGGGGTGTGGTGATACTTTAATCTGAGAGCAACCACCACCCACACCGGGCATGTTTTTGGCCTCCTGCTGTCACTGCAGCCATGGGTACTGGCACTTAGGCCACCACACCCCTCGGCCAGTTCTGGCACTATGGAGCCTTTGCTGCCGATAAAACATAAATAATAATTTTGCAGAGGGAGAAACACTATGTTCTTGTGGCTTGCTGTTCAGGTGGGGGTGGGTGGGCGTGAGGGTTGTTGAGGGGCATGGAAGGGCTCAGCCCTCACTGAGGGCAGCAGGTTGTGGGTACCACTCACTGAAGCAGCACTTAGAGGGGTCCAGTGGCTGCACAGGATGGGGCAGAGTTACCCAAGTGCAATCCTGAGTGCTCTGTGCTCTCCAGGCACTCCCCTCACTGTGCACAGGAAAATGTTTCAGATTTTCTTTCCTCTGTTGAAATTCTGCTGTTTCAGTAGCCTAGTGACAGTCATTGTCTTTCATTTCCATGTGTGAGTTGAATCCAGAGTCAGAAAAATTTCTACTTTGTTCCCAAACAATGGGGCTGTGCTGTTTTGCACGATGACTCCGGCTTTTCAGCCGGTGTGCTGTGCTTTGCCTTTTGCTGTGGTCCCGCCTGGTGCTCAGCAGAGGCTGGAGGATACCCACAGTGAATCCTGGCAGTTGTGCAATGCTACACACGAAGTAAAACTCCTTTCTAACCCCTGCAGGCGATCAGTTTACACCCTGAATGATGAGATTTTGATTAGCCTTATCTAAGCTACAAATACTGTAAGGGAGGTGAAATCAGCTGGCTCTGGGAAGGACTATCACAGCACAGATCTTGGTGGCCTTCGGAGGCTCCAAGTGCTTGGCAGCTCCAGGGGATGTCGTGGTGCTTTGCCACGGGAAGTCCTGTCAGTGTGCAGATGTTGCTTGCTGAGGCCTTGTAGATCAAACCCCAGCTCCTGCCATCTCCAGCCTCGCAGTTTTCAATGAGCAAAAACCGCCCAGGAGAGTGTTGACAGCAGGAATGGCAGCTGCTTCCTTGGAGTCGGCAGGGAGAGCCTGTTGCCTCAGTGCTGGATCTCCCTCTGAATGCAGAGACAGTTCCAGCATCCCCAGCCCCACATGGCATCGCTTGCAGCTTGGGGAGCAGCTCTGCTCTCCCAGCGAGCGCAGTTTCCCAGGGCAGCTTTATTCTTCTGTGAACAAAAGTTGTTGAGCTGCAGGGAAGCTCCTGGCTGGAAGGTGGGTCCTTTCCACAGCCAGACTGAGACTGAGGGGTGGAATGAGACTGTATTGTGTGCTGAACACTCAGATGCATCTCTCCTCCGGGTTCCTCTGTCTTACATTTCACATCTAGAAGAAAAGTACATTTAAAAAAATTCAATCCAGCTTTAAGCCAGAGCTGCTGGTACTCCTCAGCCTGATTGGAGGGAAGGAGAATTGATAAGTTAATCAGTTTTCAAGGTCAGGAGAGATCAATAGGACCAGTCAGTCTGGTGTGCTGTGCAAATCAGACCCCAGACACAGCAGTGGCTCCTGAAGCAGGCCAGCCTGGGAGGCAGCAGAGTTGTTTTGCCTCATGGGAGGATCTTGCACCGCAGGGATGAGCTCCAATATAAGACCAGGGATGAATAGACTGAATTAGGTGTGACCCAGAGGATAATGCAGCATTCTGCATCTTAATGTATCCATCTATGAAATGCAAATAATAATAGGGGAACCCTGTAGGGATTCATTAGTCCTTTGAAGATGGCATGTGTTACACGCTATTATTGTGATCTTCCGAAGTTGGCCTCGTCCCTGCCTTTTGGACCTACACCTCTCACTGTTGCTCATTTCCTGATTCATTTCCCCCTCCTCCCTGGCACTGTCAAGCCAAATCAGCAGTGGCAAAGGCCTGTCCAGGCCAGTCAGCCACATGTCATGGTGGCTCATGGCCTGGGAAGGGTTGCAAAGATGAGGCTCATGCTCTGGTTCCAGCACAGGGGGCTGGAAATTGCTGCCATGGCATTGCAGGTGTGACAAGGACACCCAGGAGTTTCTGTGCTGGAGGATGTCCAAGGGGCATGTGGTCAGTCCATAACCCAGGATGCTTTTTGTGACTTTGAGATCAGAGTTAAAAAGGTGGATTTGGGTGGGAAAGGAAACCTGGTGACAGGGAAGGGTGTGACTCATGGGACACTGGGTCCAGAGGAGGCTGCAGCAGATGCTGGGTTTAGGGGAAATTCTTAAATGCTCTCAGTGCACTGAGATTTGCAAAGCAATTATTCCAAATTAAGTTTATCCACTTTGTCTCCTTTTTGGTGGAGTAAGTTCACTTGACACAGATGTTTTACATTTTTTCTTTTTAGTGTTTTTTATTCTTCAGTAAGGATTGCTGTGCTCTGGATGTGTTTCTGGAATGCATTTTACAGAGGCTTTGTGGATGCATAGCAGTCACTGTGCACTTGACTCTCAGAACTGGATGAAATCAGGAAATTCCCATCATTCCTGTCCTGGCCTCAAGCAATTCCTTCTCCTTGGTGAGCTGCCAGAGTAGTGCTCCAGGATGAAGGGAGTTAAAACCTGCAGCATTTTCAGGGATGCAGCCAGGAGCTGTGACCAGCCAGTAGCTGGGCTGCACACCCAGCAGCCTCTGGGGAAAGACCTTTACTGTGCCAGACTGCTGGAGCTCTGCTTTGGGCTCAGGAAACTTTCCTGGCTGGAGGGAAGGGACTGTGGTGGCCTTGGGTACCTGCAGTGATGGTGGGATTGCAGGATGACCAAGACTTGTTTCCCTGGAGGTCTGGGCAGCAGCCACATGAGAGCTGCAGCAGCAGAGGGAACAAATGGGAACTCTGGATGTGGATGTGGATATTGCAGCCCAGAAACTCAAACTCACTTCCATCAGCTTGGGGTTCACTGGCTTCTTGGCTGATCAGCGCCTGGATTTTGGTCTTGGAAGAACAGGCAAAGCTTTGTCCAGCACCATAAACCTTGTTCTTGCATGGGATGCGTGGATGAGGAACCTCCTAAGCTCTGCTGAGATGGGTGAGACTTGTAGCTCCTCTTGCAGCAGTCTAGCTCAGGGTGGGTGCATAAATGAGTATCTTGGACAGGAAACCATCCTGTGTCTCTGAAGTCTCTCTTTTTGGAATGCCAGAGTTATTGGAGGGTAGGTTTGGGTTGGGTATTAAGAAGAAAGTCTTCCCTGTGAGGGTGGGCAGGCCCTGGCAGAGGTTGCCCAGAGCAGCTGTGGCTGCCCCTGGATCCCTGGAAATGTCCAAGGCCAGGTTGGAAGGGGCTTGGAGCAGCCTGGTCTGGTGGGTGGTGTCCCAGCCCATGGCAGGGGATTGGAATGAGATGATCTTTAAGGTCCCTTCCAACCAAAACCATTCAGTGGTTCTATGAACTCATGAAACTGCTGAAGTTGAGAGCTCTGGATTCAGCTTTGGCTGTGAAGCAAAACAGCATTTATGCTGTGCTTCCTTTGTTGAATATGCTAAACAACTCTGTCTCTTCCCTTTTCTCCCTGAGGATCTCTGGGTTGGAGAGGGGCATAGTGGTCAGCTGGAAAAGAAAGCAGTTTCAATATTTTATAGAAATTAGGTGTTGAGCAGTGATGCTGATGGGGTTCCTCAGAAGAAGAGAGATGGTGGGAGGTAAAAATTGCATCAATCAGGACAGAAAAGTACATCTATGGTGGGAATACAGGCATGCCTGAAGTTTTATGAGGGCAAAGGGTGCTGTGAAAGAGACTGGCGCTGCTGCCAGGGAAAAAGTGGGTAAAACATGGGCTGCAGATCCTCATCAGGGCTTTTCGTCCCACCGTGTGGTGGCTTTGGAGGCCTGACCCAAAACACTGCCTTGCTCTGGGGTGAGAATGGGACAGCACAGCTCATGTCCTCAAGCATTTAGGGCAGCTGTAGAGCTGCTTGGGCTGGAGGCTGGCATTCAAACAGAGAAGAGCTACCAAAGCCCAGATGGTTTAACAAAACCCACAAACCCAACAAAAAAAAATCCCCAAGCAAACCCTCCCTCCACTGCCTTAAAAAAAAATCCCAAACCAAAACACCCTAAAAACCCCCGAACCAAACAACACCCCCAGCATCACCATCCCAACCAATTATGCTGCAAGGAAGTTTTCCCTGGTAAAAATATCTCTAAGTGATGCTAAACCCATTAGGAAGGAGATGATACTGCCTGCAAAGAGTGTCATGTCACTAATGGGAAGAAAAACAACTTCCTGAGTGGACAAGGCATCTCAATTATTTTTCTGTCTTTGGATATATTTCTGTGCAGGCACAGGTTGTGAGGGAATGAAATATGGGAACTTCAGAAAAGGGGAGAATGGCCATAGGAACAGGAGTGTGATGTTCATCACTAATTAGGGTATGAATCATTTGGCTGCTTATTGGATTCCCTTCCCATTCTCCTTGGGGCCCTGGAGAGGGAAGAGGTGAATGCCCACCGTGGCTGTGTCCTGCCTGCCACAGTGCTGGCCCAGCTTGCTGGCTGCAGGATATTGTCCCAGCCTTTTGGGTTTTCAGCTGCCTAGGGGTTCCCTAAATTTCCTGTTATGCTTCTATTTTCTCCTGCATTTTCCTAGTTACTCCTTCATGATTATTTTTATCCTGATTCCTGTTTTCATAGCAGAATGTAGTGAAAAATAGACCCAGTGAGAGCTGTCCTACCAGGCACAGCATCATTATATGCTGTTTACTTCTCCAAATTTTTTAACTGACACATGAACAAAAAATACCTTTGCAATATCTCTTCTTACCCTCATCTGCTTTTTTCAGTTGCTCTCCAGCTGCTTGGCATATATTTGTAAATTAAGATTAGCTAGGTGCTGTGCTAAAAATATATTAATAAAGCATCGGGATCACCTCTCCTCCAGATCCAATCCTATGGGATATAAATTCCTATGGAAATTAATGGGCTGTCTGGATTGCAGCGCAGGATTGAGACTTCATGGTGCAGGTGGATCAATAGGGTGTAAATCGATCAATACAGGCAATCAAGAGAGTCAGGCAAGGTTTATGCTTAATACACTCCTGCTGTCATCCCTCATTGTGCCCAGGTTTGTGTAACTCAAGCACACACAAGCAAATCCTCCAAACCATATGGCTTTGCTGGGTCCTCTCCATCCCTTCACATTTCATTCCATTGCTGGGGTTTTTTTTAGGAAGTTGTCCTTGTGCAGTAGTAATTAGGCTGGGAATCCTTTTTATTTTCTTCCCTCTTGAGTTTTGTGACTGAACATGGATCTTTGGTGTCAAGGTGTGTTTGGGCCGTTCTGATCTTCTCCCACACGTTGGTGTGGGTGTAATTGGTGGAGAGGGGGCTGCACTGGTGGGAATATGGGAGAGATGGGGTGGTCACAAGGCCAGTGTGGGGTCAGCACCCGTCTCTCCCTCTCCTTTTCCTTGTCAGCCTGCACTGCCAGGCTGGGAGCTGCTCTCACCTGGCCAGCCTGACCTGATTTGGCACCCATTCTGCTTCCTTCAGGAACAGGGCAGTCAGCCAGCTGTCTTAAATCAGGGAATTGTTTCATTTCTCTGTAGGAACCGAACTTTTGGAGGAAAAGAAAATTTTAAGAACAAAACCCTCTTTAAAAATGCGCTTCCCCTTCCCAAACCCTCCCACCTCATGGCTGACTCATGGGCAGACTCTTCAGTAGCAAATAGCATCTTTTGTTTTTTGTCCTTCAGATAGATTGCCAAGCTCTAACCACTTTTAAACTACCATACACTTAATTTCTTTTTTTTGCTTTTTCTCATCCAGTTCTCCCAAGGATTTACTGACACATGCTCTGTCAGCTTAGTTTTCCTCTCTTCCTGTTGGCCTTCCCTCCAATTCCACGCCCAAATACGCATACAGAAATTATCTCATGATTCAGGACAATGCACAGCTCTTCAGATCTGCCATGAACCATCTGCATGGCCTTGGGCAGTTTGCTACTGTATTGCAAACTCTCCACTGTGAACCTGCACATGATTTCAGTTTGAGTTGGAATGTTAGGGGTGACCACGCTCCAAATTAGGGCTGTGCTGGCTTGGCTTTGGCTCCAGTTGTGAACACGAGCAACTGCTCTGATCTGAGAAACGTGTGGCAGCAATTTATTACCAGGATTTATACTGAGCTCTGCTGGCCTCTCTGGCCAGGCACATATGTCATGCAGAAGTGTGTTTTCTTCCTCAGATGGTGCTGATCTGCCTCTCTGCACAGCCACAACCTGTGCTCGAGCCCCTCATTGCTCTGGTTTGCTTGACTGACTCATTTATCCACCCCTTCCAAACCTTGCAAATTACTTTTCTCTCCAAATTCTTCTCTTTTCACTGGAGACAAGGCACATAGCTTCTTCCCACGTAAATCACATTCCAAAACTTTGACATCATCTTTATTTTCCTCTCTTGAGACTCCTGAGAAACCCTGCACAGGATGATTACTTTCATCTTATCTCTTCTTTGGGAAAGACCAGAGCAGGGCTGCTTTGCTGGACCCTTTAGCACCAATAACAACACACCTCAAAGAGCAGCATCTATAATGGTCTGCCAGGTCCCACCTGGGCTGAAGAAAGGTTTTCACTAACAAGGTTTTCACTGCTTTTTTTTTTTTTTTTTCCTGAAGACAACAGGGAAAAACTGGGAAAGAATGAGGATTTGGAAGTATGGTTTTATCATTAACACAGCTGCTGTGAGAACTGTAGCATCAAACCCAAAGAATTTCAACAAAGCCTCGAACTTGATGTTTTTCTGTGTTTCCTGAATGTTTGCTCTTCAGGTTCATACTGAGGTGCTTTAATAAAAGCAGACTGACTTCCAGAGGTCTGAGTGACCTGGCCTTCCTGTTGTCTCTTCTGCAGCCAAGTTATTAAAATAAAACCCTTTCAGCTATTTTGTTGAGATATGAAAGGGTATTTGTGGTGTGGTGGCTGGAGTCCCGCTCTCTTACGAACCACCCTGAGGATGGCAAGAATCCCTCTGGCTGTGTGGGGGATCTGGAGTGATCTATTTATAATTTTCTTACCTTGACAAAATGCAGGGAGTGACTCAAATATGCCCCATCCTTATGGAAATTAATTGTGTTAATGGGATCATTAGAATTTAGAGTAGTGTCAACAAACTGGTTTTTGCAGCTAATGATGGTTCTTGGGAAGGTTATGTCATAAGGAAGGCGGAGAACCTGGTCATCTATATATATGTGATCAGCCCTGAGCCCTTTCTTTGGGTTTCATTGAGCAATGCCCTAGTAGAGTCAACGTGGGCAAACAGCTGCCACCACCCTCACCATGAAAATAGAAGGTGCCTCGGTGGTCCTTGCTCTGGCATTTTTCTGCTTCTTCTCAGGTTAGTAACTTGTGATGTTCTCTGTGCTGGAATCTGGGACTGGCAGAGGACGCAGCCTGGGAGTGCCCATAAAGACAGAGAGAGAGAGGATTGGAGAGCCTGTGTTTTTTAAAAAGCATGGTGGTATAGCAGAAGGCCACCATTTTTTTTTTTTTTTTTCTCTGTACTACATGTATTGGTTTGCTTTAACATGTCTTGTTAACTACTCTTTCTTTTTCATGTGGAAATAGTGAAGTTTTATTGGTAGATGAAAGCATCTTTTTTAAATAGAATTAACAGTCTAAGAAACAAACGAAAAAAAGCCAAACCCCCATTTGTCTAAGTGGAAGAATACCAATTTCCAACCAGAGTGAATTCTTCCATAAAAAGCCCAACTTTGAACAAAAATGTAATACAATTTTTTGTAAATTCAGAAAAATGGTAATGTCTTGTCAACACTTGCTAAGGAAGGCATTTTCACATGGCTGCAGTAATTTGGCTACAATAGATAGACTTCAGCAGGAGTTAGGTTTGAAGCAATGGTCTTTCAATTTCCTGCCGGTTTCTATTGAAAAAGTGCTAATGGAAGATTTCTTGACAGCTCCTTGCAATGCCACTGATGATGCAAAGGAGGATGAAACATATTATACGAGCTTTAAGTGGCTTAATAAAAAGAAATAGGTATCAGCTACTCACCTGCTGAGTCATTATTAATTTGATAATTTGTGTGAAGTACTGCAAATGGAATGGGCCTTGAAAAGGAATTTGTCATTTTGGACAAACAAGAATGGCCTAGCTCTGGTATCCCTGTTTTAAGGAATGGTGAGGAATGCCAAAAATGTTTGTGTGACTTTGATGCAGGGGTACAGAATAATGGAGAAACAGTTACTGAACCATCCTTGGAACTTGTATTTTAAGCCCGAGGAAAGTAACACAGTAAAGAAGGGCACAAAGACACACAAAAAAATGGATGTGATTTTGCATTTGAATGACAAAAAGTGCAATGTTCCAGAAAGGACTGGGCATTAGAGAATTTCTATCAGTGTGAAATAATGCATTGGATTAGCTTTTATCAAGAAGTATTTGGGTGGATTAGGAAACTGCATCAAGTATTTTAATTAAATGCTTTTGCTTTAAAATTTCCCTTCAAAGATTTTTGTATGGTTTCATTGTTGGTTTTTCTGTCGCAGATGTTGCCAGTCAAGCTTCGATTAAGGCGAGTCCAACCTTTTCTGTTCTGATTCTCCCTTTGTTTTGCTGACTTACACTGCTTAGTGCATGCTCTGAGCAAAGCCTGTTTAGATGCCCTACACTTAGGTATTATAATGCTTTTTCAGTGGTGGAAAAAGCAGTGAATCTCTCCATATTTAGAGACAACACTTAGGTAATATGGCAATGGCTCCAGCTGACAGTGTGTGTTTGGTGCACGATGCTGAGAACATATCCAAACAGCCCTGGGCTGGGAATCTCATGGAGTGATGTTAGAAATGGCAGGAATTATATTTTTAATGATATTTTAGAATATAGCTTCTGATCCAGCAGAAACCCCTGCTTCTGATAATTCCTGAGTTTCATAATTAAAAGAATTAAGGCAAATCCTTTGAGTCTCAGAAAATAATTTGATTCAATGACTTAGAAGTCAGTTCCATTCATGTTTTAATCAAGCAAGCTTGTCTCCTTGGTAAAGATCCTTTGGGGAAACACAGTAGCCAAAAATAACTAAACGGTTCATTGCTTCTCCCTGGTCTGCATCTCAGTTACCCAGCAGAAGATGCAATGGGCTGCTGCAACATTGCACAATATTACTGCTCTGAGCGGGTTGTGCTTTTCTGTGCTTGTCTTGCATGTGAATCACTCTTCAGTCACTCTGGCCCGTTCATTCCTCTTGCATCCCTCTGGCACTTCCAGGGTTGTATCTTCTGTTCTTGGCTAACTTTATAACGTGCAGTCCTCTGCTGTAGCGGGCAGCAATTTGCAGCTGTATGTAAATTAAATGTGTTCCTTAAATATATATTCCTTTCCCCGTGATTAATGGTTCTTGCAATGGGTTTTGAACTTTCTCGTTGTCTTTTCTGCCTCGGGAGCCACGAGCAGGGCTCTGGGTGCAGCCTGTGCCACGTGTGGTGTGTGGCCAGGGAGGGGCAGGAGGAGTGTGGTTTGTGTGAGTAAACTGGTGCTGCTGAGAGCCTGCAGCACACCCAAAAAGGATTCAGTGTGAACAAACTGTTCTCAGGATCTTGCTGGGAGCCTCCACTGATTGCTCTCCTCTGTGCTTTTCAGAATGAATGCAGGAAAATTTGGTCACTTCTGCGCAGCGGGAAGTTTTCCTGTCCCACCACCAAGGAGCCCTTCAGCAGCCCAAATAACAAAGGAGACCTCAACAAGTGCATGATGTGCCAGAGGCTGCTGTGAGTATCAGCTGCCTGCTGGCTCCAGTGGCAGCCCTGCCCACCCACAGTGTGTCCACTCCTCCCATAGCAGGGAGCCAACTCTCAGGAGGCTCCGTGCTATGAAGTGGTTGTCCCTGGCCAGCCAGACCAGTTTGTAGCTCTTCAGCAAACCTGTGAACCCAGCAGCTCTACCCAGCTCATCACGTGGTGGGGACTCGCCACAGAGCGTGAGAGCAAATGCAGGGTGAAAACTTACACAGATAAATTTCTTGTTTCCATAGATGGTGTTTCTTAGGATGGAGAGAGCTGGATATTAGGCAGGGAGAAAGGATGGCAGAATGCCTCCAGAGCAGAGGTGTTCAACACCCTGGACATGTGTCAGGGAGCTGAGCCCTGCTGCTGGTCTGTGCTGCTGCCTTGTGCAATGGGGAGGTGGGGTCGGCCAGACTGGCCTTTAATCACCCCCTAATTTTGGCTTTGTGTGTCCGAGCACTGCACGCTGCCCGTCACTCACACCTCCCTTTCTTGCAGGGAAAGAGACTCAAAAAACAAAGGGAGTGGTGGAGAGGCGGACAGGAATGTGAACTCCTTGGGAAAGGTGAGGTGAAGCATCGCTGCCGGGGCCAGTTTCACTGGCGATGGCGTCTCGTCTGCTGCCTCTGACCCGCTGCCCAGGGCGCTTCCTCCTCTGCAGCGTGGGAAAGGGCCCTGCACTGGGAGCAGGGCAAACGTGCCCAGCCTTGGGAAGAGTGTGAGGCTTTGTGCCATCCCCCAGCATGAAAGAAACCAAAACTGCTGGCGGCTCCTCCCAGGCAATGGCGGCACCTCTGGTGTGCGCCTGACCCAGAGCCCGGGCTGAGGAGGATGCCTGCCTGTTTATAAGGCACCATTGGAATCTGGCAAATATTTAATAGCAAGGTTGGCGCATGTGAGCTCTGACTAGGGCAGGGTGTGGGAACAGGCTGGCTCTAATTGTCCCTTGTTTATCTTGTTGATGCACCTGGCTGGTTTTTTACCCATAGCTGTTTTTCTAGATAGCAGGTCTTTATGTGGAGGGAGCTGTCCTTTTAGCCTTGGGTTTTTATTCTAGATGGGAGCAAATTGGTTTCCATCAGATAGTGTTGGTTGTGGTGATTGATTTATTTATTTTTTACATCTGGTTAAGCAGGGTAGCTTTCTAGCTCTTGTGTGTCTGGACAAATTAAAGGCTTTGTAAGGCATAGCTGTCCTAAGGGAGATTTTTTTTTTTTTTAGACATCTGACTTGCCAAAGTGTGGTCCTGAAGGCAGCAGGACAGTTTTACAGCGTCAGGAAGAGACCTACACTGAATTTCTTTGTTAAGCCATAGATTTTCTGTCTGGCTTTTGGCAAGTAATTTTCTAGGCTTGACTTCCCCATCTGCAGAGCTGGGATAAGCTATCAAGCCATCTCCTCTACATGGTGCGAGAGGAAAAATGTATTACAGATCACATAACAGATAAGGTTGTAAGTGCTACATAAATGAACCTGAAGACCTCACATGTTCCATGTGTTTCTTATGCTCCAGACTGGCCCTGAAAGTTAGAGGAAAGCTGTTCAGAGAAAAGTAAAGGCCAGGCTGAAATGCTTAAGCAGGCTTTGCTACAAAAGCCTTTTGTGAAATAGAGTGCTTTGGTTCAATTAACACATACTATCATGTTAAGTGGAAGGTAAAAACACCCACCTCTTACTCTCGTGTACTTGGCAATAGGAGGTGTTCAAGGATTGTATTATTTTTATGCCTGCAGCTTCACATTTTTACTGTGCGTGGATTTTAAAATTCTGTAGTTTTAGTAGCGTGTTCTCTCACGAGAGATGGGAAAACTGACTTTCTCATTTAAAATTCACTGAAATTGAGGATTTTATACTTACAGCAGAGCTTAGGTCCTTCGGGCAGGCTCTTGCATGTGTTATCTATTAGAAATAGCAACAAGGCTACCCTGGATGTGAAAGACAGATCTTCTCATCTAAACATACGGATTTATTTGTTTTACCCTGCATGTTATGGTTTTCCACCGAGTTACGCCTCAAGGAAGCAAAACAACGTTTGAAATGTAATTCACTGGGTGGATTATCTGTTGTGGATTTGTGGGGGATGTGCCTCTCTGTCAGCATATCCGTGCCAACCCGTGCTTTTGGCGTTTGCACAGGATGAGTGTCGGGAGTTTCGGGATCTGTTCAAGAGAGGGAAACTTTCCTGCACCAGGGAGAACGACCCTGTCCGGGATGCCTCTGGGAAGCAGCACAGCAATAAGTGCATCATGTGTGCAGAGAAGTTGTGAGTAAAGGAAAGGAGCGTGGGAAACCTCTCCTCCCTGGAGCACCCTGGTATTCACTTTCTCATCTCTCTTCTCTTCCAGCAAAAGGGAGAATGAGCGGAAGTTATCTAAAAACAGACAAGGAAAAGATAAGGTGAGATTAAAGTATTAGGCAGGTCAATATGGAACTTTATTGGATTTCCACCCAAGACAGAGCAAAGGGAATGTTACTCTACTCTGTTGCTCTTTCTTCTCTGACTTAATTTTGAGATCTACTTTCTTTATGCTCCTTATTTCTTATTCATGCTCTTGAATCCCTCAAGTGAACAACTTGTACCTGAATATTATGGTCTGCCCCAGTGACCTGTGGATCTAGGGACAGGCAAATCCTGACAGAGCAGGAAGCCAGGTGTGCTGTGCTGTCCCAAATTTCAGCTTGCAGGTGGAGAGGTCAGTTCTGCTGAGGCTGCTAATTAGGTGGAAAAGGAAAACGTGTGAAAAGCCCTAAATCTGAACTCTGCACAGTTTAAGAGATCATTGTGTTCTGGGAGATGTCAGCTCTGCACTATCTCCAGGCCTGTGGCTCAGTTTTAGCTTTTTTTGGTTGGAAACTTTGTTCTCATGGAGCTGTGATTTGCCACCTTCTCCCTGGCACGCTGCAGCCACCATGTCGCTGTGCACTGATGCTTTGCTGGCAACAGCAGCCCAGTAAAGGGGAAAATAGTTGCTTTCCACCACTTTCCTCTTGATTCCTTCCATGGTAGGGACTAGTGCAGCCCCCTTAAGCTTTAGTCTTGGGGATAATCCTGTTTTAGTGCTTTTTCTAATGACTTTGGCACCAAAAAATAGAAGAGAAGTGAAATTTGCTGATGGCAAAGCTGGGAGGCAGAATCAGCAGAGGAGGATCAGCAGATCACTCAAGACTAATTGGATAGTGCTGAGGCCTGGAGTAATAGAAACAAGATAAAATGTAATGGCAGTGCAAGATCACACAGTCAGGGATTAGCAAGAATTCCTGCTCATTGGCTAGAAGTGACAAAGGATAAGAAAGCCCTGCATTTATTAGTGGGTCAGGGATGTTACAGGCCACGAAAAAGGCAAATGCACGACTTGGATGTACTCAGTGAGATTTTTGCAGCAGAGGTCAGGCCTGAACAGGGCTCCAGAAATGCTGGCTCAAAGAGAAAGTGTTTGAGAGAGGCTCTTAGGGGAAAGCAGATCTGTCTGCAGAGGATTGGGCTGCTGAGCTGGGCTGGTCCCAGGCAACAATGGCTTTCCTGGGCTTGTTGGGAAGGGAAAGCATTGCCTGAGCTGTGCAGGGGTGTGAGCTGGTGGTGGGGAGAAGCAGTGAGGCTTGTGGGGAGCCCCTCTGGAATGGGTGCAACACTTATTTCTGATGGGACAATGCTTTATGGCTGTTGGCACAGCAGGAGAGGCTCATCCAGGGCCAGATCATCTCTGCTGCCTGTGGCTGGAGTGGCTCTAGGGAAATGTGGGGCTTTGTCCTCAGAGTGGTTTGCCAGCATTATCCTCGTGGGAAAGCTGAGGAGCTGGAGGCTGGGGTTGTTCTGCCCTGGATGGGATGCAGAACAGCACTGGGGAAACCTTCCCCTGGCAGAGAGGATGAAGTGCTGGAAACTTCTGAGCAAAGCAGAGGGTGAAGCTAGTGACCTGCCAAGGACCTTCCTGCACGCTAGCAAAACTGTGCACAAAATGGGCAGAAAATTGCGAGTGTTAAAACCTGTTTTTAAAAAGAAAAGGGTAAGCGGAAGTCGCTTCCTTATCCTTTGTACTTGCTGTTTGGAACTGCCTATTGCAGAGTGTGAAATAGTTGAAATTAGGGGGACTGAATGTTTCCATCTGTGTTACATAACAGGGGCAGGTTAACACAGTTTCTGTACAGCAGTTTTGAACAAGGAACAAATTAATCATCCACTCTCCAAACAACCTTCTTGTGCTCGTGGGCTATTAAGGGTGTTTGCACTGTGCTTTTATGTTTTAACTGCTGCTTCTTGATTGACATGTCCCAAAGTGTGGCTGGTTTGGAGGATCCTACGCGCTTTGTAAAGAAAATTATCTTGAGCTACAATCTGGGAAAAGGCTGTAGCTGTGTATCAAGGATGTTGGGAGAAAAGGGAGTGACTTCATTGCTGTATCGGTCACATCACTGGCATGCTTTGGATAGCCCAGCCAGGAGAATAATAATTAGTGGGACCATACTAGAAAACTCCCAACACGTGCTGTGCAGGCAGAAGGACCCGGAATTTCTCTGACTCACCCCTCTGTTTATATGCTAAGTGGCTGGTACTGCACACCCTCTTCCCTCACCCCCACCCAGACTCTCCTGTGATGCATTTGTGATGGTTCCATGCTCTCCTGGCAGGAAACCCCAGGTTTCTAAGGATCTGATCAATAAGGCAAGGAGGACAGAGTGCCCTAACCCTGCCCTCCTTCTGCAGGATGACTGCAGCGAGTTTCGCTCCCAGTTTGAAGCTGGTGGACGCCTGTCCTGCACGAGGGAGAACGCCCCTGTCCGGGATGCCTCTGGCAGGCAGCACACCAACAAATGTCTCATGTGTGCTGAGAAGTTGTGAGTACCCCTTCCTCTGAGCAGCAACAGCAAAGAGGGAAAGCTCCGGCTGCAAAAGTGCAGCTTCTGCATGTGGGCAATGCCTGGGAGAGTCCTGACTCCCAGTGGCCCTCTAAGAGATGCTCTGGCAGTAGGGCTCCTCTTGCCCCTTCCCTTTCAGCACCAAGGGCCCAAGGGCAGGTGGGAAGCAGTGTGGAGTAGAGGAGGAGAAGCAAGGTTTCAGAGAGCAGCCCCTTTCCCAGGGGACTGTCGGGCACAGGCAGCTCCTGAGGAGTTTCCCACGTGTGTACTTTGCCTTCCAAATGTTCTTTCTCTCTGCTCCCATAGAGCATATGCAGAAGCAGACCTGATCTGAAAGCAGCCACCTGGAACAAGGATGTAGCATGCAGTGGGAATTTTGAGGAGGAAGGGAGAAGACTTAGGGGTGGGAATTAGGAACAGGACCACAGCTACAGGGACTGTGGAAGGGGAGATGGTGCCTAGTGGCATGACACTGGCTTGCAGGGCAGCCCTGGGTGCTGGTGGCACTCACACTACCATAGCACTCCATTTTTTCTCCTCTTCCCTTCTTCCAGCAAAAAGGAAGCTCAAAGAGGGGGTGGAACTGTCCAGCGCAACAAATTGCCCGCTTCAGAGAGGACAAAGCAGGTGAGGTGAAGCTCAGAGCCTGTGCAGAGCTCAGAAAGGGTCTGTGGGATCTGGATGGCCAGGGACTGACTGTGGTCAGCCTGGGGTGATCAAGGTGTTTAAGATTCTGTAGCCAGCTAATCATGGGGGAGAAACTTTTGTATTGCAAAGCCTCCCTCATTTGTGGGATGGACCTGGGTGTGAACATACAGACTGGACATGTTTGGACCTGACAGAACTGCCCCTCTCACTTTCCCAGTGATGTGATGCTATATGAGAGATAAAGGGCAGGTTCAGACTCCCCACAATCCTATAAAGCCTTGGATGATAACATTTGGGTATGGAGTGCTACTTTAAGAACAACCCTGTAATTCTTTGGGTCTGGGAGGGTGAGGGGGCAGGGCAGGAGCTGCTTTAGCTTTGCTGCTTCCCTAGTTGCATAAAGGTTGTTTCTGTGGTTGTTGAATGTGTTCTGCCCCTTTTGCAGAAGAACTGTGGTGGTTCACGGCAGGGTGTAAACGAGAGGCGTCCCTTCTCCTCGGGCAGAGGGTGAGTTCAGCAGCACCTGGGGTGGCAGCCTGTCCCACACACACCACCTGTCCTGGCACTGCTTTCTGCCCCCTTCCATGTATGTGTATTTTTTTAGGGGTGGTTAGGAGGTTAACTGGAGCAAGAATGCTTCAACAGCACAGGAGCAGCACAGCCTGGGATGGAGCAGTGCACGTTGAGCTGTTTGGTGCTCCCTACATCACGTCCCACAGGCTGAGCTGGTGATGGGGAATAGACACGTACTGGGACGTGTCTCTCATGCAACTCTTGCTCCATTTTGGCCTCGATGTTCTGTGTACGAAGCACCAGTGATTGCTGTGCTCAGAATCCCTCTCAGGACGCTGTCTCCTGGTGGTGCACACGTGTGTGCCTGGCCCTGGCTCAAAGGCAGTGCCTGGTGCACCACAGGCTTTCTGGGCACTGGTCAGGCAGGAGCTGTTTGTTTTGTGGCTGGTGGCCCTGAGCTGGACTCAGCTGCTGCTTTTTCTGGAGCACGCTGAGATTTCTTGCTTTTGACTGGTGCAATTCCTTCATGTCCCCCTTCCATCAAGTGCTGCCAGCAGACACAGGGCTGCAGAGCCCTGGGGATGTGGTGCACTCGGACTGAGCAGCACAGGGCAAGGCTGTGTCCTGCTGTTGGCTTCCTCTCTTTTAGCATGTGGCTGGGGGGCTTCTCTCCCTCCCCTCTCCTCTCCTGTGGGTGGGTGGATGCCATAGCGCAAACAGCCCTCCAAGAGCCATGGGGGTCTGCAGGGAGGGTGGGTTTGCACTCTGCTCCCCCTGTTTGGAAGGAGATGGTGATGAACTGTATCTCTGCTCTCTCTGCCAGCCCACAAGCTCAGCGTGGCAGGAACTGCAACCGGCCACCCGGCCGCAAGTCACAGAGCAGAGACACCGATGAGGACCCGATGGTAAATCCACCTCCTGCCCCTGGGGTGGCAGCTGTGTGGGCAGAAATGGGGCTCCTGCCCCTGGGGTGGCAGCTGTGTGGGCAGAAATGGGGCTCCTGCCCCTGGGGTGGCAGCTGTGTGGGCAGAAATGGGGCTCCTGCCCCTGGGGTGGCAGCTGTGTGGGCAGAAATGGGGCTCCTGCCTCTGGGGTGCTCCTCTGCTAGTACTGAGCCACCCCTGCTCCTTTCCCAGCAGCTTTTGCTGTTCTTGCTGTAACCCTGAAGCTTTTCACTTGGCCCCATGCCCTTGGAAGGGTTTGAATGAGTGAAAGTATCTGCAGCCTGCTGAAAGCCCCTGCATCACTGGGCATGGAAACAGAGGGAAGGGCTTGGCTCCTTGTGGAAGCCCCCCAGCTGTGGGGCTGTGGGTCTTGAGCCCAGGCTGCAATCCTGCCCCACATGTGGCCAAAGTAGGGTGAAGAGTGCTACTTCATCAGGCTGAGAAGGGGCTGAGATAAAGGCCAGGGTCAGAGCAGGGTGGTGGAGGTGACCAGGCAATGAGGACAAGTCTGGCAGAAGGAAGGAGTGCTAAAGGGGGAAACACTGAGTGGTAGATGACAACTGTGTATGGAATAGTGTAGGAGGAAGGTGGGGTGTCTGCTCTCCCTTCTCATGAGAAGAAAATGGAATAGTTCCAACAAAGCTAAAAGTGGAAAATGTGAACTAATAAGAGAAAATAAGTTACTGTAAAAAGGGTGACTAAACTGTGGATCTCGCTATCACAGGGTGTCGTCTAGAGGTAGGATGGTTAAAAAAATACCTGATGTTTTAATTCCTCCAGAGTTTTCATACAGTAATTTAAATAGCATTCTGGAAAAGATGGGAAATAAGTTTCTATGGGTTTGGAGGGATCTTACTACCAACTGCCTTAACCCTCTCCGAAGCCTCTGCCACTAACCACTTAGAGAAAATGGATATTTGAGTTAAAACCCCAATAGATAGTTCAGGTACTATAATTTTGATGCATTCCAGAGGAAACATTAGGTATAATAAAGCCAGTCTGCTTCAGGGCTTAGTGGTATTTCCTGGTAGGGGGAGTGGATGCCGATGAGCCTGACAGACCAGAGGTGATTCAGGGAGCAGATCTGCTCCTCTCCTCTTTTCAGGGCCACTTGTGGGTTTTGTCACAGACAATTCCCAGAGCCAAAGGAGTTGGTGGCACTGGCTGCTGGCACCTGTGTTGTGTGGGGCAGCTGGTGGGGTGGCCTCCTGCCCTGGGCTGTGGTGCAGGCAGCAGTGTCTGGTGCGTAGGAAGGCATCCAGCAGAGGATTGCAAAGGTCAGCATTGTGAGCTCTCACGTCACTGATAATTACCCAGATGAGGGTGGAAGCAGCACATTATGGAAATTAGCCGGTGACGTTTAACCAGCAGGTGCTATCACAGCACCCCAACATCACCAAAACCGCCCCCTGTGCTGCCCGGCATGAAATCCTCCTTCCCTGGGGTGCTTCCTGCTGCTGATAAACCATCATTTCTTCACGAAATGCTGCATCTCCAGGTGGAGGGGGCAGTGGAATGTTCTCTCAGACCCATGGCACCATTTGCAGCCGTTGTAACACATTTTGTAGCACGGGAGAAAGGGGTTGGGAGCCCATTAGCCGCTTCTTCGTCTTGGTCTTTTTTCGGTTCCTGGAGCTGCGGTGGGGCTGAGGAAGGGGCTGTGCGTGCCAGGGAAACAGGCTGTGCTATCCCTGACCTCTGCTGTTGGAAACCTGCTATGACTGTGCAAACACCCGCTCCGCTCAGAGGGTGCGAGGGGATTTTTGGGGATCCCTAAAGGTCGCTCCTTGTTCTGTCAGGGTGCGCTGGCTGTGCCACGTGTGCCTTGTGGGGGAAACTGTGCCTGAATGTTCCCGTTGCCGTGCTCGGGAGGAAGCAGGAGGGCACCCCTCATTAGTCATAGCCGCTCGCGTCTCTGAGCGCGGTGGGCGTCAGGAGCGCTGCGTGCCGCACCGCCCGCGGGCAGCGCCAGCCTGCTCCAGGCGTTCTTCCTCAGTTTTGGCCAATGGCTTTCATCTCAATCCTTGGAGATAAAATGGTGCCAGCATGCTGATAAGGAAGGCTAGGTACAGGTAGAAGATTTCGTCTTGTGGATGCACTGTGAGAGAAATAAACCTTGCCCCGGACCGGAGTGTCGGGGTGGATCAGCGAGTGGGGCGTGAGGGCTCCGTCCCCCAAAGCTTGGCTGACTGCTTCAACAAGAGACACGACGTCTTTCCAAGCCTGGCCTGGCTGGACGTGGTACAGGACAGAGGGGCCCCGTGCAAGGCTTGGTTTCTGAGCACCTTCAGGTCACGTAAAGGAGGGTCTTGCAAGTTGAACCATCACCAAATGTGATTTCTTTCTCTCTTCAGCTGGACTGTGATCGAATTCTGCATGGGGTAAAGGGTGGAAGGATTTTCTGCAGCGAATCCTCACAACCAGTCTGTGGCACTGATGGGAAAACATACAAAAATGAATGTGACTTGTGTTCAGCTGCCATGTGAGTAGGTGGAGAGATTTCAGTAATACAGGGCCATCCACCATTCCCGAGTGTCTTTTGCAGAACAGTGTTTGTTTTGATACATCATGACTCACTATCAAGTGTGTCCTTGGTGCTTTGCTGTTAAGCAAACATAGATCAAAATGCCTGAGATTAATCTGATGACAGCTAATTAAGATACACTAGTTGCCAGGGTCCCCTATTCCCGCTCTGCCCAATCATGGAATTGTTTGGGGAGTAATAAATGCCATCACACTGGAAGTAGCATTGAAGCATTAAGGAGCCCGCAGAGGACTGTCATGCCGGCGGCTGAGAGCTGTGGCATTGCAAGTGAATAATAAGCAATGTCTTGTCCTCCCTTTGCAGGAGAGCTTCAAACTTCATCACGGTAAACTATCGAGGCGAGTGCCGAGAGCCTGCCCCTGCGGTGGTAAGCGGCAAACCACAGCTGGGCTGCCAAGCATCAATCTCTCCTTTCCCCTGGTGGAAATTCCCCGTTGGCACCGTCTCAGCCTGTGGTGACCTGATCCAGGCAGCCACAACAGTGTCAGGAATGAGGAGTGGCTGGCACTCACCAGCTGCCCACTGTGCCCTGCAGCAGGAGCTGGGTGTCCACACCTTGACCTCGCTGGCAGGTTAACAGAGTTAGCGTGTTCCTTCAGGTAGCAGTGGGCTAATTAAAGGCATGCTCTCCAGCTGCTCTTCAGCCACATTGGCTGGGAGAGAAGAGAGGTATTGAAGCTCCTATTGATATTTCATTTTTTTTCCTGGAGTGGAGTGCCAAGAGATGAAGAAAAGGAAGTGCCTCTTGGCTGTCTGTAGCATCCCACTTTACTCCAAGTGCCTGCTGGGGAGCCAGCCTGGCCTCTGCACCTGTGACAGGATCATTAGAGCCACAGGAATGGATGCTCGTGGTCCAGATGTTTAAATACAGGTTGAAACTCAGGTTTAATGCATAACTTGGACATAGTCTCCATGTTTTGCCTAGGCTGTGTGGTGCAAATCTGATATGTCTGGGAGAACAGCTGACTTTCTTCCTGGGACTTTGATGGATCTAGAAAGACCAGAACTGTATAAACTGTAGAGGGCTTGTTCCCTAAATAATATCGAGGGACATGGTTGGGAAATTAAGATTTTCACTAGGTGGCACACTTTTGGGAAAGGTCTTGAGCCTTGACATCTTGTGCAATCCTACAGAGCAGATGAGTTAAACATTTCTTAGCTGTGCTTTGTCTTTCTACCAGTGGAAGCTGGACAGCCTCCAGCTCTTGGATTTGCAGTCAGTGCCTCCCAGTTTGTGACTCTGTGCACGGGATGTCCTGTAGCACCTGGGGAGGACTGTCCTCGTTGGCATGAACTCTTGAGAAACTGACTCTTCATCCCCAGGGACATAGATTGGTTCCCACTCTAAACCCGTAGAGAATCCAAATATTGAACCTACCAAAGAGATTTCTGGGAAGTTCTGAGTGGGAACATTGGCTTCAGAGTATGGATGTGGTATCAATGTGTTTGTAGGCACAGTGGGACATGGGGTATGAGAGAACCATCATGCCATAGTGTCATTCCATGCTTTCCTCTGCTCGGTGCCAGGACACCAGCAGACTCCCCAAACACTGTCTCCTTTCCCCCTCTTCTCTAAAGCAGCAGAGTGCTCTGAACTTTGCTTAAAGTCAAAGTGCAGTGCAGAGAGAAATAATTTTGCCTGTGACAGTACTGGAGGCCTCTGTGTCTCAGCCTTTATGGAGATGGAGCTGCTGTTGGCCTGTGGGTACAGGGAGATGAGGCACTCCATGAGTCTGGTAGTGACTGTGGCCAAGACAGAATGAGACTGGATACTCCGTGGCAGCTGAAAAAATAGAGAGGATTCCCAAAAAACTGTGCTTGGTCTGGAATGCCTTAGTGTTTCACTGAGCTGTTTCAGCTCTCAAGCTCTTGCAGTAAGAGGGGGATGCCATTTACTGAGAGTCAGAGAGCTTGCAGCTGTGTTAAGTATGCCAAGGAGAGATGGATGCAATTAGAAGTCAAAGCTTCTTTTCTTGAGGGGAAAAAAAGCTAATGCCCCCCTGCACAATGATTTATTCTTTATGTTTATTAAGTCACCTGAAGAATTGGGCTGGCAATTTATGGGAGCTTATAAACAATGTACAGAGCAATGTTATTTTCAGCACTAAAATTCATGCTCACTTGCAGTATAATGAATTTTTCTTTCTGCTGAAGATTCAGACACTCAATGTATGCTACTAAAACCTGGAGGAAAGCAGCTCCAGCAGTGCTTTTGGCATCAGAAATGCGTTTAGAGAGTTGCAATGTGCAGAATGTGAAATACTTTGGAAGAAGATAAGAAATTGTTACCCCAAAATTGTAGTATTTCCTTGAGTTGTATTTTTAAATTATCCATGGAGAGTGCTGTGTTGCCTGAGAAAATGTGTGTTAAAGCTGCCTCATCCCTTTGCAGCCCAGTGCCTGCAAAGCTCCAGCTGGATTTCCAGGTGTTTCTGGTAGCTCTGGTGACCTGATGGCCATCAGGGAAGGATGCTTGTGGGAAGGGTTAGGAGCAGTGTGGTTTGAGAGAGATCTGGCACTAAAGGGTGTATCTGGGCATGGCTGGGGTGGAAAACCTTGCTGCAGAGAGAGCCTGTCCCCACTGGTCAGCACTGGCTCTCGCCACCTTCCCTGGGGGGTCTCTGCCATAACTGAATTCCTTTGATCTGTTCTGCTTTACTGCTGACAAATGTAGGTCGGCATCGTGGGATAAGATATCTTTTTTTTGTAAGTTAACAGGCTGGTAGGTCCTGCAGGGCTGTGTCACGTGGATGAATTGATTGTAGGTCTTTCCAGCACATTTGACTTTTAATGCTGCATGTCTTGCAGCTCCTTTACTTATTCAAAGGTTTTTCACACTAATCACCTGGGCAGTAGTCACCAGCCTGCCCACTCTGGTCAATATGTCGGGGAAAAAAGAGGTTATCCAGGGCTTCTCCTTTTCTTTTTTAAACCTGTTTCTCAACAAACAGGTAACTCCCAGGTTTGCAATGGGCAAGTCCCAGTTTCCTTACAATGCTCTCTTTTTTGCCATGCTACTTTTAAAGGTAGTGAAAGGCAGGAACGAAGAAAAGCAGGACCTTTCCTAGATTAGAAAATAGGTGTGGAAAGCACCGAGCTTGAGGCTGGAATTAGTCTTGTTTTCCTCAGCTGGCAGTGGCCCAGCCTGCCTGCCCTTGTGCCAGGCCCTGCTGCAGTTGTCTGGTGTGGCACTGAGCTGGCCTGAGGGGCTGCCACACTGATACCAGTGTCACACAGATGTGGTCAAGCTTGGGGATGGGCTTACTTTATTGCTCTTCCTTTCCAGGAGTAATGGAGTTCAGACTGCCAGCAAACACCAGGGATCAGCTGTGACCAAAGGTATGGACAGGGACAGGCAGTGACTTAGTCCTGCTTGGCCAGCCTGTCCTGTGGAGGTTGTGTCCCACCTTGTCCAGACAAGCTGCAGGGCCAGGACAGAGGGTTCTGCAGACTTTTTTCTCTTATTGCAGCCTTATGGTGGTGGGGCTGAGCCTGTGGGGACTTGAGATAGTGGGCTCTGCCCCCTCCTTTCCCCTGGCTCTGTTTTTTCAGCCAAGCTGTTCCTGCAGAGCAGGGAGGATGCTGGCAGAGAGGTCCCACCTCACAGGGAGGCAGGAATGGCCCAGAGCCCCTGCAGGGCATGGGAGCAGCACAATTTTAAGGTTTCCTCATGGTCCTTTCAGGTCCTTTTGCCTTCTGGGACTACAGTAACAACCTGTCTGCCCTCTCTCTGCAGAGCAAGTAAAGGAAGCGTCGATGTCGAGCATCAGGGGAGCTGCCGAGTCCCCAGGACTGCCAGAGCTGCCTTCATCCCCTTCTGCAGCACACGGGGCCTGTCCTTGCTCAGGTGGAGGGCAAAAGGCTGTGGGGCTCAGTGGTGCCTTCCCAGGCCTGCCCCGTGCGTGCTGCTGCAGTCCCTGCCGCCTCGCTGTGTCTTAACGTGCTTCTCCAATAAAGATAACTCCTCAGCTTCATGTCACTTTTCTTCACTCAGCCTCAGGGGAGGGACACATGAGTCCCCACTGGCCTTGCACCACGTGCTCCTTAGGCAATGAGCACCCTGAGGTGCAGCAGCTGCTGTAAATACCTGGCGAAGATGCTGGACCCAAGGAGGAAGAGTATGGTCTGGGGTTTTGTGAGGAGGGGTCAGGGGTCAGGTTCTCTCTGGCTCTTTATGGGGTCTTGGGTCAATCACTTCACTGCCCTATCAGCCCTTTTCTCCTGCTGTAAAACGAACATTAAATGATACTTACCTACCTCAGCGGGTTGTTTGAGATTTGTTTGGTTTACGCTTGGAAACCTACAGAGAAAAATTGTTTGTAAAGCACCCCATGTGTTGGGCTGGCAGTTTAGATGATGCACTAAGTGTCCTCTTCCAGGCTTCTCACGTGAGGTGTGCTGGGAAATCCAGACCACAGTTTGGAGCAATGCTGGGAAGTGGATACATGGTGAGTGGTCACAGCAGGAGATGTGCTGAGCCCAGAAAGGTCTCTGGGATCTGGAGGTGTGAATTTGGCCAGTATTTCTTGCTGTGAGAGGGCAGAAACACTGCTGGCACCCTCAAGGCAGTGCAGGAAGCTCAGCCACTGTGGTGGCCTGTGGGCTATCTGCTGCTGGGCCACCCTCTGCCTTGGCCTGAACTTCCCTGTGGGCTCAAGTCAGTGCCTGTCTCAGGAACCATCTCCTGCAAGGAGAGAAGGATCCTTCCCTTGGGGCTCTGGTGCTGGGGCACGTGGAGAAGTGAGAAGTTCAGGGTATGGACTGGCTTAAGCTTTCTAAGGAGAAGTGTTGCTGTTTTGAAATGTAACTGACCTACAGATGATTCTAATTAATTTTTATTCTGAAACTGTGTCCAGATGAAGCCAGGCCTCTGAGCCAAGGGTTTCCCTGGTTTTTTTGGGGGTCAGTGGATCTGGGACTGGGGTGGGATTTGCAGAACAGGAGACACTGATGGTGAGTTAATAGAAATCTGCTGCTGGTTTGCACGTACCTTCTGTACTCTCTTCTATAGCTGTTTCTTAAAGCAAATAGGTTCTTTATTTGTATAAACTTTATTGCAGGACATTTCCAGAAGACCTTGAATGAACATTTGCAGTGTTTGAGTCCATTTTAGCTGTGACCTGATCTGTAAACACTTTTCTCCTGCAGATAAGGTTGAAGTGACTTTCAGATTTTGACAGGATTTTACCTAATACCAATTCATTTCACTCCCACCAAAGATGTAGAATTCTTTCAATTAAGTTATCAAATCCTCTATTTCTACTGCAGTTAATGAGAATTGATTTTAAACTCTCAAAATGCTTACGCATGCACCATGTTTTATTGCAGCTGATAATAATAAAAATTGATTTTATTATCAGCAGACTCTGCCATAAGTGGTTGTTAATAATTTGTGTGCTTATTTTTAATGTGAGCAAACACTATGATTTAGAAACAAATTATAACTGCCTCTTTCTGCATGGAAAATCCCCATACCAAGTAGAGTCATGTAGGGTGAGAGTCACCAGTTTGGGGCTGGTAAGCTGTTTTGGGGGATGCAGATTTTGTCTTTGAGCAGAGATGAAACAAGTACATTCTTGAATGTTATTTATGCAGCCTGAGAGTGATGAATGTCAGACAGTAAAAATGTTCTCTGATGATGTCTGCTCACTGATTCCAGCTAACATCATGTGCGGGGACATCTACATGATTTCATAAAAGCAGTGCACAATTTGTGGCTTAAAATAAATTCTTGCAAATGAAAATCAGTGCACTTGAAAGCTACTATGATTTGTAGTGATTTCAGGTATTTAAGTTTTCAAATAATGACCCCTAAAACCTTCATTAACTGTGCTTGAAAAGCAATAAACTGATGAAGACTGCCCCAGTAGCCTCTTCTGTCAGTATTTGAGCACCTTCTAAATTTCTCCTGCTGCCAGCAGAAATTATCATCCACAAAAATCACAGCTGGTGATAAGGGATCGCTAATCAGATTCCAAGCCCATCTGCTGAGGAGGCACAGGACAGGGACTTGCTAAAGCTGCCTGGGCTGCTGCTAGCAGCAGGGCTGGCTCCATCCTGCTGCCAGCAGCCTGCCTGCTCGCTCTGCTCTTGCTTGGACCCCCCTTTTGTAGGTTGTTCTTAGGGCTGGCCGCTGAGGAGCGTCCCTGGTGGCGCAGCAGAGCTCCGGAAGGATGCCACGTGTTGTTACTCCTGGGGAGAAGGAGGCAAAGGCTCATGAGGTGCTGCAGATTTACCACTTTTTCTTTCTGTTTGCTCGTGGTCGCCCTTTGTGTTCCCCTTCAAAATGGTAACGAGGCCAAGCCAGTCCTCTGTGAAACTGGAAAGGTACCAGCACTCTGGGGACTCTTGGGTTTGCTGTAAATTACACTTTATTAAGGGTGTTGCTTGCCAATAACCACAGACCCCTTGTGGTTCACAGCACTTCCTGAGGTTTTGCAGAACTGGCATTATGAACTGATGCTTTGGTCTCCTCAATGCCATTGGGTTTTGAGCTAAAATGCCCTCTGCAGGGACCTTAAGTGTCTTAGTATATTTTTTCTTCTTTTTTCATAGAAGGTGTCAGGAACTTACATAACTTTTCAGGGCATACAAGTGCTGCTCTTGGTAGAGAGTGAGGACTGTGGACTCTGGCAGATGCCTCAGCAGACCTTGAACTCCCTGTGGTGTTTTTCAGTCCTCTGTCCTTTTGGAGCCTGGGAGCTCTGCCCAGCAGCTCCCTGCTGCTCTGCAGCCACACCGAGGGAGAGCCCTGGCATGGCCCCATGGTGTGCTCTGCCCAGGGCACCTTCTGCAGGCTGCCAGAGCAGACAGTGCTGGAAATCTTACAGTTTAGGGGCATTTGTTCCTTTAAGAACTTGGTGAATTGTGGTGTGGGGAACTTAATGCTGTTTGTGCAGGGAAGCCGCTCTGGCTTTGCTGGAGAGCTCTCTTTTCTGGCTCTCCCTACATCCCTGTGATGCTCAGTCCCACCACACAACTTCTGCTATGGGTACCGGGGGATTTCAGTGTTATTTGTCTTGATTGCCGCAATTTCTGCTCCATGGCTCATCTGCTTTCACCTTGGGGACTCATGAATAGGCCTCTCTCTTTCCTCTCTTTAGTGCTTCTGTTTGGCAGCTGTTAGAACATCTGTCTTTCCCTGCAAGGCTCTCCCTACTTCAGGGACCTCTTCTCCAGGCAGTTTCCTTGGGATCTCCCTGCTCTATTCTGCTGCAAGATCTCTCCTGCTGCTCAGCTCTTCCTCTGGAACCGCAACACAAAAACTTCCAATGCTTTCCTCTACATGAAGGGTGAGTAACTCCACTCAAGTTGTTCACTAAAATCAAAATACAACTGCTTGAAAATTAAGAATACAGACCCTTGGTGTAGAAGGTCTCAAAAGAAACACTTAGTGCTGGGTGTAGTAACAACCACCCCTGTGGTTTGAGGGTGGGAAGCACGGACAATTTCAGCATATATTTCTGAAAAACAGATGAGTTGGCTTTGTTGCCTTCTTGCCCCAAAGGGGTTGGTTCCTTTCTTGGTCTGTGTCAGTGAAATTCTGCAGAGATGGAGACAGATAATTCACAGCTGGGACCAGAGGTAACCTGGAGAGGCAGCAGAAGAAAGGGGTGGAGTGCTCCTGTGCTGGGCTGCTCAGCCAGGTGGGATTTGCAGCAAAGGAAAATAAACAGGTATATGTCAACACAGCATCACTGCAAGTGGGAGTTGCACAAGCAGAAGGGTGTAAACACAACCAAAGGCCTCCTTGTCCAGCGTGGGTGGAATGTGCTGCACCTGCCTCTCTGCTCCGGAAAGGCTCTGTCCTGAGGGAAAAGTTCCTAGTTCCTGGTGGAAAAAGCTTTGCTGAATCACTCTCTGTGAAGCAGGCAGCTCGCTGGTAGGGTCACAGTGTGGCTCTTTCTCACGCACAGGGCAGGAGCCCAACGCTGAGCTCTGTGTGCCTCGGCTGGCACAGGGGACAGCAGACACCTGCTGTAGCTGCAGAGTTTTCTAAATCCGAGTTCCTTCTCTAGATCCTCGACAGGTGTTTGCTCTTCTGTCCCTTTACTGTCTCCTATTGCAAACTACTTCCCAAATTTAATAGCTTGGTTGGAAGAGAATTACTTTGCTCTTGACAGAACATGCTGAGTCAATCCACTTTAACTGCAGATTTGGTTTGCAAATAATATCTCCTTTCCGACAGGGTTCAGGTGTCATCGCTGTGGACATTGGCAGGAATTTGCTTGACCATGACAGCTTTTACAGAGCCTGGCAATTAAGTTGTCAGGAATCATTTTGCACTGCCAGGAAGCATTAATGGATCCTGACCTTGGCTGGAATAAGCCCTGGGAGATGGATATTGTAATCAGGATGAGAAGGGGTCCTTGCAGCCGAGGTCTGCGTTGATCCAAAGGTCTGGAGTCCTGGACACTTGGTGGAACTGTGATAAGGGAAAGGTCAGGAAACACAGGGCAGAACACCAGGGGGAAGGAGTGAAAATGAGGAATATGAACAAGGACACGATCCCACGTGTTCCTAATGTAGCAGGAAGCGTTGGCATTTGGAGAGGCTTTAGTTTTGCAGATGCACACTGCAAAGTTCTAATATTAGCAGAGCTCCTGGATATGAAAGCAAATATTTTTCCACTAGGTAATCCCTAAAATTGTGTTGTTGTGGATTTGCTTTTCAAGTGAGAAAGATGTTGGGAATATCCTTCTCTTAGAAAATAAGACTGTGATGATTCAACACAAGCTCGCTCTGTTTAAATTGTGTCAAAAAATAGATCTGCAGGCAAGGATTTTGATTGCCTAATACAGAATTTGAAAAATGAAAAGTTAGGGAGAGATTTGGAGAATCTAGGATCCCAACTGAGAAGTCCACAACTGAGATTAATCCGAAGGATTGCCAAAGATCTCCTTACATAAAAGACAAAAAAACGTTCAAGGCCAATCTAAGTTCCATTACCTGAATAGTGGGCAAACCGTAAGGAGATATTTGAAGAAAACTAAAGATATAAAGCATAAAGAGATAACGTACACAGTGAATTTTCAGGAAGCAAACTGTGCGTGGGCTAATACCAATCTTTGCAAAGTTGGCTGACTTCCTAGGTAAAGGAAGTACAGTACATCTAGTCTGTGCAGACAATAAAGGCATTTGGCCTGCTGCCCTGGGGGATGGTGTCACTTAGGCTCAGTAAGGTGGGGCAGGGACTGGCCATGGGGGAAGTGGTAGCAGATGAGCAGAAGGTGCCATGGGATTTTTCAGTGAACGGCCAAAAAAGATGGATTTTTAGGACCAAACTTAGTGTTTTTGCTCCCTGCTGTATCACAGGAAAAGTTGGCACGTACAGCAGAGCACTGCTGAGTTTTTTAAACAGGAGAAGAGCAGGATTCCTCCTGCAGAGCACAGGGTGACCTTCTGGGCTCAGTTTGCCTGGGCTCAAACTGGGCTGAAATACAGCGGTGAGGAGTACAAAATCACTCTCTGAGGTTAAATAGCAGGGGGTTTGGCTGTCAGTTGGCAGCACAGCTGAAAATTATAGTTGAGGAGAAAGTCCTAATTGCATTTAGGTGGGCACAGGGGAGACGTGAGCCTGCAGCCATGCGAGGGGCAGCCCAGGGCTGGGCGGAGTGTGCGGGAGGAGAGGGGTCCTGGCACGGTCCCCACTCACCTCGAGCCACACGAAATCCCCTTCCTGGCACACACGCTTGTATCAATCATTAGCCAGACATCCAGAGCTGGGTAAACACGTTTTTGCCTTTGAATGGTGATGACAGGCTGGGAGCATTACCTAATGAGGTGGGACCACTTGATAGCGTGGGGTGCTATATATTCCTGCTCCTCCCTGCAGTCTTCCTCTCCCGCACAGAGAGCAGGCAGGCTGCACTGGAGGGGTGTCCCTGGCTGCCATGAAGGTGACAGGAGCTCTGGTGAGGGCCGCTCTTGCCCTTTGCTGCTGCTTGGGTGAGTATTCACTGGGGTACTGCAAAGATCGATCTGGCTGAGTCAGAGTTGAGTTTTCATTTCAGTAAAAGCCTTTGGGTCTTGCAACATGGAGGGGAATCTTGTTCCATGAAGAAATAGCCTTCCTGAGAGGGCACAGCAAGGAAATTAGTTTCAAGATTGGGGTTTCAGCAAACATCATACAGCTGTTAGCTTCTTGGTTCGTGGGAGCAGTTCTAGTGCAGGGTAGGGGCTTGCACGTGGCAGTCCTGTGTATAAACGCAAAATAGAACTGTAAAAAATGGCATTATTACCCATGTGAGCAATATAAATGCAAACTTTAACCTCTAGGATTGGGTTGGGAGTTTACTGCACCTGCACCTGCTCCTGGTAACTGAGAATGATGTATTTGGAGATGGACAGTGCTGGCGGCGATAATTATCTTGAACATGCACATCCAAACTTTTGAAAGTCAAACATAAAAGTCTTTTAGAAGAGGTTAAATTCCAAAAGGATAGAATTGAAAATACCTGTATCACTCACGTGTAACATTTTAGGGGTGGATAAATATACATGCTCTCACAAGATTTATCTCCCCTCAGAAATTCAATGAAACTTTATTTAGTGACTTTTAGTAGATCCTATGGCCATCCTTTACTGGAATAATGTAAAACTCCACATTTTCCTAAACAAAATAAGTTAGTGTTGACTAATCACTTAACTAACTCATTTAATGAAAATATTTACATGTGTTCTCTGCATGTTAATAATTTGGGGTTTGTCTCCATTTTTTTTCTTTCAGGTACTGCCTTTGGAGTTCAGGTGAGCTGCAGATCTATTTATTATGTTCTGTTCAGGCTTCTGGTAAAGTACAAAGAGTATGTAGCTACTCAATGAGCACATGGGTTAAATCTAATGAAATCTTTGCTGTTAAAATAATATTTCCCAGTGCATGGTTGAATGACATTTCCAATTTCACGAGAAAGTAAAAGACCCCCATTTTTTGCAATATTTTCAGTTCATTAAATAAAAAGAAAAAAACAAGAAGTAATTGTACACTGTTATTATTATTAACTCTTAGAAATAATTTAGTTACTCCCAGCCAAAGGCAGTACTTTGCCTCCTCGTAAGGAAAACTGTCTTAGCATGACACGCTCGAAAACATCAAACACTGTGACTCTGATAATTGCTTCCCTACAGAAAGGTGCTAAGAATTCCTTGCATAAATCTCTATACCTACATCACAGAGAGAAAACCAGCAGGGCCTGAGCCATGGATTTCTCTGCAGGTTCCTCCCACGCAGCCACGAGCCTACTGGAACTCTCCAGAGTGCAGCACGATCTGGGAGGATCCGCTGCAGAGCCGAGGGGCTCCCAGTTACCACTGCCTTCATTAGGCACTGGCTCACCCACAGCCATCCTGCCTCCCTGGACCCTGGCAGAAGTGCATGACCAGAAACTTCTGTAGGGAAGATTCCCTCCTCCTGACTGCCCGAGCAGATTCCAAATAATGCCTCTAATTTGCCTCCCAGCAGCAGCTGCAGGCGTGGCGGTGGTGGGAGGATGCTGGGGGGGTTTCATTCAGTGGGGGAGCCAAAATCGGGGCTGATTCTGGTCTGCTCCCACAGCTTGATTGCAGCCAGTACTCCAGTGGCATTACCAAGGATGGGAGGTCCTGGGTGGCTTGCCCAAGGGACTTGAAACCAGTGTGTGGCACCGATGGCAACACGTACAGCAATGACTGCGGGATCTGCCTCTACAACACGTGAGTCTTGCTGGGAACCTCGCAGAGGCCTCGGGGCAGGGGGACCAGGGAGGGGTGGCAGCTTTGTTCCCCAGGGATGAGGAGCATGTGCCTTTGCAGCTGGGTGACAGCACCACCAGCCTTGAGGTGATGCTGCTCCTCGATCCCTGACACAGGACTGCTTTCTTCCAGGGAACACGGCGCCAGTGTGGAGAAGGAACACGATGGAGAATGCGACCCAAAACCTATCGTGGTAAGACAAAGTCTGTGATGGGGACAACTCAAACACCATGCAGAAGTGGGACAGAATGTGCACAGCTGGTCTGCACAGCTCAAAACAAAATCTGGTGATAACCAAAGCTGAGAGGGTTTTTATAGGTTATCTCTCTGCTATTTTCTGCTTCAGATTTCAAACCTGTCTAATTGGGAATAAAATAAAAATAATACACTGGCTGAAGGTTGGATCTCACCACCTGGAGGCATCCAGCAGGATCCTATGAAGGACCTCACAAAACCCAAATCACAGTCCTTCTTTATATCCTTTTTTTTTTTTTTTTAAATTGGGAGAGAATTCACACAGAACTTCTGGTTTCTACTTTTGATAGTGACATTGGTTTGATGCTGGATTTTCCCCCAAAGGCTGAGGGAGAGTGAGAAGACTATGTAAGAGTGTTATATCTTTATATCAAAAAAGTGGGTTTTTTTTCTCTATTCCTGCTATTTTTACAGGTTGATTGCAGTAACTACCGTAGAGCTGTAGTAGATGATCACGTCATGGTAGCGTGCCCAAGGATAATGAAACCAGTCTGTGGCTCAGATAGCTTCACTTACGACAATGACTGTGGGATCTGCGCCTACAATGCGTAAGTCTTGTGCATGGAATGCCCTTCTGGACAATCAGCAAGCTGAGGGTCTTGGAAGCACTTCTGTAAAATACCAGTTTTAAGGCAGGTGTCTCTGTAGGTCTCCTTGCTGCTGGCTTCTCATGATTCTTCAGCCAACTTGAGTTTTCTTCCCCATTTTTTTTAATCTGTGCTCATGGAGGGAATTACCAAAAGAACCAGAGCAGAGACATGAGCAGATCAGAGTGCTGCTTGTAACACTTAATAACTCCTAACACTTAATTCCCATGGGATTTGGGAATACTGTACATTAGCAGCTGCCATCTGCAGGGCATATTCAGATGATTCAGGCCGTTGTAATGTCCCATGGGGAGGGTGGGACCCTGCTTTGTTGTCCCAGTGCTTGCAGTGTCATGGGGAAGCTTATTCTCAATGCTCCCTAACTGAAGCTTTTCTTTCTTTCAGAGAACATGACACCAACATTACCAAAATACATGAAGGGCCCTGCAAGGAATCTGTTGCTGTAAGTGTGATAGAAGTCAAAAATCCATCTCTTAGAGCTGCTAATAAAATCCTGAGGGCCTAATGGATTCCACTAGGAAGCTGCAAGAGGTCCATAGGACAAGGTGTACAAGGGTCCCAGTCCATTATTTGCCTTTCTGCATGGTGGGGGTGGATTTGGCATCCTCTCTGCTCCAGAGAGAAGGTCACCTCATGCATACCACACCAAACTGGGGAAAGAGGAAGGAGATGGATATGGGATGAGGAGCTGACTTGTGTCCCCAGGAGAAGGTGGAGAGGCAGAAGATTTCTCTTGCCAACATGCTGTGCAGGTTGGCAGTTTTCTCTCTGGAGACTGCAAACGTTTCCACCCTCAGCAGCAGGGATTCAAAACTCCCTTGCTGGTTGTATTCACAGATGTAGTGAGACTCGTAAGAGCACTAACCATAAATATTAATAGAGCACAGTGTATTGTGTCTTTTTCTGAGGCCAACAGTCTGATGCCTCAGAAGGAGAAGTTTCTGTATTTCAGCCCTAAAATTCTGGGATGTAGGAAGTCCATTTTCTAACAGATAGATAACCATTCTTTCCTATCCTTTCAAATCCTGTACTGAACTACAGGGAATCTGAAGTAAGAAGTAATCACAGAGCTGGAAAACTGTGGAGAAAACCAACACAAACCGAAACAGTATTATTCAGATTTACAGCTGTTGAACAATGTTTCTTACCAAATTCAACGGTTTTTTTTTTTTTTAATGAGACGAGGCCAAAAATTTTGTGCATGTTCTTGTGCCCAAAGAATCTCTTCTCCAAGAGGGTCCTTTTTCTTGACTCCTGGAGAACTGGGATAATATTCAGGGATAAAATTTCTGATTGGAAATTTTGCTTCAGTGTAACAGGGCTTTGTCCCGTTACAGAAACGTTTGAGGCTGAGATATAGAACAAAAGGGTTTTGAATCAACTTTTATTGCATAGCAAGGGCTCCACCGGAGCGTTTTGTCCTTATTTTGCCAGGTTGACTGCACCAGGTACCGCACACAAACCACCAAAGGCGGAAAGACGCTGGTGTCCTGTCCGAGGGACCTGAATCCAGTTTGTGGCACAGATGGCACCACGTACGACAACGAGTGCGCGATCTGCGCCCACAACGCGTGAGTGCCACACCCAGAGTGCTCCTTCTGAGTGCCCAGCAATGCTTGAGGACTGTCCTGCTGCATTTCTGCTCCTGCCTATTTCCTCAAGTCTCTTAGAAACGGGATGGTTTTGGATTTGCCTTGTGTTTCTTTCTTGTGCCTTCTGTGTGCTCATGAAGAGTCCTTGGATGAGTCTGTGGGCTGGGCGAAGGAAGAAGCCATTCAGAATATTGCTTTAAATTTCATGTTATGAGAAGATGGGATGAGCTTGGTAATGAGTAAAGTAGCAATTCTGAACGCTTTTTAAAGGGTCTGAAGCCACAGTTTGCTTCATTTTGCACATGACTTTGACCAGGAAGTTGAGCATTTATTTTGTTTCCCTCTTCCAGGGAACAAAGGACCCATGTTGGCAAAAGGCACAGTGGACAATGCAGAGAGAAGACTGCTGAGGTAAGTGTTCAGTGTAAGGCTTACTCCTCTTAGCTGCATCAACTGAAGGATTCCCTGAGGTGACATCTACTCTGAAAGTGAGCTGGCCTGAGGCCTGGCTTTCTCTGCCTGTCTATTAAATTTTGTCAGCTCCTTGTGTTGAGGATGCTGACAAATCCCACCTGTCCTGAGGCAGGTGTGCTCTGGGCCCTCCTTGCCCAACAGCTCTGGCAGATGGGCTGGATGAGAGCTATGCACAGAGTTCTCATGAAGAATTCACACCTACAGCAGCCTTTGGTGTGGGGACATATTCTGAAATGTGGAGCACACCTGAAGTTTTGATTGGAATGTATCAGCTGCTGTGTAGGACATGCTAACACACGAATGTGGAAGTTGCTCAGTTTGGGCTTTGATCTGCCTTTGATAATGCCCTGCAAATGCAAAGTCCAAGTTCTTTCACTGCACAATTAAAAAGGGGCCATGTTTTAATTTTTTTCTTTTCTGACATATCTTGTAGTTGGGACTGACCAAGGTGCTTTGGCACCTCACACACTGTGTAGTGCTGTGCAGTTCCCCCCGTGTGAGCGGGCTCAGACAGAGCTGACTCAGCCTGGTTTAGTAAGACCTGAGTCATAGCCCTGGTGTTGTCTCAGCAACCCAGCATTAGAGACCTGGCAGGAGGTTATGACGGAAATTTTTTTTTTTTATTGGAGAACAAGATCTTCCTCAGGTTTGATGCTGCTGCTTTTTTGTAGCTTGACTGTGATAAATTCCCAGCCAGAAAGGTGAAGGGTGGCAAAGACCTGGTCCGGTGCCCCAGGATCCTGCACCCAGTGTGTGGCACAGATGGGTTCACTTATGACAACGACTGCAGCATCTGTGCCCACAACGTGTAAGTATTGTACACAGGACCCTCTTTTTGGAGTGCCAAGCCAGGGTCAGTGCTCCAGATGGCTTTTCTTTTGGTACTAACATATCTGTGTTCCTCTTTCAACCTCCTGAAGCCCTTGTCCACCTGGATTTTGTTCCCTGGTGCTCTTTTTGCTCCTTGGGGGAGAGTGGGAGAGCCAGCTCTGAACCTGAGCACTCTGTGAGGGCTGTGGTATTTGGGCAGGAGAAAGAGTGAATGGGACTGTGGTATTTGGGCAGGAGAAAGAGTGAATGGAGCTGTTATATAGCACACAATGTGGAGACANGGGCAGGAGAAAGAGTGAATGGAGACCTGACTGGTCTGTTACCACTTAGAATTCCACTTTCTAATGACGGGGAGAAGCTGGTTCATCAGTCAGATGCGTCCTTTATCAGTTATATTGGTTATGGGTTTGGTTTGCCTTCTGTGGCACCTGGGTGTCCCAGGGCTCAGGTGGTGGGCGTGCTGACCCCAGCCTCTCCCTTTCAGACAACACGGGACTGATGTTAAGAAAAGCCACGACGGAAGATGCAAGGAGGAAAGCACTCCTGTAAGTATTCCTTGAGCTGTTGAATAAGCACCATCTACTCTGTCTGAGGTCTCCAGGAAGACCCTGGCTGGGCTCAGTGCTCCCAGGGATGGGTGGAGGGTGCTGCACAGGGCTCATGCTGGTGCTGTGCTTCCCCCCAGCTGCTCACAGCTGCCAGTGTGCTGCACAGGAGGGAAAGAGAGGACGGGGACTTAAGAAACAAAATGTCCCAGTACTGCCAATCTCTGCACAGAAATCATCAGAGGCAGCCCAAGAACCATGCAGCCCATTTTAGCACAGTAGGAGAGGAGGCAGAAGGCTGTATTAGGTGTCTGTGTATTTATTCAGTGCTAGGATTTCCATTGCACTAGACAGGTAGGTTAAAAAAATCCTTGTACTCTGGTCAGCCAGGACAAATCTGCTCTCAGGTATGTGTACAGAAATAGCTTTATTATCCTGCACAGTAACAATATGTGCTGATAATATCTCAACACATTTATTCTGCTTATGCAGAGCAGCTCTGAAGCACCAAAAATAATTTCATGCATCCTGAGGGACTGCAATATATTTTCTGTAGAAAAGGCATGTTGTTAAAATGTGGTCTTTGCTTTAATTTGTTCTTGGACCACATGGGAAATATGGATAATAAGAGACACTGCACTGGGGAGACTGTGCAAAATGACAGTGAAGTGTCAGTGATGCTTAGCTAATGTAGAGTGATTTCCAATAGGTGTTTGTCTATTGATCCTCAAATATTTAAACCATTAGATTCTATATATTGTAAATATTTTTGCAACAGAAGCTGGTGAAACAGTTCTTGCTGCTCTTGGAAATGCTGAAACAAAATCTTGGATATAGTAAACTATGTCAAGCTGCACTCAGTGTCACTTTAAGTCAGATTCTTCAGGCTGAGTTAGAGGATGTTTACTTTAGAAATTAGGAAAAAAAATGTTCAGTGAAAGTCTTGTCAGTAACTGGAACAGGCTGGCCAGAGAATTGGTGGAATCACTATTCCTCGGAGTTGTTCAAAGGGCACGTGGATGTGGCACCTGGGGATATGGTTTGGTGGTGAACATGGGGGTTCTGGGTAAATGGTTGGGCTTGATGATTTTAGAGGTCTTTTCCAATCTTTATTATTTTATGAATGCTGGATTTAAAACTTGTATATGTCCTAGTCAAGGAAAATAATCTCTTTTACCAGCTGTTCCCTCTGCTAGCAGAAAATACCGGACTACAATTACCTAATTAATTTTGAATGCAACTCCAAACTTTAAAAACCCCCTGATTTTCCCCTGACAAAGACCTCTAAAATCTGGAGGGTCAGAGTGGGCAGACTGCAGGTGGGACACGGGCCCAGCACTGGTGTTCTGTCTGCCCAGGTTGACTGCAGCACGTACCTGAGCGGTTCCAAATCCGGAGAGGCCGTCGGAGCCTGTCCCTACATCCTGCGCGAGATCTGCGGGACCGACGGCGTCACCTACAGCAACGACTGCGCCCTGTGTGCCCATAACATGTGAGCCCTGCAGGTCACCCCCCCGAGAGCCCTGCAGAGCTAACTGTGAGCGTTTTTAACTCTGCTTTCTCTGCCAGGGAATCTGGAACACAGGTTGCCAAGAAGCACGACGGAAGGTGCATAGAGGAAGCTCCCCAGGTAAGTGACACCGGAAGGAAAAGAAGAGTTTGAGCAGGTGCCAGCTGCACAGCCTGAGCAGATGCTGGGTGGTTTGGGTGGTGTAGCCTCCACGGGGGTCACACTTGTGCTGCCCTATTCTGTGGGTGAATATCACCCTCCCATCAGCAGGGACATTGGGCACTTCCTGCACACGGTCAGGGAAAGAAAGAGGAGAGGACAGGTGAGGGTTGAATTATGAGACAGGTAGATGATAAATGATTTAAGGCTCTTCACAGAGAATTCTTTTCCCACAGCACTCTGTCATAGCTGCCGCAGGAACTTAGCAGAATGTTTTGGCAATATGGGCAGGGGATGCAGAGAGCCCAGGGAACTTGATGCTTTCTCAATGCTTGTGTTTTACAAAAACATGTTCTGCAAAGATTAGGAAATTGCCTGTGCTTTGAATGCTGACACTTAAAGTATCAGGGAATTCAAACCTAAATCTGGTTTTTGTTTTTTTTTTTTTTGTAAATGCAATGTAATCTAATATGTACCAACATGAATCATGTAAAAATACCAGATTAACTATATTTGGCCAGTCCTAAACCATTTACTCTCACTGGGGAATAGAAGAACAAAGCCACCTCATTAGCATGTGTTTGAAAGAGTCAACATCCCGAGTCAGATATTTCATTTCTATACAAACAAACTATGAAATGTCATGCCTTTGTTTCCCGAGTACGCTCTGTGCTCAGGCCGGGTGAGATACATAAATCAGGAATGAAGAGTTCACACTGGAGAAACTGGGAGTGCTAAAACACAAGGCCAGCTCCTCAGCTGACGTAAATCAGCTTCCACTGCTGTCAGTCCTGCTGGCAGCTCTCAACACTCGGAACCATCCTATTGCAACAAAAGGCCTGTCAGCACATCCCCCCTCCATTCTTGTGGGCCATGAAAAACACCTTGGTCACAGCCAGCCCCCTTGCAGGAAGTGCATAAATCGTGCCATTTTGATTTACAGATTATTTCTGAGCTGCCTTTTGTAATATCCTGGTGGGTTCAGTAAGGTATAGGGGCATCGTGATAAATGCAGAGCTCAGTGAGTAATGTCTACCTTCCAGCTTTGATTCAGTCTTCTCCAGGGAAGGCTGTGAAAGGAAATTGCTAGTCTTCCATGAAGAACGAGTTAATATATAACCACAGTTTGTCATCTGGCAGATCCTTTTAGGGTCTGGCTTAGGCAGATTGAGGCAGAGGCTTAAACAGGGGGGATGTGTTGGGGCCCCCTTGCACGGAGCAGAGCCCGTGGCAGAGCTTTTGCTGTCTTGTTTTCCCCAGCTGAACTGCAGCCAGTTCCGCAGGGCCACGCTGAAGGATGGCAGAGAGCTGGTGGCCTGCACCATGATCTACGACCCCGTGTGCGGCACCGACGGCGTCACCTACGCCAGCGAGTGCACCCTGTGTGCCCACAACATGTAAGGGCTCCTCTTCCTCCCTGGGGGATTCACAGTTTGGCTCTGTGGGAGCCAGGTAATCTGCAAGGGCTCTCCCTGAAACCTTGTGCTGAAGGGATTCTGTCTGTCTGCCCCCGTTTTCCTGCTTGCCTTGCTTGGTGTTCAACATGGGCGTTCAACCCCACAGAGGGGGTGCACCAGCTGGGGACAGTGTCTGGTCTGTGAGGGCATGTTTTTGTTAGTGCTGAGCTGGGTGATCTGGAAATCTCTGTGACTCCATGGAAGTGAGGTTCATTCTTGCTCTCTGGTCGTGGTTAATAACAATCTCTCCTTCCTCCAGGGAGCATCGGACCAACCTTGGCAAGAGAAAGAATGGACCTTGTGAAGAGGATATTACAAGGGTGAGTGGGAAAGGATGGGAATAAAGAGTGAAGTTCAGTGTCTGTTACACTCATGGGGGACTGTCTTCTGCTCTGGGCTACAAATCAGGTGGTGGTGGTGTGCACACCTGAGGAGATCCCTTGGGAATTTCACACTGCTCATAAAGCAGCCAATGTCCATCCCACTGCTCTGTAAAAAAGCAGGAAGAGACGTGGCAGTGAGCAGAAACAGTACAAGACCACATCTGCTATCAGGAGGACACTTGGAGCTGGTTATGACGTTGTTACAGCCAGTTCCATTTCTCAGTGGGGTGTCATTCCTTATGCTGGGGGGTCACAGTTTGCTCTCAGGCAGAGGGACTCAGTATCTGCCTTCTGTGTGCAGGCCCTTTGCAAGGACTTCAAAGAAGTCTCTCCTATCTGCACCATGGAATACATGCCCCACTGTGGCTCTGATGGCAAAACCTACAGCAACAGATGCACCTTCTGCAACGCCTACCTGTACGTATAGGAGTGAAACCTTTCCTTCCATCATCACTTCCTGTACCTGCTGTGAATGCAGGGCAGGCTCATCGTGCCTTTTTGTCTAACTGCTCGGGGCATGTGCTGGACATCTCTAGGTTTTTTGCATTGTAAGGGAAAATGAGAAGGGTCCATTTCTGTGATCTGTACCTGTATTTTAGTGATTTTCAGCAGCACTCAATCTGTTCCACAAGCTCACAAGGGCATGTGGAAATTACTTCACCGAACCAACTGGATTGTACCAAATGAATGAAACCATTAATCTTTCCTTAAATGAGGATGATGAAAGGGGCTATTTGGGTTTTTGAGACTGTTCTTTATCTCCAGTCTTCCCTAAGCCAATGCTTGGGCCAGTGTAATGAGGAAAGGGGCCATGGCTAATTCTCCTCTCTGCTTTTCTCACCAGGGAAAGCAGGACAACTCTCAACATCATGAGCTTGGCTGAATGCTAAGTCTGTGCTGGACTTCAGCCCAGGAAGACAAACTCCCTTCCATGTGACTTCCCAGGGGCTGACCTTCCCTAGAACATCCCTTCAGTCTGCCTTGTTTCCTTAGCTCCTGAAACACTTGTTCAATAAACTGACTTGGCAACATTCCTCTGTCTCAATGCCCCATCTTGTCCCTTTTGCTCCATCTCTTCCCTCCTCCACCACTTCTCTTCAAGTGGTGGATGTCTATTTTTCTTTTGATGTTCTCCTCTACCAACTAATGTGGATAAAATTTTCTGGCCATGTGTCAGTGCCATCTCTGCTCTGATGAGGGCCTGGGCTCTCCTTGAAGCTCTCAGTCCTCTCCTTACTCCTCAGAGTCTTCCTGTCAGTGTCAATCTTATCAAACCATGCTATCTCTGTGTGACCTGACCACAGAGTCCCTCTTTACAGTCAGTGCAAGGAGACATTTACCTCCAGAGCATGCTCCACCTCCTCCATGGGGAAATGCCGAGGATGTAGGTGGTGATTTGCTCTCGAGGAGAGCACTTTTTTTGCTTGGGCTAGAAAGGGAAATTGGCTGCCTGGGCAAGAGGTGCCCTGTCCTCATTCCCACTGCCTGTGGGCCTGTGCCATGGCAGAGACAGCAGCTGCTGCCAGGAAAGAGGATCCCAGCCTGTCTCCACTGAATTTGTCCACAATGCCAAGTGCAGTTTAAGGATGTAGACTACAGGAGGGCAATCTTGAGCTCCATTCAGGGTCACGGACAGCAGAAGTATCCACTCATTAAATATCTTAATTTATTAATGCAACAGAATATCCCCAGGACTGGTGGGCAGTGATCACTCCTGGTGCATCACTGAGCTGCTTTCTAAAGTCATTCAGGAAGGAAAAAGATGCAGAGGTTCACTTGTCACCAGTTTTAACCAAACATATAACAAGTCATAGGAAAAAGATTCTGCCTGATAACCATTTTGCCTACTTTTTGAGGCCAAGTTTCTCAGGACCTGGTGATTATAATTCTTGTCATTTTGGTGGTCTGTATGGATGGCGGGGAGGCAGGGGAACCTTGGGGCTGCCCTTCATCTGTTGGCTGTGCCACTGCCTCCACACGAGGTCACCAAAGCTATTGCAAGTCTCATATTTCAGAGATTCTTCTACACCACAGTGAGTGCCTCCCTGATTCAATGTCCCATTGTAGTTCACCAGAGAATAACACAATTATTTGGATCAGTTTGGAAAGTCACTCTTTGAACTGTCAGGCTAGAAGAATAGGCTGAGGGCAAATGTTCCTGACTTGGAGGTATTGGTGGTATTGTACCAGGGAATGAGGCCATAGTACCTCTGTGCCATTAGTGTCCATTTTCAGGATGATTTGTAACTAACAATGGCTTATTGTACTTTTCTTGGGTCTGTGTCCGAAAGTAAACGTTCTTCTGGTTTATATAACCTTTTTGCCATTTTCTGCTCAGGTGTTTTTGCAGAACATGCTGTTTTACTCTTGTTTAAGTGTTACTTGGTTATCCTCAGGGATAAGACCTGAATAATATTTTTTTTTCTTGTGGACTTTGGCAGCCTTTCACTTGGACTGTGCTCTGGCCACTGGCTTTTGCAAGCCTTTGCAGTAAAGCTGTCAAGAGCCAGCTCAATGGCATTATCTTGGCACAGCTAAAGCCTTCTCTGTGGAGATCATTGTCTGGTGACACCAAAGGCAAACAAGAATTCGAGGAGGCACGAAGTTGAGATTAAGTCAGAGCCATCCAAGGAGGCAACCAAAGGGGCTAGAGGACAGAGGTTTCCATGCAGGACTCACCAGTAGGTTTCATGTCCAAGTACATAATGGAATAAATCACTAAAACTGGGCCAGGAAATGGGAAAAGCCTGACATTGGAGGTTAAATATCCCTCAGGCTCAGGGGGTGTTTTATGAAGCAATATAGCTATAAAAATAGGGCAGCCTTCTCAGGGACAGTGTGGCTTTCTGTGCCTTGGAGTTGTTTTTCAGCTGTTCCACAGTTACTCACTGAGTGTGTGTTACTTAGATGATTTCTTTCTGCTTTGTATTGGAAATGGCCTCAAGTTGCATCAGGGGAGCTTTAGATCAGATGTTAGGAAAAATTTATTCATGGAAAGGGTTGTCAAGCACTGGAAGAGGCTGCTCAGGGACGTGGTTGAGTCACTGACCCTAGAGAGATTTAAAAGATGTATAGATGTGGTGCTTCAGGACATGGTTTAGTGGTGGCCTTGGCAGTGGTAATATTTGGACTTGATCTTAAAGGTCTTTTCCAACCTAAACAATTCTATGATGAGGAGGCAAAGACAAGCACATTCAAGAGGGAACATTGAATTTTTGTGGCTTAGGAGAGAGGTAGAACAATACCAGGTTTCAAGGGCCACTGAGAAACTTGAAAGGTATTTTCAAGGCACAGTGGACTGAGCTGGGTGCCTGCTTGGGCACAGACAGTGGAATGGCTGGGTGGATGGATCTTACTGTGGTGGGAAACAGCAAGAGTTGACAGATTAGTTAAAGCTGGAAGGGACCCCTGGAGGGCACCTGGTCCATCCTCCCTAGTCAAGAAGTCCCCAATCACCTTATGAGCTCAGTGCTTGCCAAACTGCACACAGTAGCCATGTGTGGGTGACAGATGCTTTAGCACTGCTCAGCCTGCTGCTCCATCCCTGCTCAGGTGCATGGGGCTGCAGAGCACTGGGGCTTTCTTACTCACCTTGAGCTGCCTGAGCAGCTTCAAAACAGGTTTGTTTCAAAAACCATTCCACAGCCATGCTGGGAAAGCTTGGTTTTAACCTGGAAAGAGGCACTGAAAGGATCAGATGCAAGCGCGGACTTAGTCCTGCTTTGGTGAACTCCTATTTGTGCACTCTTGCCATGAACAGAAGCAGCTTTATATCCTCACTCAAGGATGAAGTGAAGGAAAAAAATGACTTTGCAGTGCCTGCTAGGGCTGCAGCACGAGGCATCTCAAATGCAGTGCTGAAATGCAGCTGGTGCCTCTCCAGAAGCTGCCTGGCAGCCGCAGCCCTCGGCTCGGGGGAGCGGGGATGGAGCCAAGGCTGGACCAACTCTGACGTGTTCCACACTGATGACGATCCAGCCTCAGGATCTGTGACCTGCAAATGTACCAGAACATATCACAGAGGCAGTGTTTTAAAAATATAAATGCCCTCTCTTTTTCCTTGTTTGTCTGACTTATCTTCATAGCGTTATCAATGTTTTCTGAGTCTACAGTCATTTTTCTTGCAGCACAAAGAGGGGGAAGAATGAGGCGAATAATTTAAATTTTGATTGATAAGTGGAATGTAGAAAACAATACTTAGTCTTTTCATATTCAGCTGGGAATTTTTTTTCACCTTTTATCAGCACTCACACATCTGCAACTTGAAAAAACAAACCCCACAACTTTTCCTTGAGCGTGGCTGTACCTAAACTTCATTCAAACCCGTTATCTAAAAATCTGTGCCTTTCAAAATCATGTCTGCTGATAATTTGCCTTGGTTTAGCTATTTTTTCATGTGCTGCATTTGTTAGTGAGGCATGTGGATGGGCTCAGACACTCTGTCACTCTCTTGAGGGATGCTGGAGAGTGACAAGGCTCATCCCACTGATTTTTAAATATTCATTTCAGAAGAATATTTAAATTATTTTTAAAACATTTTTATAACCATATGTTCCTCAAAAAAAAAAAAAAAGAAATCCAGAAATAATTATTCAAACTCATTGTATCAATTGCACCATCCTATTTAACTGATGGTTGGAAAAGAAAATAGTTTGAGAACTTAAACAATTTCCTTGGACCTCTGTGTTTAAAGACATACACAGCCCTGGTATGCACCCATTTCATCCATCAAAATGTTCACACTCAGACATGTTCATTCCCTTGGTGTAATTTAATGTTTGATGCAGTTTTATTTGATTCTTTGCCATGCCCCGGGCTCTGGCTGCGTGCTCTCTGCGGATCAACGAGTAGAGAGGCAAAAGGCAGAGAGCAGCAGTGGAAGGAGCCTGTCTCCAGCTGGCAGACATCCACACAGCCCAGGAGGGGTTTCCAGATTTTCACCAGCTGAGGTGAGGCCCCATGATTTTAAACATAACATGAAACTGCAAAGAATGACTGTTCATACAGTGTGCTGCTTCCTGCCTATTTTTCATGCGTAGAAGTAAAACATGGATTTTGTTCAGGCCCCCTGAAGGATGAGGAATATTTGGATGAATTGCTTCGGGCTGTTTCTCGCCGTTCCCTTTAAGGCTGGGCTGCAGCCCGTGCCCCAGGGCCATTGCTGAGCATGGCCAGTCAGGGGCCCCTGACCAAGTGCTGGAGCAGATCTATGGCACAGATGGTTCCACTTACACCAGTGAATGTGGGATCTGTGCCTATAAAGTGTCATTCCGATGGAAAGAACATGCTTTCTGAGTGACAGTTCCCTAGCCCCTGGCCTCTCCCTGTGCTTTTCCAATTTATCCTCCTTTTCTCCCTCTCCACTTGCTGCTTGTGCCTGGGGGTAAATCATGAAGATTTAGCAGAGAAAAGAAAATAGCTGAAGAAAGTATCTGGAGTGGAAATTCAAATGATGCAGCACATTCAGATGGCAGAGGATTGTTGACTGATAGGTTTATAACAGTCAGAGACAGTAAAACCACTTCATTGTTGGTGGTTAACTCAGATGAACTCTCCTTCACTTGCATCATTTGGGAGTTTTATGTACATTCCCAGCCCTTGCGTCCCTTTGGGGAAATGGTCATCCTGAGTCTCTAATGGCAGACTTTCCCTTCCTCAGAGAGCGTGGGGCACTCATGGCCTTGGGAACAGCAGTCATCCCAGTGACTAAGAAGGAAGGCAAATGAAGAAGCAGCCTGAACTCCCATTGCTCTCTGTGGCAGCATCCCAAACAGTGTCAGCCGGATGCTGAGCAGGCAGCGCAGGATTGGACGTAAGTGATGCACATACCTTCTGTTGACATTTTATTTGGCAGTGATTTAACACAAGCTTTCTAATATTGCTGTTCTCCACAGGCTGCATTCCAAAGTAGGAAGGGAAGGCGTGCAAAATGATGCAAAATATGAGACAAGTAGGAGAAATATTTCTTTTCTATAGAAGCATTCACAAACAACCTCCACTGACAGCAGCAGGGAAGTGCAGAATAGCCCGTTTCAAGATCAGAAAAGGAGCCACACAAAGCCTCTGCAGAGATCAGTGCATTCAGATCTGGGCTAAGAATGTTTTGTCAGATTGCAAATGGGGCAGTGCCCAAACCAGGGGATGTAAGGGCCCTATGATCACGTATAATATAGCAGCTGTCGTGCATGTATAACTTTCTAAGTACATACCTGGTTATTTTGGGTTACTTTGCTACTGCAATAGTTCAGAGAGGGTAGAATTCCTGCTGTCTGCCTCAGTTTTACTGTAAAATGGTAAAATCCTGTAATTTGGTATCATGTTCCTTTCTGTCAGCACCAACTGTGCTTCACCCATGTCCAGATGCAAAGAATCAGCCAGTGGTCTCATTAAAGCTCAGCTCTGCAGAATAAATGAAATTGTTGCCCTTTCTTTTGATGTTAATAATGAAGATGTGTTCAGTGGTTATGATGCTAATAGTCCTTCAGCTACAGAAATTCTTTCCATCCAGTTCAGCCTCTCCCAGCCAAATGTTCAAGCTATAGCACCATGATATATCCTGCCTCTCACCCTCTCCTCCCTGCTGTTCCCACCAGGAAGAGCAGAGAATTTTCATTCTTAGCCTATTGCACCTCTCTCTTGTTGCTGCTTTATTTACAAGATCATTCTTTAAAACCAAACCCTCATTCATCCCATATCCCAGGGGTTCCTGGCTTTGTTCCCATACAGGAAAGCAAGCACCTTCACTTGTCTTTTCCAAACATCGTTCCTCATATGCATTTTTGCTGGTTTGTTGGTTGGTAAGGTGAGACCTGGGAGCATGCTTTTGCTTGGTGCTCTGCTTGCTTCTGTTCTGCATCACCTCATCCTGTGGTTTCACACGGAAAAAATGGTTTGCATGGGGATGTGATGCCCTGATTTTTCTTGGGGCAGAGTGATGCCTGCAGGTAACAGTGGCACTCCTGGTTGCTTCCTCCCATATGAGATTTGTGCAGGGGGACATACCCTTGAAATGTTTAACTCAATCCCCCCTTTACAACAATTCCTCTGCGACATGTCACTATCTGTGTATAAATTTCTTCACCCCTTGTTCCCCCAAGCTGGGCAGAGCCTCAGCTCACCCTGTTCTGAGCTTGCACGAAGCAAATCCCAGACCCGGACCCAGAGGGCTCAGTTACAGATTTATGGATGATTGCAGACCTGGTGGTGGTCCAAAAGCCCTGAGTCCAAGACTTTGGCCATTTACCCAGGGAAATTCTGCCTTGGTTACCTTCTGCTCCATGTAGAGCTTAGGAAAGTCACTCCTTTTGGGCTCTGATCAAGAGCATGAAAGGAAACTGTAACTCATTTACAGCCAGGCCTGCCCAAATCCCCGAATTGTGCGTTACTAACCAAGAGGAAGGAGATGTAAACATTGAAGGTTAATTACCCTCTTGTCAAGAACACTTTGTGATCTATAGACATATCTGTCAATCTCACAAAACAGAACTGAGGGGAGCGAGCACTGAAGGCATGTCCCCATGATAAATTAATGAGACTTGGCAGCTCACTGTGAAGAGATGATCCCTGTGCTTCATGTGAGACAATAACCTGGCTCCCCAACCAGCCTGGCCACAGATTTTGTGCTGCAGTCACATCCGGGATGGTTATCCCTCTGTAAACAAACTCTGCAATGCAGCTGTCCAGGGATCAAACCATCTTCCTTGAGGCCTTCACTTTCCTCTCTGCTGCTCAATGTGCAGCAAGTGCTCATCCCAACCACACTAGATCACTTTTCCCAGCCCTGCCTGTCAGTCAGTTAAGATATCTTCTGCCTCCCAGCCTCTCTCGGCAGTGAAACTCCTTGGTGGGTCCCAGAGCTGCCTGAAATCCGAGGGACACAGCCACAGTCCCCCTGCTGTGTGCTATTCTGGTGATGTGAGTGCTGCTGGATGACTGGTAGTTTGAAAATATGTTCAACTATTCCCCTGGTTTATATAACCTCAAAGCAATTTGCTTTCATAGCTGAACATGCTTATTCGTTCTATTTTAACTGTGCATTCAGCTATAAATAATGTCTCATTGCAGATAAGACTCTATTGAATTTTATTATTTTTTTCCTACCTGTGGAAGATTTTCTCCTGAAGGAGACTTTCCCAGCCCTAGCAGTAAAGTTGCCTGATGGACTTTGTCCTGCCAGGTGGCCATGAATGGTGTCAATCCCAGGTCAGCTGCCACTTCCCTGCAGCCACCTCCTCATTGTTCCTGCTTGGGCTGTGGCAAAGATGAGGCGAGTGCTCAGTGATGCAGAGCTGAGACCACTGAAGTGTTAGGGAAACTGATTAAACCAACGATTTCCTGTTCCTCTGATCAGCTGCAGGTTAATACCTCTGTGTTACCTCCAGCCCACCTTCCCTGCAGTGCGTTCACTTCAAAGAGCAATAACCTGGGTCACTGTCCAGCCAAATTGTGTTGGTTGCTGCCTCCTTTTTCTGATGCTCACTGTAGCATTATCCTGCTTCCTCATGAGTTACTCCTGCCTTCTGCAATGGAGCCCTGACCTGACATCCTTAGCACCCAGAAACTTCTCAGAGCTGGAGCACAGCCTGAGCTGGGGAGGAGGGGGATGGAGATGTGTCCTCAGAGCTGCTGCTGGACCACATCTGGCCCAGGCTGCAGCACAGCAGGGAGGTGGATGATATTTTGGCACCTGGTTTTCTGTGGTGCAGATAACTTTGCCAGAGATTCAAATGCTGATGCTCTTCTGGGGAAGGGTGGTGGTGGCAAAGTGCTGGGCTCATGCAGAAGTGAGGAGGCTTTGCAGTCACTGAGAGCTAATAATGTGGATGGTTTAGAGCTTAAAATTTGCATGGTTTAGTGTGTGATTTTATTTTAACAGTTATCACAATTCACTCTTTCTGTTGTACATGTTACTGGTCACTCCCTGTAAAAACATTCTGGGAGCTCTTTGTAGAGCTTACCTGTGACCCTGTAGTAAAAGCTGTAGGAAAATTCTGAGAGGACTCTCCTGGGTCATAGAGAAATAGTGTGTTTTTTAATTAATAACAACTATTTATAGGAGAGAGAATTATATAAGTACAATATAAATAAAATAATTCAAGTTGTAAGAGCTCTCCAGGGGTCTCTGGCTCAAACCCTGATCAAAGCAAGGCCAAAGTCAAAGGCAGGTAAGGGTGCCCAAGGCCTTTCTTTTTCAGCTGGGCTCTCAATAGCACTGAGGAAAGACATGCATGGCCTCTCTGCTTTCTGTGCTTGATCAGCCTCATGACAAGGAATAATTCCTCACATTCATTCATACAGCTTTTGCCATACAGCTTAGAGAAGACTGGCTCTGCCTTATCTCTAACCCCAGCAGACACCACTGTGATCCCAGTAGCCATCTATCCTCTGGGATGTAGAAGCCCAGCTCCTTCAGCTTTCCTGGAATGCCCTGTGCCCCTGTCCCTGGGCAGCCTGCCTGTCTCTGCTGGACTCATTCCCATGTGTCAACATCTGCCCTTGTAGTGGAGCCAAATACATTTAATTCATTGCATAAGTAATGTGAAACCATGTTAACCTTCACCTGCAGGGTACAAAGTTCTGCACACGGTCATATTGGCTCAGGAAAACATCCACTGGCATTACCTGGATCAAGTTCTATTTAATAAGTTCATAAACACATGGATATGTTTTGATAGTGAGATGTTTTTAGTCATATCAGTGACTTTGTTTGCTTTATTGCTCGGTTCAAATGAGGCCTGCAAGCACTGGCTAAGAGGCAGAGCTTCCATTTGTGCTGTGTTGGTTTCTCCAGGCATGTGGCTCAGTGCAAACAGTTATTGGCCACGCTGTGGCCAAAGGAAAGCCAGAGATGAAAACTGCAGCCTGAACTGTGGCTAGCAGTGATTAGAGGCATTTTCATGAAAGAGCTAAAACTAATCGGTATTTCCCAATTTTTCAGCAGTTATTTGTTAATTAAATAATGTGACAAACCCCAGGAGTGTTTAGAAAAGTATATTAAATGATTTGCCATTCATTTATCAGTGTGTTATTTATCCTGAGAAGTTGCAAATCTGCTAAGAAAATTCTCCAACCTCAGTTTTGATTCTTTTGGAGAATATGAAATCGATACTGGAAAAAAAATGGTAATGGGAAATGTGAAACAAGAAATTGCATGAGTAAGTCAGAGAGGATGTTGAATAATGGCCAAATCCTGCCCTGGTGTCATCACACAGACCTTATGGTGCTCAGGACCATAATAGGCAGCACCCTGAGCTGTGGCACTGCCTTTGCTTACGTGCAGATTACAGAATCATACAATTTTTTGGGTTGGAAAAGACCTTAAAGATCATTTTGGTCCAACCCCTCTGCCATAGGCAGGGACATCTTCCACTGTCCCAGGCTGCTCCAATCCCTGTCCAGCCTGGCCTTGGACACTCTCAGGGATGGGGCAGCCACAGCTTCCCTGGGCACCCTGTGGTGCCTCCCACTAAAGAATTTCTCCCTAATACTCAATCTAAACTTACCCTCTTTCTGCTTAAAGCCTTTCCATTCCCCCTGGTCCTATCACTCCATGCTCTTGTCCAAAGTCCATCTCCAGCTCCCTTGTAGGATCTCTGCCCTCATGCTGGCTGCTGCACACAGAGGATTTTCCTTTAGCCAAATGGTCATTAGCCATATGCTGCATCTGACTTCGAGGATTAGAAGACCATAATGAAGTGGATTACAGCAGATGAGTGGCAGGATTGCAGACCAAATCCTCTTTCTAACTGTTCTTCCAGGAGCAGCTAAGGACTGAGTGACCTGTCCTGCAGCATGAGCTTAGCCAGCTGTGGGACTTTTCCACGCTGCTATCAGAGGCAGCATAATCTGGAGCTGTAACCCTGGGTGGAGAGGCTGTGGATGCTGAATGGCTGCAGGCTGTGCAAATGCCTGAAACCTGGGAATTTCTGGGTGTCACTTTTGTGGCTTGCCTAGGGGGTACCTGAGTGGCTCAGGTGTTCCTCAGTCACCACTTAATTGTTGCAGACTTGAGTCTCCCTGAGGTGTCTGTAGGTGAGACAGAGAAAGAAAGGATCTGCTGGACATCCAACAGGCATTGTGGTGGTCAGAGAAAATCTGAGTTGCCTGGGGCCAGTGCCAGACCTAGTGCTGAACCCAGCAGCTGAAGTGGAAAATTTTTCTCTGGTGTAACACGTGCCAGACTTTGGCAGGAAGGTGCTCTCCACTCATCAGGAGAGCTTGGTCTTGCCCAAAGGACAGCACTGGCCAGGGCTGGGGCTGTGAGGAGGGGTGAGGATGGTCTGGAGAGGTCTTGGCTGGAGGAGGCAGTGCAAAGTCCATATTTAACCCAGAAAGATGTAGCCCCCTCCAGCTCTGCAGAGCCTGCACAGGTAAAAGCAGCAACTGTGACACGTCAGGAGCAGCTTCAGTAACTCCTGCACATGCTCAGGGAAGTGTTTGGCTTCTAGAGATGCTGTTCACAAGACACATCAGGACAATATATCCTGAAGATGTGCCAAATCTGTCTGAAATATTCATGCATGCTCCCTGTAATTTATAGAAACAATCACAGCAGCATAATTATTTCGATGCTTCTCCCTGTGAAGAATCTCATCTCTTGGAGGTAAAAATGTGACTTGCGTATCCACACAGCCATGCTGTGGCCTTCTGGGCATGCCAGCAGAGGTGTTTCCATGCCCTACACAATATATCCATTTAAGGATCAAAATATACCCTTTAAGCTGCTGTGGTGGATCAGACAGCAACACATTTGCTTGGGGTCAATTTCAATGATTTCAGACGAATTTCATTTGTCTAATGGGTGGTGCCTGGTTCATTAAAGGCAGCACCTGTAAAGCACCTATTGCTCTGCAGCTCCCAGGGTTCTGGAGCCTACCCTAAGCACAATGCTTAGCTCCAACGACCCCCCAGAAACCCCAGGTATCCTTGCTATTTTGAACCTATGAAAGGGATGAAGAACAGGTTACAAGCAGAACCCACTCCTGCAAAATTACAGCTACTGAAACAGCAGAGGTGCAGACCTGCTCCTAGGCAGGAGCAATTTGGAGATGATACAAAGGCTGGTGGTGTGAGACAGACAGGGAAATGGGGACAGATTCTATATTTTAACTATCATTTTCTAAAATATCTGCAAGAGGGAAGGACCTACTGTACTTTCAGGCGTAGCTGATGCAATGTAAATAGGTTCCCAAACCTTCAGTGTCTTTTGTTCTTCAGATGGCTTGGCAGAACACTCTGGATCCGTGTGTTTAACTGGGACTGGATCTGCAAATAAGTGCTCCCTGTTGCTAAGGTTCAAGTGACATTTTTAGTGGCATTTGACAGATTTTTAACCTGCTTTCAAGCCTTCTACTGAGCTCTTCTATACCCAGGCAGTGAAACTGTCAAGAAGCCTTGGCTTTATTCAAACTGGTGCTAAATACCTTTGGATTCACAGGTCAGACACAGTCCTGCCAGACTTGCCTGACAAAGCTTAACTGGTGCTGCTGATGGCAAAGCCACACCTGACCTGTGTTTAAACCTAGAGGTGATTATTTGGGAATCTGGGGAGAAAAACCTACCCAAAATCAGATAGGAAAGGAGAGACTCAACCTGGTCTGCAGACAGGGTGGTACTGCACCCTGCCTAAGCTGCTCCCTGATGGCAGATGTTGCTCTGCAAGAGACAAATTAGTGGCCTGCTCTCTACTCCCCTCAATATTTTGTGCTCCTTATATTTCCACTAGAATCCCAAGGAGGTTTCTTTTGTCCGAAAGGCTATTTGTTTGCTTTTGACCACTCAGAACTTGTGATACTGGTCTTGATCTATTAACCAGGTGTCCAGCCAAAATCAATTGCCTAGCAGACGCAGACCATTACCCGAAAAGTCAAGACCTCCATAAATATTACCAGCCTCATTGTGCTGGTGACAGATTCTGCAGGTTGTTCTATGTTACAGTTGAACAGTTTAGACATTGCATTTGTATATATTTGCAGCCAGCCCTGGAGGGACCATCTCGAGAGCAGAGTGGGAGCAGGCAGCCTGCAGACTCCAGACACCTCCACCATGACCACGCCAGGGCTTTTGGTGCTCCTCTCCTTCGCGCTTTGCTGCGTCCCAGGTGAGTGACTCTGCAGGTGTCTGAGTCCTGGCTGTCTTTAAAAGGATAAGACAGAGGATTCAAAGAGAGAAAATCTCCTTCAGAGGGCTCTGCTGCCTCGGTTGGCAGGATTGCAGGAGTGTATCTCAGGACAGTCCTCAATGGCTCACTGCTGTAGCTGATTGTTTATCATAAATATAAGTAACAGCAAGTGGAGCTCTGTGCTGGCAGCTCGTGCTGTCACACTTTGTACACTGATGTTCTCACACCATTACACTGCTTAGACTGGTACAATTACAGCAAATGGATGAATACTTGAAATAAGGCCATGAGGAGAGGGTCAGACCTCCAGTAACTAGTAAGGAAAATATTGTAATGGCACAAGCAAGTTCTTTGCAAGACCCTGGCAAATTTCCTGCAATGCTCTTTCTGCTAATGGAACAACAAGAGATGAAAACAAGCCAGACTCTGATGTTCTCACTGCATATTCACAACTGATGAAATTACAAAGCCAAGGACATTTTTTTCACACTTGCCTTCTTTCAAATGCATATTTCTGTCAACAGATGCTGTATGTATTTGCTTATCCTGTAGGTGACTATTTGCATTTGTCTGTGTTGATTCAGGTGTATTTTCAGATACATAACAGCAGCGCTTTAGGGTCAAAACGGATATGTAAAAAGATAAGGAAGGAAAAGCTCTTCTGTTTTCAATTAATAAATCTACATATCTCAGAACAAAAAAAAGAACAAAGCTATTCAAAAAGGTGTTTCATCACAGCCAGCAATAAGCAATGTTATTATACTTATCAACATAGAGAAAAAAATCATACATAGTTTATTTAGTTAAAAAAACAATCACTGGAAATCATTCAGCTTGGTCCTGCGTACAGGAATTTTATATCCATATTTCCAGCTTTAATTGAGGTCTTATCATATTGGCTTTGGTTCATACTTTCTGCCTCTGTTTTCTTTTCCAGATACTGCCTTTGGGATTGAGGTAAGTGGAAGATTTCTTTCTGTCACTTTTCTCAAGTATGTGGCCTGGTAAAGACATAACCAAAGAATGGGAAAAACCTCCAGCCTGTAGGTGCTCAGCTGTTTTTCACCTAATTGTGACACTTGGGTCATTGTAATCAGATTCTACAGTGTAAAACATTAAATTATACTGCCCTTGGCTGTACATCTATGCTGTATGTTAATAATGTTTTAGTAGTAATAATACTATGGTTTTGGATTAATTATTTTTTCAGCAACTTTAGACTGGTCTAAGCTTTAAACTGGAAATATATATCTGGTTCTAAACTGAAGCAATAGACTGGTATCAGAGCCTACCTGAGGGCAACCTACTGAAAGACTAAAGTACTCTGAGCTGGTCCAGCTTCCTCACAGGTCATCAGTCTTGGTCCTCTGCAAGAAACATGATCAGTGTATTAGGAATGAAAAAGTAAAACCAGAAGTGCAGTGGAGGGGCCACAAGAATAGAAGAGCTAGGGACCAACGGAGAGCCTTTATAAAATCATGTCAAGTGAGCATGAGAGACCACCACTGGTTTATCCCATCCAAGGGGCTGCATGGTTATAGCACTTCCCTCTTCCTCTTCCTCCTCTTCTCCTGCTCTGTGGGGACATCTCTGCAGGAAGGATTCACCAGGTACCTGATGGACCCACAGCAGAAGTCTGTGCTGTGACCGTGAGAACTGGTTGTACCAGCTCAGTGTCCCACACAAAATGAGAGCTGTGAAGGTTGCAGGTCTTCTCACCGTGTTGCTGTGATTCCTCTGGCAGGTGGACTGCAGTACATATCCCAACACCACAAATGAGGAGGGCAAAGAGGTGCTGGTCTGCAGCGAGGCCGTCAGACCCATCTGCGGCTCCGACAGCGTCTCCTACGACAACGAGTGCCTGCTCTGTGCCTACAACGTGTATGTACAGCATGGGACAGCATGGGGACAGCATGGGCACCTCAGGCAGCACAGCTCTGAGCTCCTGGCAGCACCACGGCTCAACAATCAGTGCTCTGTCACATGTCACCTGTGTCAATTCCTTCAAAATGAGCTTGGGTATCACGGCACAGCGCTCAGGCAGAGCTTTAGTCACTGTGTCTTTCTTTTGCTTGAGTAATTTAGTCAGGTTTTTTCTTCTCCATCTCAAGGAGTAGCCAAGTGATGGCTCTGAGAGCACATCGCAGCAAAAGGATGGAGATGCTCTGCTTGGAGCTGCCCAAAATGGTCCTAAAGCTTTCCAGGGTTTTCTCTCCCTGCCAGCTACTCAGCTGGTTAGGGAGGGTGGCACTACCTTCACAAATACAGATATAAAGAAGCCTGACTGAGAAAGAGTCAGTTTTCCCTTGTATTAATTCTAGCACCTAGGGTGTAGCAAGACATCTTTGCTGAACTTCCTAACATTTGTCTTTCCCTCTGCAGAGAGTATGGAACCAATGTCAGCAAAGACCACGATGGAGAATGCAAGGAAGTTACCCCTGTAAGTTAAACCACGGGCAAAACAAGGGGTGTGTCCTGCTTCTGAGTGGCCAAAGGTGCTTATTGAAACAATTCAAACCCTAAACAAGAGTACAGATGAGCTGTCAGAATCTTGCACTGGTCACCTCCAAGTGAACTGTCATCATGGTGACTCACAGAAAAGCTTTTTTCCTGCTGTGGTGCTGTCCTGTGTGGCCAGGTAGACACTCACCAGATCTTCTTGTGTGCTGTAAGCAAGGCCTTCACCAGGGCTTTGTTTGTTCCCTCACCAGGTGGATTGCAGCAGGTACTCCAACACAACCAGTGAGGAGGGCAAAGTGGTCTGCAGCAAAGACCTCAGCCCCGTCTGCGGGACCGACTGGGTCACCTACGACAACGAGTGCCTGCTCTGTGCCCGGAACCTGTGAGTACTGAGCACAGGGACCAGGGCTTGGTGCTCCTGGAGCTGCTCTTTTGGACAGCAGGCCTTCCGAGGCCTTTTCTGTCAGGTGCTTGGACTTCCACCCTCCTCTTTTCCTCTTGACTAAATGTTCTTTTCCTCTGTGGTTAGAAGGAAAGCTGTGCCTTCGATCCAGATGGGGAAGTAGAGGGCAGGGTGGGGATCTCACACAGGACAGGATGCTTCTCTCAACTACATTAAAAGCATCTGTGTGGCAGATGCTGCCTCGCAGAGGACAACAGCCAGCCCAGGGGGCACTGGCATTGTCACACAGCCTGTCTCCTCATCCACCCATAAACCAGCTCTCTGGCAGGCAGTGACACCACCTGAGCTGGTCCCTGGAGCCACATGGACACAACCTAAGCCCGATGCCTCCTGTATCCCATACGTCGTGCCTGAGGCTGCTCAGCATTCCTGGGTGATGGGGTTCAGCAGAACAGGTTGCTTGTAGAGCTCCCTAATGCAGGTCTCTTCCCTTCCCAGAGAGGCTGGAACCAGTGTTGGCAAGAAGACTGACAGTGAATGTAAGAAGGAAATTGTCACAGTAAGTGAATTGGGGGATCAGGGGCTGGGTTTTGGTCCTGCTGCTGTCAGGGGAAGCACTGCTGGTGTGTGCAGCAGCCCCCAGACCAGCAGTGTCCTGCAGAAGTGAAACAGCTGCTGTGCTGCAGAACGGAGAGATTTTGCTTTCTCTACACGTAATAAATGTTATTTGTGTGAATGCCAGGAAAGGAGCAGGTGACTGCTCAGGAAGGGATGAGTAAAAGAGTAGTAGAAATAATCCATCAGGGCAGAAGTGTGAATAAGAGCAGAGAATGGCTTTTGGGGTCAGGCCAATGGTCCATCTAGCCCGTGGCAACCTGGGGCAGAGCCTGCTGTTGGCAGGGTCTGGGAGCATTGTGTAGGACAGAGTGAGAGTATGGAATGTAGAAAAGAGTGACTTCTACCCTTCCAACCTCCAGCTGTTTTCAGGTGAAGACCTCAGCTAAGTGTGATTTCTGTGTAGTCAGATAGATTTCTCCTCCATGAAATTCCTCAGCCTCTTCCTGCACCCAGACACATTTTTAGCCCTACAATGCTCCTCAGCAAGTGTAGCACCCATTGCTCCAGGAAACAGAATCCCACTCTTGCAGTATCCAGCTATGTGCTGATCTTCCAGTTTTAATGCTCCAGGAGGGATAGTGGGCTTTTACAGAGGATCAGCACTCCATTTTTCCAGACACCAGTCTGGAGTGTTTTTCCATTTAATTTCCTGGCCAGCTCAGGAACACAGAGCACGGCACCTTCACCGAGTGAACGGCTGCTGCTTGGAAATGCTGTGACCAGGTTACGATACACATCTCTTCAAACAGGAAATTATGATCTATTTTTACATTATTAAATTCTCCTGGCATAGGAGAAACTGACACCTCAGTTTATAGCAGATGTGCAAGGAAGTTAATTACTTTTGGTAAGATTGGTATCATTAGTACTGCAGCTCTAGCTCAAGGTTCAAGCCCTTGTGCTACTGACTCCTTCACATCAGACTCTTTTATTTTTATTTTTTTTTTACAGGTTGACTGCAGTGACTACCCCAAACCTGTCTGTTCACTTGACTACATGCCTCTCTGTGGCTCTGACAACCAAACATACAGCAATAAGTGTACCTTCTGCAACGCAGTCGTGTACGTACAAATATGAGTGATGTTTGTGTCATCAGTTCCCTCCTGTGGGCACAAGTCTGCCCAGTTACTGCTTTTTTGTTTGCTGGATACTGTTGATTAGGGATTTGGGGCAGGAGGGAATGCCAGCCACCGTGTCAAGCATTCATTTATTTTTTTCATTTGAGCGTAAAAAAAAGCTACGGCTATTTTGTTAGTCTGAATGGTTCGAAGACCATTTAACTTTAATGGAATTTTTCTTGCATGTTGCAAAGGAAATGAAATTCCTTTCCTTTTGAAATTCCGCTGTAGTTTCCCCACAGATATTTTCTGTCTTAAGAATGGGTTAAATTGTTTCTCTCATCTCTTAATAATCAAATAGAAAATGGGATTATGTGTCTGCAAGTTCCTTGGCTCTGGGGCAGGATCTCATCTGACACCATCTCTAGGAGCCATCAAAAAGACTGATTATAGCAGGCTGGACTCTGTGTTTAATTCATTCTTTCCTCTCCTTGCTTTCAGGGACAGCAATGGGACTATCTCTTTAAGCCATTTTGGAAAATGCTGAGTATCAGTGCCAAGAGAATTCACCACAGGATCCCCACTGGAAAATCCCAGCTAAAGATCTCACCTCAGTTCATCTCACCCTCTGGGGAACTCAGCTCACTCCTGATTTTCTTTCTCAATAAACTAAATCAGCAACATTTCCCTGTCTTCTTTCATGTGATGTCTCATGAAACATTGTCTTGATTTGTTGAATGATGATACTGGGCAGAATAGGTTACGTGCTCAAAGCTCTGGGATGGAACAAGAACAACGTCTTGCTGCCCTCCCTCTCATAAAAGGCAGAAAATTAAATTCAGATGCTCAAAGCCCAGAGCTGTGTGTCTTTGCACATAAACGACAGTGTCCCTGCATTAGTGCTCAGCCCCTTCAGATGTTTGATGTTGTAAAGGGCTGAAGTGGTGACACAGGAGGGTCTCTCCTAAGGTATTCCTGGTGCATTTTCCTTGTCAGCAAAACCTGGTCACACCTTGGTGTCACTGCCCAGACCTGATCCCTGGCTCTGTCCTCACCTGAAGTGTTGCTCTCTCAAGGGCATGCTGTTGGCAAAGCCCATATTTTTCAGACACGTGCATTGTCTCTTGTCTATTTGTCCAAGTCCTCCAACTGACTTATTACCAGATTTTTCTCATCTTGGAGTCGTCCTTTAACACCCTTCAAGTGTTTTAAGATGAATGCCTTCCTAGGTGTGGTTCCTACTCCTGCCTACTTGTCTTCTCTCAGTCTTCAATTACACAATGCTCTTTGCCAGCCAAGGAGTATTTCAGCAGTGTTTCAAAATCCAAGGACAAAGTATCCTTCTGTTTCTTGAGAGTGTGACCTGTCATTGGCGTATTGTGCATGAAATTTATTTTGCTTTTGTCTTCTGTTTGAGTATTGAATTGAGTTTTGTTTTTTGGTTTTTTTTTTATCCACACAAGAGAGGCGTAAATAAATTGGGCTTATCCCTTCTAAAATGTTATATCTCCCACATGCATTTCTTCTGGGAATCAAAGGGAGAGGGGTGCTTATTCTCCTTGATGGAGGTTGTCCCAAAAAGCAATGCTTTGGTGGTAAAACAAAGGATTTATGTAGAGATGGGCAGATGGATGAAGCAGTGATTTCCAGATTGGGTTCAGCTTTTCTAGGGTCCACGCTAGGGTCTCAAATCATTCTGTCATCATCATACTAAAAGTCTATTACTGCAAAGCTAATGGCTTTTAGGGGAAACAACAATTGTAAATTATTTTTTGCATAGTCCCATAAAAGTTTCTCCATCCCTTGTTATTTCCCAGGACTCCTTTCAGTGTCTGGGACTCCCTCTTGCTTGTCTTCCTCGTTCATCGTTTTCCTGCTTTCACTATAACTTAGTGATGTCTTACTTGGGTGAAGCACGAAAATAAAAGGAGAACCTTTCTGCTACGGAAGCATTTCATTCAATGTTTTTCTCGAGAAAAAGCACTGCACAAAAATAGGCAGTGATAGGTGAGCACAGAGAATCTGAGAGCAGTTTGTACAGTCGCTCTTTTGCCTGCAGGAATTTTCTGCGGTCCTTCAGAAGAAAACTGTCACATATTTCACTTAAAATAACGACGCAGAGGGTGTATCTCACACATCTAAACTTCTCGTGACTCCCGTTGATGAAGAAACTCCATTCTTGGCTTACAGCATGGCTTACCTCTACTGAGATTGCCGCTGAGACAAAAGGCTGGAAATGTTGCTCCAGGATAAGGGTGGATAAGGCAAATATGAACATGCACAAACACACACGCCCCCCCAGTGGTGCAGGCATACATATAAGCGTGGTTGCCACCTGAGGACAGAATCCAGGTTGTGTTTCCCGAGCAGAGGACAAGCTCTGCTGCCCACAGCTCATCCAGCCACCATGAAGACCACGGGGGTGTTGCTTCTGCTCTCTCTGGCCCTTTTCTGCATCTCAGGTGAGTGGCTCCACTGCCTCCTGCTCTGCCTTGGAGTAAGCACTGGCTGTCTTCAAAACCACAAAAAAACATCCTCAGACTGGAAAGAGCTCCATTCTGCAAGGACTTATTTACTCCTAGAAAGATAGTGTTGAAAAGACTTGACATCAGAGACTATCACTTATGGGGTAATATTTTAGCAACAGAACTGAGTGGGTAAGAACAACTGTGGGAACAGCTCTACTCTCAGTGCTAGTTTATGCATAATGAAAGAAGTGACATGTACGTGGTGCAACCCGGAGACTCAGACAACCAGTATTTAACCTCTGAAATGTTGCAAAAACACAAGTAATTTTACTGAATGAAAGTGAACATTTCTTCTAGTCATCCTGAACCGAGGTGCAGTTTGAGAGCCTGAACTGCTGTAGAAGCTTTATAAATTCACCTCTCACTAAATATTATTCTTATTTAAGAATATTGGCAATGCATGTAAGATGCTGCCTCTGTGTACTTGTCAGCTTTATGCCCCTGTTTACCTCAATAATTCACTTTGCTTTGAGTTCATGTCCTGCTCCATCCTTTGAACCATAGAAAATGCCTTTCTCTTCTTTTATTTTACACAGCTTTTTCCATTTTGACTGTAACCCTCATTAAAAAGAAATACTACAGAATCAACATACAGTATGGCACAACATTTTGCCTGAAATTCCTTTTGTCTAAGAATAATTTGCTAACACATGGGGAGCTGGAAGATATGTATTCAGGGCGTGCATTCTCAGATTTTAACAGAATCCATGAATTGCATTTGTAACATATTTCATTTTTTCTTCCTTTTTTTTTTTAGTTCCAGCTACTGATGCGCTGCAGGTAAGAGACAGATTTTTCTATTCTCCATCCTTTCTTTACTTAAAGCAGTTTCTGTATAAATCTTTACTAATCACATCATGACAGAGCCTTTCAAAATCCTGAGACACCCAGCTGCCCGAGCAATATTTGCCACAGATATTATCAGGTGAAATTGCTATTTTCATCTGGTGATAGTTTCAACAAGTAGGGCAGTATTCAGTTCATGTCCAAGTTGTTGTCCAAGTTACTGCAGCATCATTTACAGTGGTTACACAGGCTCTGCATGGCTGGAGGCAGCCCTCCACTGCACCCTGCCCTGTCCCTGGGCTTTTCCTCAGCATCTGGGCACTAAGGGGGCAGCTCAAGGGCTGTGTGGGACCTCCTAATGTCACCTTTCTCACCCAGCTTTGGTTGAGAGCTCTTTTATTTTTGTGAATACAGGCTGCATCCACGTACTGCAGGAACCACAGGACTGTCAGGAATAGGTGTACCATGGAGTATATCCCCCACTGTGGGTCTGATGGTGTCATATACCTCAACAAATGCCTGTTCTGCAATGCATTCGTGTACGTATGGAATAAATCTCTTCACCTACTAAGTGGTGAATTAGCTTAAACTGGCTAATCAGTCTTGGAGACTGGTTGGAGATGTAAAGTTCTTTTATTTTGTTTGTTTGTTCTCTCACCAGCAAGGGTAATTTTTTTATGGGGAGAGTTTGCTAGGAACTCCTTTCTCTCAGATATATAGAGACAACATAGTGTTTTCCATTTTCCTCTTAAGTGATTTGCAAAAGAACTTTCTCTCAGCAAAAAAAGTCTGTTTCCTACTGACTATTTGGTCTTTAAGAATTTTCTTGTCTTTATATGTCAATAATAAAAGGAAATATGTGGACTAGACCTCTGTGGTGCAGAGGGACAGACCAACAGTAAAAGCCAAGATGTTCTGTCTCTGAGGTACCAATTTCTTTCTCTGCAGGAGAAGCCGTGGACGTCTTCGCTTGAGCTCTCTTGATGCATGTTAAGTTCTGAACAGGATTCAGCTAAGAAAGAGCATCCCTCCCTGGCAATGTTCCCCATGGCAGATGACTTCCTAAACCCTTGACCTGACCCTTGAAAACCTCTTATCAATTGTGAAACCTCTGCTAATTAAAAAAAAAGACCCAGCATTTATGTCTTGCTTTAGTCTCATTCTGGCTTTACCTAACATGTTGCATGATTATACAGCTGCAACAACCCTGGGGTGTGGGAATTAATGGGCAAATTGCAGGGAGAGGGAGAACAATGTTCTGATCTACCAAAATACCAACCCCAGCCGCAAAGGCAATGGGCAGCTTTTGTGAGCATCCACCTTCATCCAGCATTCCAAAAGAAAACCAGGGCTGGAAATGCATCCTGGTGCTCCTGTCCCTTTACTGCTCTGAGGGGATGTCAGACAGACACCCTCTGCCTGGGTGAGAGGAGCTGCCTCCCTCCCCAGCTGCTGCTGTCAAATACCTGCAGCCTCACCCAGCCTTACTCTTTGTAGCCTGGCAGCACAAAGAGGCCCCGGCCAAACCCAGCCATTAACATAATTAGAGACAGTCCCAAGATTGTTGTAATTGGGGTGTTCTGGCACTTTTCTGCCACACAGAAGGGGTCTTGCTGGCACAATGAGCTGCTCATCCCTGTTTCAGTTTCTAGGGTTATCCCCTATTTCTTCTACAAGAGAATATGTGAAGAAGGTCACATTCCAAGCTGCCTCCACCTCGCAAGCAGGATTGAAAACCCACCTCTAGGTTAGAGAAGGCCTTTTGCAATCTGCTTTGCTCCCCAAAGCAATGTCACAGGGTGTTTTCTCTGGGCAGGCAGATCCCTGTCTGCCCACGTTGGTTCACTGCTGAGGGGCATGGCAGAGAACCCGTGGGCAGCCACTGCTGCCAGACCCGATGTCCAGGGGGTGCTGGCAATCACAGCCCATCGGGGCACCTCACCCATCACTTAGCTGCTGGTTGAAGGTAATTACGTTGACTGTCGCTTGTAGAGGATCCTTTGAGATTCTCCGGCCTCTGGAAATCTCGGCTGATGAAAGGAAGGGCTCAGAGTCGTAGTGTTAATTTATTATTCATTAGCAGCGAGGCGCTGCCAGTGCCGCGTGCTGTAGAGGCAGCAGTCTCACAGTCAAATAGTTAATGATCTTAAGTGACAATGTGTCACTTCCCAGAGACTGCAGAGAGCAGCTCTCTAAAAGGAGACAATTTATTTCCAAAAGACAGGACTTTCTGCAACCATTTAGTGCCAAGTCCCTTCCTGGGGCTGGAATGTCCCTCCTGTGAGAGGGAGGTCCGTGTGCGGGAAGGCTTTTCCGTGTCAGATGCGATTTCTGGGGACCAGAATAAATTGAGGCTCCGGGAGGTGGAGCTGGGGGTGTGGGGCACATTCAGTCTCCTTCTCCCCCTCTGCTGAGCGTGGGAGTCAGGGTAAGAGCACACCAGCTGCAGCAGTTATTTTTTCTCTTGGGCAGCAGCAGGGAGGATGAGGATGGCCCTCAGGAACCACGATGCCTTGGAGATAAGCAGAGCTCCCGATCGTGCTGGAGATCCCCGTGATGCTCAGAGGGCCTCTTGCAGGGGCATGTCTGCTAAACAGGAAAATCCAGCAGGCAATTAAGGGGAAACTGTGAGTAGAAATGATAAATCCTCTGTGATGCAGAGTGAGCAGGATTGCTCAGGAGTGACCAAGGGCAGAGCAGAACCCCAGCGGAACCCCCAGTCCCCTCCCAGCAGCTCATCCTGGATGCTCCTTAGGATGGAGAGGAAGAGAATTCTCCTTTATGAGCACCTCGTTGGAAATAATTTTTTTTATTGCTTCTCAATAAAATCCTGCCACAACAGCACAAATCCTCTCACCATTACTAATCTAACTCTCCCTCCAGGAAATTCAAGGCAGGAAACATTGTCTGCCTGCCAAGGTATTTTATGGTACAATTCTTTGAGCAGTACCTCAGCACTTTATGTCATTATCTGATGTTTCGGATTCAGGAAATGCCATTCAATTACCCCACAACCTGATTAACACATTGCATGTACTTATTTTGTTCTGCTTTATTTTATATAGTTCCTTTTATTTTTGTGCATTGTTCTACTTGTTGCTGGCCAAAATATACCTCAGGCCAGTCTAGACCTTTCTGTTAATGCAGTTTCTCTCTATGGCTTCATTCAGGAGAAATGGTTTGTTATTTCATTCTTTCTTGATGTGGAGAAAAATAAAATTATATTTGAAAAGTGAATTAATTGCAGGTGTTTTAGGGGGCTGGCTGTGTCAGAGCTATTGCAGAGAGGCAGAGCTGAGAGTCACTGAGGGATTGGGATCCTCAGCCTTATGCTGTTAGCATGCAGCTTCCAGACAGTCAAATTATTCCAGACACCCCTGCCTGTGATGTCATCTATGTTTAAAAGACTGGAGATATTCAGGCAGCAATCACATAGCTGAACTACAAGGAGAAATAATAGGTGAGTGCGGCTTAGAGCTGGGGCTTTGCCGGCTGTAAATTGAATTTATGTTCTCATAGAAGATCCAGCTCTGCCCCCGTGTGCAGAGGTCTGGGAACAGCAGCTTGGCTGGCAGCTCCTGCGGTTGTTCCGCATCCCCAGCGAACCGCAGAGGAGCGCGGCGTGCGCCGGTCCCTCCTCCGGCACGGGCTGCGGCGCGGAGCCGCTTTGTTCTCCGGTACCCCGTGCGAGCAGCAGACCGGAGCAAGGACAGCGACACCGCTGCTGGCATGACAACAAGTCTTGCGTGCACACATCCACCTTCTTATTTAATAATAATAAAAAACCCCCGTTGTTGCTCTTTGTAGCCAGATTAAGCCTATGGCAAGTTTTAGACCAGAGCAGGGAGCATCAGTGAAGAATTTTTTATGTTGTGGTAGGCTGTGGACTTGCTTGAGGTAGGAAGTCTCAAGAGCAGAGGAGAAGCTTCCCAGGAAATTATCACTGCTATGGGAAGAAATACTGCTGGATTAGAAACCCAGAGTTATTGGAAATTTACCTTAATACAAGAGGACCCATCATATGATGGCCAACATTTATCCCATTCATGTGGCCACAACCTTCCTGAATGGTTGCCCTCTTGGAGTCTGAAATAGAAGGAAGCATTTTATTTAAGGGTTTTACTGAAGCTTTTATATGGATCTCATATCTGTAGAAACATTAAAATAATCCCAAAGTTACTTTACTGAGTTGTCCATCATGGTATTTCTGAACCTCAGAATCACGGGATAGTTTGAGTTGGAAGTGATCTGTGGAGATCACCCAGTCCAAGCCCCCTGCCAAAGCAGGGACAATAGGAGCAGGTGACACAGGAACATGGCCAAGTGGGTTTGGAATGACTCCAGACAGGGAGACTCCACCACCTCCCTGGGCAGGTGTTCCGGTGCTCTGCAACTCTCAATGGAAAGAAGTTTCTCCTCATGTGGAGGTGGAACTTGTTGTGTTTTAGTTTATGGCCACTGCTCCTTGTCCTGTCACTGGGCGCCACTGAGAAGAGTCTGGAACCCTCACACACACCCCAGAGGGGTTTGGGCAGGTGGGTTCACTTTGCCCTTCCCTTTTGCAACAGGTGTATGACATTTCCCAAGGCTCCCTGTCGTGAGAACTGTTGTTTTTCACTGCTCCTAATGCCTGTTTTCAGTCCATCTGCTTTCCTGTGATTACTGCTGTCCCATTCCCTCTGTTTCCTATTAATGGGGCTCCTTGTGCAATCCCCTGTCACACCTGTCCCAGCAGCTCTCGTGCCCTGCCCTGGACACTGTCCTTTGTCTCCCCTCCCTTCTCCCAGACCCTGCAGCAGGGCTCTTTCCTCATTTCTCTTTTTCTCCCTACTGCCCTGGGAGGTGGCAGGGGCTGCTGGAGGAGAAGAGCTGCTTTTGGAGCAGTCCTGGATGGCCACCAAGGCCCTCGGGGGCAGCGTGTAGGACAGAGGGGATCTCCCAGTGGATCTAACTGATGAAAGGGCAGGTGCTGGCCCAACCTGAGAGTGATGCCGCTCCCTGGCAGACGCCTGCCAGGCACAACAGCTCCTGCTGGCTTCAGCCTGGCAGGACACAGAGCAGGAGGAGCAGCACAGTTTCTGCTAAGGGGGATCTCAGATCTGGAGGTGGGTATGGGGGAGTTTGGGTCGCGGGGCTGAAGAGGAGACAGGCTCTGCTTCTGGAGCCCCCCAGCCACAGGGCTGGCAAGCAGCACCTCCACTGGTGGCCGGTGCAAGTTCTGAGGAAGCTTTGTTTTCAGACTTTGGCGTTCCTGCCCCTGGGGATTAATCAATATTAATGCTCCCGTGACTACCGCTTCCTTTCCAAATATGCTCACAATCACTTCAAGGGATCTGAAAGTCAACTCACTCAGGATGCTGAGAATGCGACAGAAACAACTTTCAAAGGAACCCTTCAGCTTGTGATATTTGTGAAAGAGATCCAAATAGCATTATTCATTTATTTTTCAGGAAAATGATTTCATTGATATAAACAGGCCAAATCCCACAAGCTCCATTCTGTGACCACGGTTCCCTTACACTTTCAGCTACATTTTTATGATTTATCTGCTTATGCCAAGTGTTGAACATCTCCCAGGATAATAAGAAAACCAATTCTGATTTTCTATTTAAAACTCAGGCTGCCTTTAAGCCTCATGTATGAACCAAGCTTCTTCTGAAGCCCAAACAGGTTCCATCCGTCACTTCCTTCCATGACTACCTTAAATCAAAAATTTATTATTTTATGCAATATCCCTTATTTGTTTTTCCATACGCTTGCGATAGAGTCGAGCCACTTAGCAGAGCCCAGCACATTATTTATCACTTATCTTCCCTAAAACACGACTCCCAGCTGACACTCTAAATTTAATGCCTTATAATTGAGGGAGAAGGGGGAAGCCTAACGGCTCTCCTTCTGCTTGCAGTAACTGGAATTTTTTCTGGAATGCCTTTGGTATTAACAAGCCCATTTCACCTGCACAGAATACCAGTTGCTTGCCATTAATGGGAAGCATTATCTCAGTACAGATTTAAGGCTACTTATTCTCATAATTTCTTAATCAGACTCACGCTCATTGCCAACAGATGAATAACTCTTGCTCCTACACAGAAATGTCTAATAAACTTCTGGGGTTTTTTATATTGCTTTTCTCTCGTGATGACTTTCTGTTGGTGAGAAATCCAGTGTACCAGGAAATTACAGGAGAGAGTGTGGAGAGATTCACTGAGACTTCAGCATCTTTAAAGTGCACTGATGCTTGCCAGAACCCAGATATGATGGCAGTAAAAGCTTAGAGCGTCCCATGCTCCTGTCACCCCACTCTGCTGTGCCATGAAAGTCTCAGAGCCCAGTTCCTGTCTAGCATATGTGATACGTGAGCACAAGTCAAACACTTCCAACAAATGGGCTCTTTTTTCCCCTCCCCAACTTCCATATTCCATTTCATAACATCCGCTATTGAGACAGTGCTCCTGTTTGGAACGTACAAATCACTCATTGTACAGCAAGACGCCTTTGTTAACAAGCTGGGTGTAGCTCACATTTTTGTTTAATTCTTCTGGGCATCTCTCTAACAAACAAGTATTCTTTGGAGCTCAACTCGGTAATCGATACAATTTTCTTAGTTTACAGAGCAAATAATTACTTTCTGGTGATGACTTCACAAGGTCGGGGAGATGCATATATATAGTGGGGAGGGAGAAGGCTGAGAACCATCCACGGACTCTCCGGCAACCGACCCAAGCCGCTACCACCACTGCCAACATGAAGATGGCCAGCTGTGCTGCCCTTCTGGGGCTGGTCCTTCTCAGCTGCCTTTCTGGTGAGTCATTTTTGTCATTTTTGTTACCCTCTATGCTGGTCCAGACCTCCTGATCATTTCCATGTCTCTGTGCACCCTGAAGGGGAGCGCAGCCTCTCGGGGATGTGATGGTTTAGGAAGTCGCGGCCTCTCTTTTCAATGAACTTCACCCCTGTGCAGATGAACACATGGGATCTGTGCTTTAAGCTTTTGAGCCTTAAGTGGGGATTATGGTGCTAAAGAAGGATAAAATTTTAAGTCCTATTTCTTGTTTAGTGAGTCAAAATTTCTGGTTTCACAAACAAGTGGGTTTTTTTTTTAATCTCGGTGTATCACTTTGCATTTACTTGGAGTAGATGAAACATTTGGGAAGATAATTTCTTGGTAATGAGAAGGTGTATTTGGTTACTCTGTAGGGAAATTGATGATTCCAAAGGAATTTTAGTGAAGGACATCATATAATTTTTACATTTTATAATTTCTATTTTTATTGTAGATCTTGCTGTTGCTCAAAGACGGGTGAGTATTAGATCTTTGTCGTTTAGTCTTGATTTCTAAGTCTAGATGAATAATTCATACTCACACTATATGCCAGGGAACACTTGAGGGGAAAAAAAAAAGAGAGAATGCATAAGAAAGAAGTGCCCCTAAGTGCACCTCTTTTCCCAACATAAGAAAACACCTTTGTCAGAGAGAGATAATTTAGCACTTTGATGATTAAAAAGACAGTGATTAATAATGTAGAATGCGAGTCAGCACAGCACAGAGTGCCAGCAGAAAATCTATATGACTATTGAATATCTGCCTAAATATCTCCCCTGTCTTGATTCCCCAAGGAATGATCATTTTTGCCCATAATTCTTGCCAAAATTACTTTAAGTCCTAACAGCAGAGAGGTGCTTTCGTATGCTGTAAGAAACTCAATATAAATTTTTTTTCACCATGGAGGAGCCATAGAGATTCCTCACAGTAGCCTGCCAGTGCAGCAAAAACACGATTAGGGCAAGAACAGCCTTCTGTCTGTTTGGAGACATTTCGAGTCCCCTTTCCCAGGCCTCCTGCGGCGCCTACCTGCTCTCTGGAAAAACCATGGCCGTCATCTGTCCCCGCAACTACGACCCCGTGTGTGGCACCAATGGCCGCACCTACCCCAACGAGTGCTCCCTCTGCAAGGACTTCTTGTGAGTAGAAAGTCCCCTGATCACCTACAGTGCCAGTTCAAGCAGCAGGCAGAAGCCCTTGGGGTTGTGACTAATCGTGGGGTGGACTAGATTTTTCTTAAGTTTCTGTCTTCCCTAATGCCTGGGATCTTCCGTGTCAAAGCTCCAGAATCTGATTAATTACTGGGGCTTTACGGGTGGAGGGACTTAATGATTGAGATGACTACATGGCATGAAAAAACTAATCCCTGCTTTTCTTCTCCCTCTCTCCCTCTAGCCGCAACCGTGCTCTTGACAAGAAACACGATGGAAGATGCGTTAGGGTACGGTCAGAGATTTGTTCCTTCCCCTGGTGGGTGATAGCCAGACACAAACCTAGCCTAGGATTCGTTCTGTACTGAGCCCACACAATTGCTACCTCTCAGAAATGGGGTGAAAATGAAGAATTTCGGATTTGCAGGAAATTTAATTTGCATTTTGTTTGAACTGCTAAAATCAGTGAGTTTTAAAAGGCAAAATATCTTCTGTGTAACACCAGAGTTTAGAAAGGAAACTTTTGATTTCAAGAGTGTTTCGTTTAGTGTTATGAAAACACTTCCCTTTACATTTAGACTTAGAGGCTTATTGTAGCTAAGAAATTCCCAGAAGAAGTTTGGATTTCAAGTAAACTATAATTTTGTAACAGAAAAAACTGGTTCTATCAGAATGTTTATCACCAAGTTAAGTTAAAGTTAGTATCAATATATGGAGCTATCATGAAGTGGCAAAGAATGTCTATTTTTGGTTTAGAGAGAGAGAGAGTAAAGAAACATTCTGGCTGTGCAATTTCACATAATACAACGACTCCAGTTTCAATACACTCAGAGTAATTGCAGGAGCAGCGAGCTGAGTGTAAACTCCAGTTTTGAAAGGCGCTGGCACCTCACAGCAGAAGTTGCTGCTGTGTGAGGTATTTTAGGCAAGGATTCTTCATGGTGGCATTCAGGGGGAAAATCCCCAAGATGTCAGGGATGAAGCCCACCTCAGAACAGATACTGATGCTGTACCCACAGGCAGGATTTTATCTGTGCTCCCCCAAATCCACCACACTGTGGCTGGAAGCCCCTTTCATCTTGCAGCTCTGGGTAGAGGGGGAAATGTCTCTTGCACCACACTCCGTTGCACAGGGCTGATGCAAAGGGGAGCAGAGACTCAAATGCTGCTCTGTGACTGTTTCAGGTCGACTGTACTGGTTTCCTGAAGCCTGGCCATGGTTACAACATCCCCTGCACCATGGAGTACTTCCCCATCTGCGGCACCAACGGCATCACCTACAGGAACAAGTGCCACTTCTGTAACGCTGTGGCGTAAGTGAAGGGCCTGGTCAGGGTTTCTGGATCAGTATTGCTCTGTTTGGCATTTGGAGCATAAAGGGGTAGATTGGCTCATGAAACAGCTGCACTGTGCTCATTCATTCTCCACTTGCTTTCCCCCCAAAGGAGCGGCCTGGACGTGAACCTGCAGACCTACGGACAGTGCTTCCAGGTAAAGCCAGAAATCTGCACTCTTAACTGCTGTTACATTTTGCAACACAAATTCATGACTAAATAACAGAAATGCCTCCACTGTCCTGGTGCATTTGGCCTGGAAATAGGACTCGAGGAAAATAGTTATGCCAGGCTCAACAGGTATGGAACCAAATCCATGGCTGAGATATTTGGTCCCCTCTCTGACTTGGGAACAGCAGGCAGAAGGTGCTGAGACCTTCATTTATTGTGAAACTGGATGAGCAAGAGATGCTGCATCATCAATGCAGGAGCACTATTAGTAGAAGTGATTCCCTGGGTGGGAGAACTTAGTGCACTGGAGCTTGTGACCACCCCCTTTCTGTCCACTTGCCTCTGCTTGCCTGCTGAACCAGAGCAGCCAGTGGGAGAGCCAGCCTGGAAATACCAGCGTGGTCATTTCACTACTTATAATAATATTTATTAGCTTTTTTTGCCTCCACCATCTCCCTGCTTCAGGCTGTTCCAGGCAAGCACATTCTCTGAGTCTGCAGAATTGCTGGAAAACCAGAGCCCTGCTCCTGAGAAGCGCTTTCGTGCCTTGCCATATCACAAATATTAAATAAACATAAAGCACTTCTGTAGGAAAATACAGGGAACAAAAAGCTTTAAACCCTCTTTTTTGTTCCATTAGCAAAACACAGACTTCGACTGCAGCGCTTTCCAGCAGAAGGGCAGCAACTCCATCTGCACCTCTGAGTACAACCCCATCTGCGGCTCCGACGGCAGAACGTACGGAAACAAGTGCCAGTTCTGCAGAGCTGTTTCGTAAGTACAGAGCTCACCACGGGGCCATGAAACCGGAGGAGCTGGAGCTCACATGCAGCTGGGGCAGCTGGTGTGGAAGCCCCAGAGCTCCCGTTAGCTCCCATCCCTACCCCATGTTCCTCTCCCAGCGCTCACTCCTCTGCCACCCCCCAGGCGCCACAGATCTTAAGCCTGAGTGAGTCTTCTCCTCCTCCCCTTGCAATTAAAAGCAGATCCCCGCTTGCAGGCTCATAGCACTGCTGGCTGCCTCCCTGTCAGGGTGATTGAAAGTGTGACCGTAGGAGGTGTCCAAAATTTTTGTCCCAAATCTCTTCAACGTATGAAAGCGTGTAACTTGAGGACTCTGAAAAGAGGTGGAACGTTAAGCGAAGTACATTATGACTTGGAGAGCACAAGGGCATTTGGCTTATTTGGGTGAAGTTAGGCTATAAAAATGAGATCCATGTCTCTAATTTTGGTCTCCCTGTCTCTCTTCAGACGCAGCATTGGAGGTCTGTTCTTCAGGTACCAGGGAGAATGCTAAGCTCTGGAGCTGGACCCTTCAACATGACATTTCCCTCACAAATTCTTCAATCAGACATGTTCTTCCTTACTCCCTCAAGTGTTATGCATCAGTCTCTGCTTTGATTGATCAATAAATTAAATGCAGCCACAATCTTTGCCATGGAATGGTTTTTGATTTTGGTTTTGTTTTCCAGGCAGGGTAATGGTCTTGAGGCTTTTGGGTACTTTTCTGCCAGGCAGGAGAAGTGGTAAAATAAACCACAATAAAGAGCAAAACTCCAGCCCAAGCCCTCCCGAGGGAATGTCATTCTGTAGCAAACCATCAGAAAATGCTGTGAAATAGTACAACTTTGAATCTAATTTTGAAGTTTTGCAGAGTGTAAATGGATTTGTCCCTGTCACAGCACTGGAACCTGGAGGAACTGTTCCTTTCAGGGGCCTTGCCCTGGTGGGATGGTCCTGGGGAAGTGTGAAAGGGGGTGTGATCAGCTTTACCCGGTCACACCTGGGCAAGGGGCAGGTCTGGTGGTGCCTTATAAAAAGGAGGCTTATGGCAAAGGTAGGAGCTATCTCACAGGGAAGAAAATGAGGAACTGCTGCTTCCTTGAAGGGTGTGTCCATCGAGACTGTGCCCATCAGCAGAAAATTGCAGCAAGCTATGCAAGGCTTTAATGAGCCTAATGAGAACCTGAGGAGAAATTAGACTGGGCTCAGGCTTTCAGCTTCTGGGAGAAGAGATCTAAAAAGCTGTACTGGTAGTATTTGAGACAGAGGTAAGGCAGAGGACCCTTCAGGAAAAGATCTTGAGTTTTCTAACTCCAGGGAAGAAGGGCCAGAAGATGTGCTGGCAGCTCAAATGTGTTTTCTACCTGGGGAAAAAAGGTGTGAAGATAACATCTCTGTGGGAGCCTGAAGCGTGCACTGCAGGAAAAATGACATATATGACTGTTGGTGATGATGTGCCATCTTTCTGGGTGAGTCAAGGAGTTAATATGCAAACAGCAAAAGCAAAAAAAGTCCCAAGTGCCATGGCTCACACACTCCCTTCCTCATCCTTTCTCCACCTCCCATTCTCTTGTTATGTAAAAGAACACCTGCTGCTAAGGCTGATATTTAGGACAAAATCTGTGACTTTCAAGACACTTCTTTCAGTCTTGTTTCCTGAAGTAGATAATTTCTTGACCAAGAATTTTGTAGGTGCTCCACACCAGAATGTAAGAGGCTTGTCCTTCCCTAGAACCAGTACAGAGAGTGGGAAGAGGAATGGAAATCCTTATTTTCTGGGCATTTTTTGGTGTTACTACAGGTAATACAAATCACGTCATACCTTTGTGCCTGCTTCTAAGGAAAGAGAGAGAAATTGGAGAGTCACGAGAGTCCTCACTAGTTACCTGTTTGTGTGTCTGAGAAAATAGTTAAGGAACAGTAAAAGTAGCCAGTGGATGTGTCTGGCTATAATTCCTTGTTGGACAAGAGGTTTACATAGTGGCCACAGACTAGTGGGGTTCTGGCCATAGCAGGAAATTGTCTTCAGTGGCAAGGTCTTATGATCAGCCTCCTCTTCAGAGGTAGTTTGTGCCTGAGGAAGTCAGATACCTTCTCAGAAGGCTTTGGAAAAGCCCAAAGAGCTGCTCACCTGCAGCAAAGTGGGGGGCAAATGGTGAATATATGGCTGGGCCCAGCTGCCTCATAAGCCTCTAGCAGGGGCTTCAGCAGATGGAAAGGTTTGTAGCATTTAAGTCTAAAAAGTGGCCAGCACAGGAAAGGACTCGACACCAGCAAGACTCTGGCCAGCCACCCCTTAGGCTGCCCAACAAAGTCCAGGTGCCCTTCTTCTATCCCTGATTGTCAGAGGCACAGAATTCCCCCACCTTTGCCACCAAGTCGACTGCTGGGGTGTCACAAAGAAGTGGAAGTGGGCAATAACAATAATCACCTGGTTGGTAATTCAGCCTTTTCCTCTGCTCAGCCCGGAAGGGGTTGGTCCCTGCCGTGTGTTTGCTGAGGCTGGAGCCAGCCCAGTTGTGCTGCAGCCACCGAAACATTATTTGGGCAGATAAGGGACTGAGGCATCGAGGCTGTGGTCGCGAGCGGTGACGTCTGAAAGCAGAAAAGGCAAGCAAGGAGTGCTGCGAGCGGCAGAACTGAGCGTGGCTGGGAACGGCGCTGCGGCTGACGGGTTTGATAACTAAATTACACGAGAGGCTGCGTCGTGAGATCACCCTAATAGACAGCTGAGGATTCGCCTGTCAGTCACGGTTTCTCTGCCACTGTGTGGATTTTAAGATGTCTGGCAAGCTGCAAGCTGAAATGCTTCCCCAGATGTAGGGCACCCACAGCATTGCTCTCCTGCAGAAACTCTCTTGCTGGCTGGGGATGCTGGTAGCATCTTTCCTCTGTTGCTAGAAAAAGGTATAAAAATGTGGTCGTTATTTTTATTTCTTTTTTTGGTGTAAAATTTGGCTGCAACTAGTTGTGTACTCAAAATTCACTGGGAACTGAAACCCAGATATATCTACACACATTCCTCTCCTAAGCCTTGTCTCCTTAGGGAAACATACTAAAATTTAGGCTTATTCTTATCTGGAGAGGTGTTTGGTGAATGGTGCGCCTGAACACAAATCCTTGCACAGACTCAGCTGGAAATAGAGCTTGGATCTGCCAATTCCCCATCAAATTCCTATCACTGCCACTTGCAGTGGGAGCAGAGCCCTAACACATGTTTGTGAATGTGAAAAACTGGAAAAACATTGACAGCTAGAGTTTAAATAGTTCAGGGAGGAGAGTCAGCAGTCCTATCTGGGACTGTGCACACAGCGAGGAGAGCATGTCACAGCCCAGCGCTTCTCCACCCCAACTCCACAAATTTAGAACCATCCTCAAAAATAGCCAGGGAACAACGTATAATTGGTTTCACAGACAACACATTCTCATGCTGTGATTTATTTCGTAACGTCTAGTGAGTGTCATCATGCTGCACTCAGAGCCTCGGTGCTGGCATTCAGAGAGGGCCCAGAGAATGAAAATTACCAGCTTCCCTGATGAATCACTGCTTTGAAAATTCACCCTTGTGAGAATCTTGTGACTATTTAGAAAAAAAAAAAAATTAATTATGTTACAAGCACGTCTATCACTCATATAATTATCCCTTTCTAGGTTTGATGTGGACAGGGCAGCATTCCTTAAAGCACCATAAACCGGCCGGGACCAATAATGGCTTTGGAAACCAAGTGGAGAAGTTCTCACAATTAAGGTGGGGAATGAGGACGGCTACAGACAGGCACATAAATACACAGAAAGGCAGCTCTGTGTGCACACTGTGAGCTCTGGGACTGAGACAACACCTCCTGCTCTGACCTTGGCTTGGACTAAAGGGCTCCCTGCAGCATGAGGGCTACAGGTGCCTTAGTGCTTCTCAGCCTGCTGCTGCTCTCTTTCTTCTCGGGTAAGTGATCTTTTCCCTAGCCTTGAAAAGAAAAACACCAAAACCTCCCCTGACAACAAATTTTGGAGAGTCTTGATCACCGGCTGACAGGCTTGAAGATAAAGCTGAGCAAGTAGAAAATATCTACAGGACTTGCTCACTCATATGACATATTTCCATTCCTCGTGTGCCTCTGCAGTGGATAATGTAGTGGAGGTGTCACTGGGAGACAGAGCGAGCAAATTCTGAGCAAATATACCAAAGCAGAGTGTAATTATGAATTTTTGGTACAAATGTTCACTGGAGAGTTTTGCTGAACCAGTTAGAGAAGAAACTCGTTCACCTCCAGGTCATCTGCTCTTGTTTTGATCCTAAGCATCTTGGTATTTGGTGTTTTCCTTGGAGATGTGGAGACGTAATTAGATGAAAGTTTCAGCTTTCGTTGATGTTGCAGAGAAAAGCTTGAAAATTAAATTCAAATGTCCTCAAGGAGTCAGAACAAAGAGGGCAAATTAAAAGGATCCAGCAACTATTTATCTGGAGATTTACACATCTCTGTGATGATGTGGGGAAGCTGAGTGATGATTTTTGAACCTGTAGATCATGTCAGTGCTATCACTCGCTTGAGTCCAGCTGACCCAGCTCTGCAAGGTGTGTGGCAACAGTTATTGAAGAATATGTGGAACAAGAATTATTTATACTTGTTTTTCTGTGAATAATTTGAATAAAGAAGTCACTTGAGAAAATGGCAAGCTGTGCATGGAGAAGAGGTGAATTGCTTTGTACACATTATTCATTATGAAATATTCATCTGTCTCTAATTGAGTCTTAATTGGGACTGGGTTCTGTCAGAAGGCTGATGCTTCCTTCCAAGGCTGGGCAGAATAGCAGCAAACCCTGTGATCTCCTGTAAAATAAACAGATGTCAAGAGGCATCATCACAAATTCTTCTGTAGCACTGCATGTAATATTTATAAAAACTATTTAATGAGCTGTTTTGTAAATAATATGCAGATAGCCATACCAGTGCCTTCAACATTTAGGCAGCCTAGCCAAACCTGAGGACAAGGTAAATGTGCCAGCACCAGGAAAAAACACCAAAGGACAACAGAAATAGCAAAAGAAGTAGGAAGGGTTGATGGATGAGGGTTGAGCTGACTGAAGGTTGGGTGGGATTTCCACTGGGGAGGGATGAGTGTAGGACAGGGTCCTTCCACCTCCTGCCCAGAGCCAGCTGAGCAGGAACACAGCTGGCAGTGACCCCACTGACCAACTGGTACAGCCTCACCAAATGCTGGGTATTTGTCCCACTCTGCTGTGACCCAGATTCTGCAGATCTGCATTCAACCCACCCTGGAGTGTCAGGCTCCCCCTTAGAGACATGACAGGGTCACCCCTTTCACAGCTCTGACTCAACCTACACGCCTGCCTGCCAGCTTTGCCAGGAGGAAACACAAAGAGCATGGAGTGATTAGCTCCAAGCCCAGAGCCTGTGGTTGCACAGGGGATTTTTGTGCTGGCTCTGACCGGCGCTGCCTGTTCTGCTCTCTGTCACCCCATGACGTCTCTGTACCTCACCTGGGCTGAGCCTGTCCTGGGAGGGAGTCTGGGCTGTGCTGAGCATGGCCTGAACCCAGCCACGGGATCTCCTTCTCCACGGTCCCCTCCTGTCAGCAGCACCAGCCACTTGCATTGTTCAGAGGTGCAGGAGCCTAAAAGCCTTAAAATCCAACATGGATTTTAAAATCTCTGGGAGCAGGGCTCCATATCTGATATGGCAGCTTGCTTCCCCTGAGTGGCTGCCTTCCAGGAGATTGGGTTATGTGTCTGAGGTGTAGTTAGCAGCTGAATGAATGACTACATGCTATTTTAGTAGCATTTTTCAAAATAGGGAAATACTGAAAAGGAATTCAGATAATGTATTTCCTGCCCCCTCTTCCCCTGTGAGGGATGACGGAGTAGGAAAAACCTGGAGTATGTTTCACTGTGGTTTGCATAAAAGGTTTGTGAATTTAGCTCAGACTTTATCAGAAAGTACTGCTGATGTGTCAAATCTGTCTGGTTTTTATTTGCTTTTTTTTTGTTTTTTTCTTTTAGTTCCAGATGTAGCAGGTCAAGAGATTGAAGAGGTTAGTGCTGCTGTTTCTGCTTGCTGAATCTGCATTTAATAGAACCATGGAATCATTACTGTTGGAAAAGACCTCCAAGATCATCAAATCCAACCTTTGACTGACCACCACTTTGTCAACTAAACCGTAGCACTGAGTGCCACATCCAGTCATGGCGTTTCACTTTGGAGGAATGTTTTTATAACCAAAATCTTGGTGCTGGGTAAACAGTTTTTAATGTCTGCTGGGAGCAGGTGGGTCCTTCCAAGGATTCCCAGTGCTGGGGAGTTCACTGCTACTTGGGGAATGTTGTGTGGCCACGTTAGCAGGTAGAGCAGGGAAATAAATGGTTGATTTAGCAAATGTTTGTCTGCTGCACCACTTTTGACTTGGCTTGATTATCCAATCTTCTCATGAAGCAAATGGATTATTGAGTGTTCTATTCCCCCAAATTTAGTTCATCCCTGGGACTTGTAGAGAGAAAAAGTACCTGTACACTTCCCAGGCATAATTTTTAATTCCCTAGGGAATTTCCCTATGGTTTCCTGCGCCTTCCTCTGGGAAAGCAGGAGCTCAGCAAGCACCAAACTGAGTGCAGGGTTTCGCAAGACCCCTGAAGTCATGCAGCAGGGAGGTAGCTCGGCTCCAAGTGCCTGACAGAGCATCAGTGCTGACTCTTCTCGTGCATGCCTAGGCTAATCCACTCCTGTTGCTGGGAGATCAAAACTTCTCCCAGGTGACTCCAATTTCCCTCCTCAAACATGGGGCCAAAATTCCCCTGAAACGCCGCTTCTGCTCATTTCTGAGAGGGCTTTTTCTGTCAGAAAATAGGCAGTGTCAGCACTTGTCAGAAAAAGCATTACACTAATGACCTTGGGTCCAATTTGGAAAGTGAAACAAAGAGTATTGGGGTCCTGAAAGGTTTTGTTTTTTTATTTTTCCTTGTGCAGATTTGTAGAGAGTTCGTAAACAGAAGCGTGTACTGCACGAGGGAGTCCAACCCTCACTGCGGCACGGACGGCGTCACGTATGGGAACAAGTGTGCCTTCTGCAAGGCAGTGCTGTAAGTGCCACCGGGGAGACTGAAACAGCAGGGTTTGCCTTCCTTTCCGTGGGTCTAATGGTGCTCTTCATGGAGGGGAAGCCCAGTATCCAGGCTGCTCCCCCTGTACGGACCAGCCTCTGAACCGCGCCAAGCGGAATGTTGCCTCCCTGGAGCAGAGCTGTGTGACTACGAGTTAATTTTAATTCATTTCTGGGCGTTGCAGGCTGCTGGTTGCCATGCTGAGAGGCAGCACAGGGGCTGGGAAGCAAATGCATCCTGCCTGTACCTTCCGCATGCACTAAATTGATGCACAATTCCCACTATGTGCCACAGGCTGCAGCTCTCACTGCCCACACTCCTGGGTACTGAGAAGTGCCTGGAGGAATGTGGGAGCTGAGCCATGCCAAGTTATTCCTGAAAAGTCTGAATGAACTTTGTAGAACAAGACACAAGATCTCAGAGGAAGAACAGGATCTCTCCTTTTCCTGAGCTCTGTCACCTTTTAAAGGAGATGCAATAGGAGCCATCTCTGATGGATGAAATGTGCTTGCAAAATGTTTTTGCCTTAGAAATCCTTGCATTTAGTGTGCAGCCAAGGCTGCCTTATCCTAGGGCAAATCAGAGAAGAATGAGGAGAGGAGAAAATGCCTGGGTGTTCCTTGTGAGGTACCAGGGACATACACTGGCACGGGTCAGATCTGTTGGGATGGATGAGCTCTGTCCCACACTGCTGTGTCTGTCATGTGCTGCTTGGTCTAAGTCTCTGTCCCTCCTTTTACAGGAGAAGTGGAGGGAAAATAAGGTTGAAGCACCTGGGGAAATGCTGATCCTCCCTGGACCGAGCAGCCGGAGCTGAGCCGCCGTCGGCAGCGGCCGCGGACATGGGAGCAGCCTGTCCTCCCTCTGCTGTCTCTGCTCAATAAAATAAAGCTCAGCACCCTTCCTTGGCTGGATTCTTTTTTCCGTAAGACCCAGAAAAACGCTTTGATCCAGCCGTGCTGGAGCCTGACTGATGCGTGGCTTTGCTCTCCCGTGCTGTTTCATCACCCTGCTCCTGGGAAGGAAGGTGATTCCCACGGCTCCCGTGGGCTGTGTCCTCCTGCCCCTACCAGCCACAGCTCCTCTGTCCCGTCCTGCCTGGCAAATTGGCACATTCTGGGCATCCTAAAACTGCTCCTGCTCGTGGGCTCCTGCCCGACTCTGCCCAGCCCATGGGTGGGTGAGAGCAGGAGCCTCGGTTCCCTTCCAGCCTCCATAGCCGTGTTCCTTCTCTCCAGGGGTTATTGTGGGAGGGTGACGGGAGAGCTGATGAACAGCGTGACTGCATATGCCTCATCTCCTTTGGAAAGCAGAGACAAGCAAGCTGAGGGTAGGGAATATTGCTCCATTTAAGCCTGCACCCAGAAGATGGCAAGTGGAGGCTGGTTTTAGGCAGAAGCTGCAAGGCTCTTCTTCCCAAATCAGTATTTTTCCTCCTTTTCTCTTAGAGAATGCTTTGTCTTGAAAACTGTGAACTCGCCTGCATTACTTTCCTGTTGCCAAGTGGCTTCTCATGCTAATAAAATTATATTTAGAAGAGTGCCAGATTGTATAAATTGTCAATAATTTAAAAAAATATATTCCCTGGAGCAGAAGAGCTGTGGGCTTACTCTCCCCTTCTCTAGGATAAATTCTCTCTGAATCATATACAGACCTTGATTTGCTAGGCACAGGTTTGCATGTTTGCATTTATTTACAATTTTTAATACACATAGACTTCATTCCTTTCTTCACTTTTCACACTGCTGCCCTCTCTTTTCTTCACTCTGGTTGACAAATCCCTCTTTGTGCAAACAGAAGGAAAGCAATTTTACAGTCTCTCCCGTTTCACTGTGCAAAACTCTCACAGGGAAATACTTGTGGCATCCTCTTGTTAAAACATTGGCAGTAGATCAATGGGACAGCAGCTCCTTCATGTTAAACACTTAACTTTCAAAGGGAGATTTAGATTTATCATGAGCCTCAGGGGTCAACATCTTTTGCAAGCACCTAAATGCAGAACACCTAAACCTCTGTCCTTGTTTGGACAGAGTTTGAGCATTTGCCTCTCATGCCACAATCCCAGCTTTGAACTCAACTGGGGCACAATGCCTAAAAAGAGAGGCCTCAGCATGGTGCTCAGCACACCTAATACCAGCTTCTCCTCTGGTAATCCACATAACCCAATTCTGGCAAATCCTTTGTCATTTGGTAACTTCCCAGGCAGCCAGCCAGTGGTTGAGCTGCACAGGCAAAGCTTTGTGTTGGAGCTGGTTTGGAGCTTCTCTTGGACCAGCTGCCTTTGATCCTGATGTTTTTCCCATCCCAGCCTACTGGATTCCTGCAAAATCTGCCACCTCTTCTTTGAAGCAGATCAACCCTCTCTGTGGCCCAGCTGTACAGCCTGGGCCCTTGTTTGGTTTTAAATTCAGATGTTATGTTACAAAACTCGACAGGACATCCAGGGCATGGGCAGGACTGAGGGCAGCAAGAGGCACAAGTGGTCATGAAGAACACTTTGGGAAAGTGTCTTTCCTTACCAGTCCTCCAGCTTGGAGCAGGATGACCTCCACAGCTTCTCCTAGTGCAGTTATCCTGTGATGATCCTGTTCCATTGCTGGCACTGGAGCAGCACCATGTTCAGAGGACAGCAGCAAAAAGACCCCATTTTTAAGATGGAAAATGACATTTTAATGAGAGAAGGGCAATGGGGCATCTTTAAGCCTGAGGTGGCCCTCAGTGACCAAAATTCTCACATCATATTGCCATGTCTAATCCTTTTAAATCTGGAGGCTGAGATAACAAGGACAGATCACAAGAGAACAGAAACCGCAGAAGTTCACTGTTTAATAACCATCATGTAATTTGTTTTTTCAAAGAAAATAGCAAATTAAACACCTCAATACCTCACACACCCAATGAGCATCTCCTCCACCTGTGCCAGGGAAGTGGCGAGTGGGAGTAATCTGCTTTGAGGAAATTACTTCCCTCACCTGGGGACACTTCCCAAAATAATGTTCCCAGGAGAGGCCAAGAGAGGCAGAGCTCCAGCAAAAGCCACTTCTGTTGTGATCTATCCTGCCAGCTGAGAAGGCACATGGCTCCAGTTAACTGGGATGGAAGGGATGCTTTGCTGGTGCCAGGTGTGTTCACTCTTGGTTTTTGAAAGCTGGATTCACCTTCCCAGTGGAGCTGATGGATCCCTGGGACAGGGCAGCAGTGGCCACAGGATGTCCAGCCTGAGCTCCCATCTGTGTCTGGCTGCCCCCCCAGAAGCACACACCAAAACAGAAATCAAACCTTCAGCCACTGTTTTTCCTTGGTTTTCTTTCTACACCTTTTAAGTTGTGTTGGGTTTGGGTTGTTTTGTTGTTGTGTTTTTTGGGGTTTTTTTTTGACAGCTTTGGAAGGTGAGTGAGTCATGATACATTTGAGATCTCTCTTAGATAACATCTAAGATGAGCATCTTCACAGCTCTTTCTCTCCCTGGGGAGGAAGGGGCAGAGGCTGGGGTGGGAGCCATCCCTTGCAGTGGAATGAGGGCCAGGTTCTCCCCACACCTCACTCAGTCCCCTCACCAATTAAAATACAATCAGAATGAAATCTGTGCATGGTCTCACTGCAAGGAAGTCACTGCTGACAGCTGAGCACCCTCCTGTGACCAGGCCATGCCCATGGCAAAGGGAAGGATGTTATTTCCCTCTCGCAGCTTCACTCTGCTGGTGATGCAGCTGATCCTTTATTGTGTCCAGGCTCTTGGCCCATTTAACTTGTGAGCTCAACTGCTTCCTCCTCCTCCCCCAGCACAGGCACGTGTCACTGTCGCAACTCAGTTGAATCCTTTGCCCTACTTTTTTCCCTTGACATTCACAGCGTTTGACAAGGCTTTTCAAGCTGCCATGGGATGATCCAAGGGTGGTGGTGCTGACTGCAGGGTTCCCACCACCCAGACTTGGTTATCATTCCGGTTCACCCTCTTTTTCCCAAAGAGAAGCAGGCTGGATCAGCTTGGAAGGGACTCTGGTCCAACCTCCTGCTCATGGCAGGGTTAGTGCTGAGATCTTCTCAGGTTGCTCAGGGCTTTACCCAGTTTAGCACTGAGAGCCCACAAAGGTGGATGTGCAATCTCCCTGGGCTGTCTGTCCCAGGATTTGGCTGTCACTACGGTAAAGAATTTTTTCCTTGTGTATCCAATTTCAACATCTTTTCTTTCAACTGTCTCATCTCCAAACCACGTACCACCATGAAGAGTCTGAATCCACCTGCTCAGGAACCTGCTTTTTTACTGGTCATTGCTGTTATATCCCCCTGAAATCTTCTCCTCACCAGGCTGAGTGACCCCACCTCCCTCTGCCTCCCCTTACCAAGCAAATGCTCCAGCCCTCAACTCTCTTGGTGGTTTTTCACTTCAGTTTTCCAATGCTTTTCTTATTTTGGGGCAGGGCCCAAAACTGAATAGTGGAGGGGATTCTGAGCCATGGGGACAGGGAGAAGGATTGTTCAGGGAGCAGGTGGGAGAGCTGTAGGAGTGTTTCAGGGCACTGAAAAGATGTAGATGGTGACATTTGCAGGGAGCAGCAGGAGGATGGCAGAGTGTATTGGGTTCTTTATGGATTAGAGAACAGCTGAGCCTGCCCTGGGATGAAAGGGCTGCCAGATGTTGGGAATCAGCCAACAATTCCCTCCACCCTATCACAGCTGAAGGGCTTAAATGGGAGCCCAGGGGAGGGATTTGTCTGTTTTCATGGACCACAGAGCAAAGAGAAGGTGAGGAGTTTGCTTAGTGGTGTGAATGTTGGTTTTTGTTTTTTGGGAGTTGGTGGAGGTTTTGTGGGTTTGTTGCTTGCTTTTGTGGGTGGGTTGTTTGTGGTTCTCCCCACCCCAAAATAAACAGTGTGGTTTTGGAGCTTCCTACAGGAGCAGCTGCAGTGATTGTTTGTGGTGTAGGTGTCCTATAAGACAGCTCTAAAAACTCTGGGGAAGGCTTAGAAAATGTGGAAGACAAGGATTACCCCAATAAAGACAGGAAGAATGGGGGAGGAATAAGACTTACCCCTACAGAAATGCAGGTGTCCCAGGAAGAGCTGCTTGTCTCAAACCTCCAAATGAGGTGGTGCTTTAAGGCACCACTTTGGTTTTGTCACTCCCGGGGCAGTGAGGGACAAGGACTTCAAGAAGAAGCTCAGTTCCTCAGGATTCTGGAGACTGCAGGGCTTTGGCAGAGCTTCAATCAGGAGCTGAAGGATAAGGTCAAAACTGAGCTTCTGCTGGGGCAGAGGGATGCCCTTCACCCTTTGAAGCTAAAATTGCTCAGTTAATTGTGAGTGAACAGAAATGTTGCTATCGTGGCAGGGGTAGCTCTGACACTTCTGGCCCTCCTAAGGAATGTTGTGTCTTTCTTTGGCAGGGTGATTTTGGGGAGTCACCTGTGATAAAGCCATCACTGCCTGGGAGCTGATGTAAACACATCCTCTGCTTCTAGACATGCCCCAAATCCTAATGCACAGTCACACCCGGCCAGCGGGGGCTCCGATTTTGTCTGACTGTGGTGACGACCCATTAGAAAGGAGCCAGGAGAGGCTGCAGAAGGTCACCTGCGCCCTTCCCGTGTCCCGCGGGGCCGTCCCTGCGCGCAGGCTGCGCCGTTCCCGGGCATTGGGCTCCCTCTGGTGACCGCCGGCAGCTGGAACGGGCTCCGCTCCTGCTGGAGAGGCTCTTTTTGGACAGGAGCCCCACAGCCCGACCTTTGGGAGAGGGTCAGCCCAGCGAAAATGAGCAAATTGCAATTTTAGTGGTCCTAGGGCTCTGCTCGGGCAGGATCCATCACCTGCCATGGAGAAGCTCAGGCACCGGGTGCAGTCTACCTCATGTAAGGGGTAGAAGTAATGGGGTAATGACTTCCTTGGCCTGAGAGTACTCAGTCCCCTCTCTTCCCACAGGGCACGGCTCACCTCTCCTGCAGACCCTGGAGGAAGAAGTTTGGGGACAGAAAAATGCAGCTGGGGTGAGTTGGCTTTGTATCTCTGTGATTTGGGGAACGCTTTTTGGTTACTCTGCCAGGGGCAAATACTGAGATTTACCATCAGTGCTGGGACTCTGGGCATGACACATTTGCTGCACTTCTCACTGAACTCGTCTGAGGCTTGGACTCTGCCTCTGTGAAGGATTTCCCCCCTGAGAGGTGGAGTTTTGTAGAAGATCCAACAGCTGTGGGACAGCACAGCTGCAGCATCCCTGCGACCCCTGCACCCCAACAGGGTCTCAGAGGACCTTCTGCTCCTGAGGGCGTGCTGCTGTTTGCTGTGGTGTCTCGGTGGCGTTTCCAGGTCCCGCTGATCCCTCGGACTGGTCCAGGCCCGGCGTGGGCAGGGTGCAGTACTGCCGGTGGACACTGGATGCTGCCACAGACCGGGTGCTTTTACCCTGTCTCTTCACTGTAGTTCTAGCACCAGGCTGTGATCTGTGAAACTTTTTTTTTAGTTTTCTTTTCTCGTAAAGCCCCAGCTCCTGGGCTGTGGTGATTAGGTGAGACCTAAGCTTCTACCTCCTGAAATACTAGATATTTTTATATGCTTTTATATAGTTTAGGCCCTTCTAATCTGAGGTCAAATCACGATTCAAGAAGCAGGCTGAGAAAACTCGGTGACAGAAAAGCAAACTTGTTTGGAAAATCAGCACGCTGTTGTATGGGAGGGGCACACAATTCCAGTGGACTAAACCCCAGGCCCTGTTTTGTTTGTAACTCTGATTAGCCCTGGGACATGTCCTGCAAATGTTGCCCTGGTAGCTCCAGGGGTCTGGCAGATGTCAGATATTAAGACAGCTCTGTGATCCTCCTTGCCAAGCTCAGATAAGAGCCCTTTTTTCTGCCTTCACAGGGCTCTTCTCCTCCAGCCACTCCAGTTGTGCCAGGGTGTGCTGGTCAAACCCTCAGCTTTGACCAGTCAAACCTCACCTGCCCTCAAACGCAGCTCCGTGCCGTTGGGACGGGAGGGAGGACAAGGTGTAATCAGAGATGAGCCTTAACCCCTGCCCTCAGCAAATGGATAGTCCTTGCTTTGTTCGTGAGAATGAACTGAAAAGCGCTTGAGCTTCCCGGCTGTGCCATGGCTTTGTTGCTTCGTGGATGCTGGCAAGGTGATGGAAATATGAGAGCCACGCTTTCCCTGTGGGGATTCGTGTTTAAAATGAGAGAATGTGAGGTTTAGGGACTGGTACGGGTCAGTGGGAGGATGTTTGGGGTAAAGGAGCAGCCTCACAGTAAAGCTGTGCCAGAAAGCAGCAAAACTGGGCTCTTGGGGCAGTGGGGGGCTCTTTATGCCCTCAGGGGCACTGCAGACCCCAAAGGGGTTTCTCGAATTTCCTGTGTTGTGGGTTGGCCGAGGTGAGTGCACTCAGCACCGAGCCTGGGAATCAAAACGAGCAAAAACTTTCCTTAAGATCAGCCTGAGTGGTTCTGTAGCTGCAGCTTTTCTCCAGCAATGGAAGGTCCCTGACACCAGGCACGGGGATGGAAGCAGAGATGGTGGCTGTGGGGTGCTGGGTGTCCAGGGCACTGCTCTGGGACTCGAGTGTGGGAGTGGAGCTCTCAGCCCAGCAGGGGCTGGGGGAGGCAGGAAAGCAGCACCTGCAGATTCCCCTCCAGCCTTGCCCTGCTCCTTTTGGGGCACATCTGTGCTGTCTTGAGAAAATCCTGTTGTACCCATGTTTCACTGTGACTCAGGAATGGGGGAACAGCACTGAGCCAGGGGCTGAGGAATGGTTTGGGAGAGCACACCCACTGCTAGGTAGGGCTGGAGAGCGTTTGACACTGGCTGCAGGAGCACCCTGCCCACCTGTCCCTGCCAGGTGAGATCAGGTCACTCCGGGCTGTCTCCTGCCCCTGAAAAGCTGCTGCAATCCAGCTGCTGCCTCCTAATTGGTTCTGGCAGGAGCTTTAGCTGAAAAGCTCCTGTCTGGTTTCCTTCCAGACTTTAGAACAGTGCTTGTCCCATGCCTGTCCCGAGGCTTCTGCTCACCCTTCTGGAAAGGCAGTGCAGGAGGGGGTGTAAAATTCATCTGATTCTTGTGAAAGATGGATCAGTGCTGGAAGCTCTGCCCTTGAGTCTCCATTTGCCCTCCTTACTGCCTGAATAGTCTGACAACTTAGTAATTGCTGCTACTGCTCTCTGGCTTGATTCAAGTTTCTTTGGAGAAAATACTGTGACTTACTTTCCTTCCTCAGTTTCTGGAATTGTGCCCTGTACTTGACTGAGTCAGTGGATCTGTAATTATCTGTGGTGCCTACATTTCCATTAAGGGATTTTATATGCTAATCTCTCAAGATTTAGTGCTCATTTCAGGGTTTTTATCTTGCTGGCTGCCCATAACCTCTCAAGTGAAGTGCTGGGTTTAACTGCAGGGCCTGCAGAGATGCAGGCAGGCATTGCTCCCTAATTCACCCTGATCCCTGATCCCAGCACCCAGCTGAGGCTCCTGGACCAGCAGGGAGCTGTGGGGCTCTCAACACACCTTTCCAAGCATCAGAGGGCAATGAACATCTCTGCATCAGTGATCTAAGTTTAACCTGACACCTAGTTTGTAGCATCTCTCAGTTTAAAACCAGGCAAACTGTCATAAACTTGATCAGGGATTGCTGGGCTGAGTGAAGGACAAGCTATGAACTCATTTATCAGTGACAACAGTGTCAGCTCCATAAAACTGAATGTTATGTGATTTACTAGTTGCTGAACTATACCTACCTAAATTTTTTGGAAGTGGTAATGCCCATACAAAATGCAATATTTTGATTCTGTTTAAATAAGTCAGAAATTTCAATTATTTGCTTGCTTTCTTCCAGCTGCAGCTACTCACTAAATCCAAACCAAAGTAGCTTAACAGCTTCTGAATGTGTTTATCTCAGCTAATTTACTATTTGTGGGAGTGGGAATATTGCCTAGGTGTAATTAGAAACCCTCTGCACCTGAAGCTCAGCATTCCCTTCAAGTGTTAGACACAAATAATTTTGGTTTTAATTTAGTACCATTTGTTATAGAAAAAGATTTTGCAACATACCTGTTCTGTCTAGTCACATCTGTAAGGGATTAATCAGATTAAAAAAAATCCCACATCACTTTATCATTTTCATCTCTGAGGCAGTTTAATACACTTAACGTTTCCAAAAATGTGCTCATTTTGGTCCTGATTCAAGAAATATCCGTCATTAGGACAGCAGAGGGGCCCAAAAATGCATCAGTTGCAGTTTAAGTGTCTGCTTGAAATTCTGCTCATGTCCCTCCACTAAACTGATGCAGCTTTCACTGCTCACAAATGTCACACACACCCCTGTATGTCATGAAATGTGAACTGAATATAGAAAACTGGATAAACAATCATACGTTTTACAAAATACAATTCTAGAGGCACCTCATCTTGCCCTAGGAACCAGGGTGTCTTAGAAAGCTTTACTAGAATTTGTTAAATTTACAATATTCTTACTGTGCCACCATTTGTTTTTTGAGTATGACCCAAACTGGGGGGAAAACACCTGAGGGATAAATTTGGGTGTTCACCAGAGGAGCTCTTGGCCTGAAGCTCATCCATCATGCACAAAGCTCCTCCAGCCCCTGAGTCGTTCCCATGCCACAGCACAGTGCCTGCCATGGAGCAGGAGCCCACTGGGCCAATGAAACAGAGATTGGAAGATACAACACACCCACACCAAGGAACTTTCAAGGCGTGAGGGGAAAAAAAAAACATAGAGCATTGAAAGAAACAAAGCTGTGAAGGAGGTTTTTACCCACAGTTTTACTGTAAGAACATGCTCAGAAGTAGAACTGTTGAATGAGCTCAGCACTGATGCCCATTTTCTTATTCATCTGTGACCATTTTCCTCCAATGTGAAAGAATTTAAGCAAGTTTATTGACCAGCCTGTGAACCATCATTCATGCCCAGCTGTCTGGCCCTGCACTCTGTGCTCTGGAAGGAGTGTGACAGACCCAGCTCAGAATCCAGGGGCTGATTTTGCAGCAAGTAGAACAGGCTGGAGATAAAAAGCCCAATCAGATCTGAAGGTTGAGAGAAGTGACTCAGGAATTTATAGTGAGCTATGACTTCTTTGATGCCCTGGTCCTGGTTTGACTTGCTTTCCTCTCAAGAGCATCACAAATCGTGATGAACGAGGCTGCCACTGCTGCATACCAAATGCTTTGACACCTCAGATATTTAGTACTAAAAATCTGATGCAATTTTAGTGTTTCAAAACACCAAGGTCAAAGTCTTCTGGGGTGTTGCAGGGCAAGGAGGGGACATCACTCAGCAGCAGTGCCTGTGCAGGCTCTGCACCAGGTCACCCAGACCCCTTCCATGCAGGAGCTGCAGCCAAACCTGGCCCCTGCTGTGATAAATGATAAAAGCTGCTCTTTTCTGATATATAAACACCTTGACAAATGGTGGGGTGTGAGCAGAGTGGGTGTGCAATTCCAACTAGGCAGTTTAAAGAAATAAAAAACCAACAACAAGAACTTTCAGGGGGTGTTAATGATGCACTTTTTACTGTGCCCAGCACCCCAGCCATAGTGCTCTGAGCATTATGCAATTTGAGAACAAGCTCCCTTTGACTTGTAGCCATTCTTAACAGAAAATGAATTGGAGGGAAAATTATTTGCCAGGAGAGACATCGAAATTAATGGCATGGCATTGTATGTGACTGTGTGTGGCAAGGACACAGGCCAAGCTCAGCACGGACTCCTGAGAACTAAATGAGCATCCAAGTGCTCAAAGCAGCATCAAAGGATCTCCAGAGATGAGCAAACTTCCTAAATAAGCATAAATAATGAAGCTCAGGGCTGTATGAGAAAGCTCATCAGTATATAAATAGTTCATTTGGAAGTTGTCTGTTATAAAACACCATCAGAAAAGGGCTGATGCATGACTGAGATTGAGGCCTTGTGTGATTATCAGTGATCCAAAGGATAATGGGGGATGATAGAGATGGGCTGGGAAAAACAGGTCTAAAGTGGTGTGGTGCAGCAGATAAACCCAGGACAGTCAAACTTGGCACTGTGAGCCCTCAGAGCTGTTTTTCACTATTTTTAGGAAAACCTAACCAGAGCTGTTCACCTGCCATCACGAGGCAGTTCTTGTTGAGTCTTTGGGGCTGCTTGTAGCTAAACCATGTCCCTGCTGGTGCAGAGCCCACTCAAAGCACAGATGTCAGCAACACTCCCTGGTAATGAGATATTGCCAATAGTCCTCACACAAGAAAGTTGTAATGCCTGCAAGATGTCCCCTGTCTTCTCCAGGATAGAGCAGTATTTTTATCATCTACTCCTGTTATTCTCTTCCTCAACATTTTCTTTTTACTGAATTTTTTCTCTGTCAATCCCCCAGCCAAAGCACTTCATCAGGCAGCCTTTGCTGTGTGCAGCAGTTGCTAATGCCACTAGTACCTGCCACAACTGCTGTGGTGACAACAGTGAAATGTCCAAGGATTCTGCCTCTTCATCCAGCATTTCTTGTTTTAAACAGCTTTAATGAATCAGGAAAACTGTGTACTTTTCTTTAGTCTCTGAAATAGTTTTTACCTGGCCTTTGTCTTATTGGGAGCAAGTATTCAGCACTTCTCACATCAGTCTTAAATACATCTGAACAGACAGAGTGGAAAATTGTCTTAAACCCTTTGGCATCCACTTGCTGTCAGTTGAATGTCAAGTCAGGAATAAAAATTGGCAACTGGCTGTAGATTTCAGAGCCATGCAGCAGGATTTTTGGGGCTGAATTTGCAGTTCAGTTCCTGGCTTCAGCTGTCACTCCATGCACCTCCAGTGATGAGCATTCGTGCCACAGCGAGGCACTGGAGTTGTCAGATATCCAGGGCTTACTGAAATAACTTCATTCTGAAATGGACTGTCTCTTCTGGTCTGAATAATCAGACAGGACAACATACAAAATGTTTGACATGTACTGGGAGCCTGAGACAGTCTCTGACACATGAAAATATTTGGAATAGTTCAGACTCCATTTAATGCTTCACCAGAGTTTTGCAGAATGGTAAATTATGAGTTCTGTAATTAAGCTGCACGCTCCCTCTCTTTAATTATACTTTAATACTGTTTCTTTTAATAGAGATAGTGAAAGCCATTAATCAAATACTTCTCAGGCACCTTGATATAATCTAAAAGGAAAGTAAAGGTTAGCAGGGAATAAACCTTTAAACTGTGCTGTCCATAGTTATTCTCCAGGCTTAACTACATTTTGGAAATACAATTGCCTCTAGGAGACAAATCTGCAGATCTTCACCCTCCCTGCTTACCCAAACCACCACTTTTATGTGTCAGGTTTCTGGTCTGCTCTGTCAAGGACAGCTGGGGTTGGCACTAAAGCACACAGTGCCCTGAACAAGGACCTGGATATTTCCTGACAGGTCACTGAGCCGGAGCCTCGCGTGCTCGTCCCAGCAGCTCATTTGTGCCTGCTGTCCTGGCAGCCTGACATGTGCTGTCAGGGCTCCTTTCCTGGCCAGCCTGGTGCTGCACCACTTCCCTAATCCACAGAGGCACATACAGGCTCTTACTCCACTCCTGATGCAGACCCTGTGTCTCTGGAATCCAAACAAATCCTCCAACCTCCCCCCCCAAATTAGTATTATCGATGCTTCCTCTGTTATGCAAGCTAAATACTGAAGGCAGCACAGGACACAAAGTATGAAAAAGGTATTTATTATTTACACAACTGCTATAGTTCCTTAAGAACAATATATACCATTTTTTATTTGAAAGGGTCAGTCTTCTTTCAAATCCATGAACTGCATAATGCACAAGTGTTGGAAATGCCAAACAGCAGTCACATCACACTTCTATAGTGCAGGCATAAGCAGCGCAAGTAAATGATATTTTAAGAACAGTATGGCTGAATATTGTATTTAAACACAGTGTTTGCACTTTGACAAGATTTAGCGAGAAGAGAACGAGGGTTTTGTTCATGCTTTGTTAGGAATGTGACTTTCCCATCTGAGGTTTAAACCCTTTATCTGACATACGGGGATTTTTCAGGCAGACTGCTTTTCACTGATCAAATAACAGTGGGTTTCTCTCCCTCAAACTTCAATCTTCTGTTTTCCAGTAAACACTGCTTTATAGTACAAGTTCACACACTGGGGTAAACTGGCCACAGAGGTGGTACTTTCCCATCTTACTGTCTTGCACAGAGAAACACTGACATACTAATACATATCAAACTTAGACAACTTGTAATTTATAGACTTAAATACTGGAATGGGAGAGGGAAACTGTTTCTAAAGATGGAGGGAATAGAGGACTTATACAATTCATACACTGCCAAGGTTGGCTTTTTAATCAACTTTTTTGGTCTAAATATTTTCTTCCTAGTCTCAGAATGGTTTTGGTCTTGATGGTTACGGTTGTACTTCAGCAGCAAAGGAGAGGAAAGTATTTTGAGAAATAACACCAGAACTGAATGCAAGAAAAAGCAACTGACTTGTTTCTCCCACTTTGAGCTTATTGCTGTGATCTTTTAAAAAACCCACAACCAACCAACTGGAAGACCAAGTTTAGCAGTCGTTCTGGCATTGGGTCCAGTGTCCAGCACTATTATACTCTAGCACAAAAGCAAGGAAAAGTCCAATGATCTTAGTGATGTTCCCTTCAATTCAGTGCCACACAGTTTTATTAGTGTTATTGTCCTTGCTTCTTCGAAAGATACCTGAAAGAAACAAAAGTAGAGTTTTTTGCCAAGTAAGAGGTGGCCACAAATATACCTGGGGTCTTAAGATCAAAGTATGACTCTGCTTTCTTTTCTCACCAACAATCCTCCTACTGATAACCAAAAATTAGAAATGCAATCTATACCACTTATGATTTTTATTTGATTTCAACATCTTTCAATTCCATGATAGGTTATCTTGCGGTAATTCAAAGTCATGTTTTAGTTTGACTCTATCAGGCTTTTTTAAACAAAAGGGAGGAAGGAAATGGAAACCTGTTTCATTCTAAGAGGATGGAAAATTACATCAGTTGGAGAAGTGGCTTTTATATCCTTTAAGATAAAAAGGCCCATTAGTAATGGTACTCCTTCAAATAAATTCAGGACTTTAATGAACTGATCCAGCATGACCCGAAAAGAGCAGCCCTCCAGTGGCTTCTCTGGAGAATCTGAGTGGCTCTGAGCTGCTTGTGCTCTGATCTCACAGCTCTCTTGGCACCAGAGCTGGAGCAATCTGCCTGTGTGGTGTGACAGTGAAGGCTTTGCAAATATTCTAGGAGAAAGAATCCAACCAATTTGTCTGACAATGTGAAATATCCAGTGAATTTCACTGTTCAAAGGTTTAACATTTCACTTTCTGTTCTAATCAGAAAAGAGAAATTGTATCAAGCTTTCAAGGCTCCCTTTTTTAAACAGGGAAGGAGTGGTTTTCCAACAGTTTTTCTTCACATGCATTGAAGCCTCTGGCTGTTACATAAAACCAAGAATAATTTTGCTCAAGCCCTTCTGTTAATTGTTTTCTAGCAAGAATTAGGATGCTAACTGGTGTCCTGAGCACTTAGAAAACTCTTGTTCATAAGACAGTAACTTGGAGCTGGTGAATCCTGCAACACCACCCAACCTGGATGGTGCCTGAGAACTACACTAACACCACAAAGCTTTCAAGCAACTTCTAGAAAAGGATTTGGGATCTGAACCCACAGTCTAACTTTGCTGGGGTGGAAAGAAAGAGGTTTCCAGGGACCATATTCCTTCAAAATTCTTTTCCTTTTAGGATGCATAATTGCATAATTGGCAGTGCTGAATATTGGAGAAGTAGGAAAACAGATGCATTCTGTCAAAATCTTATTTTAGGGAAGCTGTCCCAACACTACAGCCCTATTAAAATTCTCCTCAAACTAAAAGACCTTTATAACTGTAAGTCATAAAGTTCATCAGTTCCATTGTTTCTGGTGTTTGTAGAGACAACCTCAAGCAAAATACCGGGGTCAGGGGCAGAAGGAAGCAAGAATTTTGACTTTTTTCTTACCTTTCCCAATGTTTGTGATTCAGCTCCAAAAAGTCATCTAATTTTGCTATTTCTTTGAGGTACTGGGTGAGCTTTAGAAGCTCCTTGTCTTTATCCCGATTTAAATGTGCTTTCATAAAAGGCCTTATCTATACAAAAGAAGTAAACTGGGTATAACCATTTGCCCACAGAAGGAAAAAATACTTTAGATTCTCTATCATTTACCACCTAAAATATATATATGACTAAAATATATTTTCAGTACTATGACAAGTTAGAACTTTTCACAGGTAAGAGGAAGAAAAGCCTTTTCCAGTAGTGGTCAGATCCAATTTGTCCTGTTCATGCAAACTGGACTGAGGGGTTTTTACCTTGCACCAACCAGAAAAAATTTCTTTTCTCTTGCACTTCTTCAAGCCTTCCCCTCCTAGACAGACTGATAAAATGATCTGCAATGGATTGCCACATTTTCTAATTGATTTCACAGAGATTTTTGCAGGAGGGGTTTTCAGCTCAGCATTCTGAGTTGTGTGGTATCACTGGAACCAGATGCTTTTTTTCAGCAAAAAGCCTTTGACTACAACCAGAGCTGTTGCAAAAAGAGATGTCAGAAGCTTTAACCTTGGAATACATTATACCTGGGCCTTGTTTTAGTGATTCAGTGCTCTTGTCTGCAGCTGTTAACAACACTTTGACAAACATTTTTCCAATCTGAGCTAGAGGGACCTCTCTGGATAATCCCCTCTCAGCAAGATCTTTGCTATTCCTGAGTCTCCTTCCAGTTAAGATCATCTTGTTAGATCTCATCAACTGCTCTCCTCTTCACATCATGGATACTTTCACAGAGATACCATCTTGAACTTCTGCATTTGAAAACGTCTTTTTTTTTCTTTTTTTTTTTAGGGAGATTTATGCAAGTTCTTTTAGTACAACACTGCTCTACTATCACATGTATGTAGAAATTTAAGCTGCACTCTTATTCAGAACCAGCAGTAATAACAGCACACCCTGGTTGACAGTTGAATAAAATGAAGTATTGGCTCTTCTACAGTCAAAATGGCCCAAGGTACTAATTATTTCTCATATAGAATACTTGTGATTATCCTGTCATATTATCATGAAGTACAGCCACTTGTTTTGAATATGACCACTCTGGAGATTGAACATCACATTTTCAATGGTGCCTGTCTGCAATGCCCAACCTGATTACAGCTTGCAGGTATAACTTAAGCAGAAATAACAATTTCATTGCTTTTGGTAATCTCTTAAACACTCACTTAATAGTGACACAAGGTTTATCTAATACTAGTATTAAGGAAATACTTATTAAGGAAAGCCAGACAAATGGCACTGTAAATTAAAAAGTTTACCAAAACATGCATCTTTGCTAGTTAAGAATAGTCTTTCTTTATGCTATAGCAAAGAAGTAGGAGAAAGTACTACTTGAAGTAGCAAGAAAAAGTAGCAGTAAATGAAAATTCCAGTTTACATTACCTTGAGTCCATTCTGTGGGTTCATCAGGAAGTTTCGGCCAATATCATCAAACATAATAGTATTTTTTTTGCTGTAATATTCTGAAAACTTTCCCCAGATAACACCAAGAGGCTTCACCTGCAAACACAACACAAGGTATCTGAGGTAAATCAGATCACATGCAGGAGATGAAAATGCCATCTATAGGAACCTGAGTCCTAACTTGAATGAACATTTGTATTCCTTTGCTTTACCATTAGCAGGTAGTTTGGCTTTAACAGGAAAGGAACATCTTTCTGTTGGTACTAAGTTTTCTTGCAACAGTTCCCTACTGTTTGATCTGAAAGCTGTGACATCTAAATATACCACTCAAAACATTAATAGAAACTTTCAGTAAAAAAATCTGTGGTTCCAAGATTCTTGCAGTTTTCTTGCATGGAAACTCCCAAACACCCTTTTTGTTGAGTATTGTAAAGAGGGGTGATAAAATGCCAGCTGAATGTAGAAGAAGGTTAGGATAAAAATTGGTACTTACATCTATTAATCCTCTCCGAGGAGTGTGCACAGTTATCATGGCAGCACTGTCCAGCATGAAAGTTATCTTGTAGTTTGCATTGGTACTCACCCCAAGCTCCTGCATCACAAAGATTTATGATTAAAGCTTCTAATTATGACAGTTTTACTGCTCAACAACTGCAACCACAATTACAGTACATTGTTTGTCACGGGGTGAGCTGTGGAGGTTTACCAGAGACAAGCTAAAAATAGACACCTTGGGAAATTTAGATTTGTTACATAATGAGGATCATAAAAGTGCACAGAGGGATTTATTTTTAGTGTTTAATATCAGGAACTTAACAGCTGATGCTGGCAGAAAACCAAAGCAACTTTGCAGAGAAGGCAAAATAAAGAGAGGCTTTGCTCATACCTTCATGCACAACCTCTCACAAGTTCTACACACCTGAACTTAACTTTACAGCAATTGTGTCCTGGCTGCTCTTTGTTCCTCACAGTGATTTGCACAAAGCACAGCCCAGCCTAAGATGGAACACCCAGGAACAGCTCACTGTCACTGCTCCCTCCTGCACATGTCCAAGGTAACCAATGTTAGTGTCAATTTGCACTTTTAAGACTTGGTAACTCCTGAAATACTCTAAGCAACCTTTTTAGAAATAAAAAACTTAGACTAGATGAGGGAGCATCATTTCCATTTCAAATCCTTTCCAAAGCTGAAAAGTACCAGTAAAATCTGCTGACATGGTACAACACAGGTGTTGCTGACAATTTCTGGTGTGTGAAACAGCAGCAATTTGCAAACCTGTGTAACAGGGAGAAAAAGCCCACTGCAGCAGCTCTCTTGCAACTATCCAGTCACACTTAACTTTCATTTAAAAATGCAATCTTGCAAATGAAATGCTCTGCCTACCTGGGTCAGTATCTTGTTACACTGACAGAACCAGCTGTTCTAGAATGATTGAATTTCAGGCATAAAAGGGTGGTAACTGAGAGATTAAATTTGCTTGTCTGATACTCCCTTCTTTTTAATGCTGTTCCTGCTTTGTACTTTAAAACAGAAACTTTAATGCCAACTGTTGCTGGAATCACAGCTCCCTGACCAAAAGAGAAACTCTTGGAGGGAAGCACCCCTGGTGCCATCAGTTTAAGGAGAAACAGAAAGTGGCATCCAGGGGCAGGAATCTCAGTGGATCAGGATCCAGGAGGAGGGCTGGAAAAGCAACCTGGAAATGCAGAAAGGTGACCAGTGCAGGGGAAAGAGCCCAGTTTTGAACAATGGTTTTCCACAATAGTGGGTCCTAGCACTAGTGTGACAACACAATATAAACATGTGACACTGCCACAAGAATGCAATGTTTGCAAGGCTCAACACTGATTTTACCTGCACTAACTCCACTTCATACCTCTGATTAAAGATTCTCTTTCTGAGAGGCATTTTTGTTTAGAAAAAAATTGTAGCAATTAATTATTTTGAGGAAGAGAACACTGGAAAAATGTGCTTTGCTCTGTGAAAACCTGAAAAAATAGTGCATAACATAAGCTTAAATTTGGAAAGGTTTTTCCTGGAATGGAAATAACTTTTGATTATAAACATAAAAAAACCCCAACCCACCAATGAAACACACAGCAAGTAAGCTCATTAGATTTACAGCTAAGCCTGACTGTAAATATGTTTACCATGAGGTCAGCTGTTCAAAACTGGCTTCCCGCCTAATTCCAGTAGGGAAGAAACCAGAAAGTGAAAGAGCTCTTATGGGATGTTTAATAAGGCAGAGGAAGCAACAGAACCCCCAGCTGCAAGAGGTAAAGATAAATATGAAAAGAGTTTCCTCTTGATAACCTACTCCAGCATGTCACGTCTGTCTGTTCCTTTAAAAAAAAATCACATTTAAAGACTGGAGCTCTATAATTAGAGATAAGATGAAAGCAACTGTGCAGGGCTGCGTGATGAATCCAAGTTTCAGCAGGTACTGACTTGTGTTTAGTTCTGCTAAATTTAGCACCTATTGCTGATAGTTTGTGGGGAATTCTAAAATTAGATTTAATCTAGTTTTGTGATAAAGATAATTTCAAGTGACTATGGAAATTGAAACAACTCAGGTTATGATTCATAGGACTTCCTCTGTTTCTAACCTGCTCTACAACGCTGAGCATGAGCCCAAGTGCATGAAGAGTTACCCAGACCAGAAACAAATCATATGGTTTCAGAACAACTTACTTTCATTTTGGCTTCAATCCACTTCATATTAGTAGCAGCTGAAACAAAAGGGAGAAAACAGAAAGAATACTTTATCAAAATAAGTCACTGGCAGGCAAAAAAAAGAAATAAGCCAAGAACTTGTTTGCTTAGTATGTAAAATTTTTACACAAAATTTAATTTTAGAAAGATCCACCTTTGTTGCAGCTTTTAGGACTACTGCCTTAAAGAAAGTCTTCCTTCATGGAAGTCTATTTTTGTTTGGAAAAGCTTACTTTTCAAATGAACAACTAGATGAAGTACTGCAAATATTTACACCATTTTCTAGATCAGCTGTAACTGAACTACAGCCTGCAAGACCATAAGAGTGGGATACACCTGGCTTGAGGAACCTGTGCAGGATTTCCTCCTGGAAGCAATGATAGGAATACATAAAATCTGGAAAAGGCAAAGTGTTAACATGGCCTACTGATCTAAGAATATGTAGAAACATTGTCCAAGACTATGAAAATGGAGTTTTGCAACACAATTTTAATATGGTTTGAACCCTGCACTGGCTGAAGTCTGTTCTCCAGCTGTTGCACAGGAATTGAACTAGAATGCAAAGGCAAAGGACCAACCAACCACCCCTGCAGACAGGAGAGTTTGGGTCATTTGGCAGTTCACTATGTGTTGTCTGGATTGAGATTATTTGTAAAATCATTATCAAACAGGGTTCTAATGTTGATTATACAGTTCTGTTATTTCAAGCACTTCTTTGTACAAAGTAACACTCAGTAAAGTGATGCTGAGCTTTATCCTGTGACTAGACCCATTCTTGTGAGCAGTATGTGGAGCTTTTTCACATAAGAATTGGTATTTTTCTGCAATATCTCTAATAGTTGTGTGAATTACAGCCAAACATTTCTGTATCATTTTAGATCGTGTGACTCACACTAAAAAGCAATATAAAAACCTCCCACCTGGAGTCTCTGCTCTGCATGACAATTTACAATAAAGTGTGAGGCACAGAGTATAATACTTACACCAAATTACAATATCATAGTCCTCATATGCAGAAGTCAGGAATTCATGAAGGTATGGCCTCATCAGCTCTACCCCAGTTTCAGCACATGACCTGTGGTCTAAAAGGAATATAAGAGATAAGCAATTCAGTATTAAAATATTAAAGTCCAGTCTGATTTTCCTTTCTATCCAGAGACTCAAAGAGTTTCACGAGGGGAGCACTGAAGCACTTTAAGATATGCTTTATTTATTTATTATTTATTTATTTATTGAAAATGCTTTGATATCAAACTCCCATTCCTATTTTAAAGGTGGAAAGACAAAGCAGAGGGAATATTTATCTGTTGGTCTCACAGCTACTTGAGGGCTTAGCAATAATTAAAACAAGAGATCTCTGAGTAGGAATATCTTTGAAGAGTCAGAGGAAATCATCTGTGCACTTAGCAAATTAGTAACTGGCCAGGTATGAAACATATTCCTTCAAACCTAGTCCAGTTAATCGTGTGAACATATATCAAGCTCATTTCAGAGATGCAAACATTCCCTGTTCCAATTCCAAAACTGCTGCAAAATCTGCTAGCAGAAGACCTCTTAATGAAAATTTTAAACTTAGAAATAGGTTGAATTTTGATGTTATATTGGAAACAAATGTCATCAAAAAGGAAAGCTAAGGAAAAGGTATAAGGGAAGGTATTATTTACTGCTCACAGTTATGCTGCCATGGCACACCTAGAAACCAGAAAGTTAAGTCAGAAGGAAAATTCTGGCTTTCAAAAAAAACCAGCTTGACAGAATTTTCAAGTAAAACGTGTCTTTGTGAATGTTTAGTAATGATATGTAAATAAAATTTGAAGCTGCTCTCCCACACCCCCCAAAAGTAGAGTCAATCAGGCACAGAATGGGATCATTCTTTTACAATATCTTGCCCTGCTACTGTGATGGTCTAGACACAAGTTGTCAAGGGAAAGACTGTCAGGACAGAAGACTAAATTGCTGCTTTTTTTATGTTTTCTTGCAGCAATTAAATAGTTGCTGCACTAAAATCAACAACATGCAACATTTTAAAATGCTTTTTTAAAATGTGAGCAGAAGACCACAAGATCATACAAAGCAGAAGTTATGTTGTACAACACAGCAAAGCAAACATCAAGAAACCTGATCTGGCAAATAAATCGAGCTCTTAAACAAACAAAAACCACAAATTGCATAAAAACTCACCAAACAGTGTATAATCAACATCTAGCACCAGCAGCTTTTTCCCTTCTCTAGGAGGATTCAGAATTTCCACTTTGTATTCTTTAACTCTACGGGAAATTTTTAGTAGATTTTCTTCCCTGATGTAACAGTGCAAAAAGTTACAGTTAATTAAAATGTGCACTCTACAGTCAATAACAAACTGTTTTAATAGCTTGAACTCCTAACCTATTTTCTACTTCCACAACTTCCTCTTCAATATCAAAGTCATTGACCACATCATCATTATCTGGAGGTGGCCCAAGGACATCTTCCTAGAGGAATAAAAATAATAAAAGATAACAAGGATCAGAGAAGGAAAATAACAATGGATATCAAGTTTCTGTTACTGCACACTACAGGGCAGAAATACTATTTAACCAAAATTGTTTCACTTTACTAGTGCAAAGAATTACTAAAGTATACTGATGATTGTTCAGATTTAAAAAGTCAGTGAGTATCACAATAGGTTTGTACTTCATGAGTACATTGCTCTGAGAGTTCTGCAGCAGAGTTTACCTTACATAAAATAATGCCAACAGAAATCTATTGTAATATCATTTTTTTAAAATTATGACTGGAATATTCAAAATTTAAAATCACAATTAAGAGACACAAAGCATTTTTTCTGGTTTAAGCTAATAAACAAGCAAATCATTTACCAAACTCTCTTCACGAGTGCCCATCATCATTATCTTAGTATTTGGTTTCAGCTTGAGGGCTCCAAGCTTAACATCATCATCTGCAGGTTTGCCTGTAATGCAGATTTTTTTTTTAAATTGGGGTAGAGATTTTAGAAAAATGTCAATACATTCCAGGCTTAATTGAAATAAGCTCCCTGTAAAATACCAGCTATGTGTTATCATCATGTTCCATATACAGTGTCCTTGTTTTGGCTGAGATTGAGTTGATTTTCTTCTTGGCAACTGGTGCAGTGCTGTGTTTTGGGTTTAGTACGAGGATAATGTTGATGGTTTAGCTGGTGCCAAGCAGTGCTTACTCTAAATCAAAGACTTTTCAGTTTCCTGTGCTCTGACAGTGAGCAGGTGCACAAGGAGCTGGGGGAAGTGGGCAAAGGGATATTCCACACCACAGAACCTCATGCCCAGTGTATAAACAGGGGGGAATTGGCTGGGAGACACCAACTGCTGCTCAGGGACTGGATGGGCATTGGTGAGGGCAACTGGACTGTGGCACTGGGTTCTCTTGGGTTTTATGTCTCTCTCTCCTCTTTTCATTACTATTATTATAATAATTAGTATAGTATAATATTTTATTATTGTTCAGTCACTGAACTCTTATCTCAACCCATGAGGTTTACTTTTTTCCCCCCCAATTCTCCTCCCCACCAGGACAAGGGCAGTGTCAAACACTAAAAAATGACCAGGTAGATGTATTAGTAACAAACAATATCCAGTGATGTATAAAGTGTCTGTATTCATGTTCATTCCAGAGCTACAGCTGGGAAGTGGATGCCCTGTTAGTGCACACATCCTGCCTAGGGTTAGGGGATGTTTGTCCTTAAACACCTCAGGCACATCCCCAACAAAGAGTAAATAAGGAGAGTTACCCTTCATTTTAAGCCCAAGCAGTTTTTGACGCTCTGGTAACACTCCAGTAAGGCCTTTCAGAGACTGCTTCAGGTCCAGCACTGTGTCTTCTTCTGACAGCGAGGTTATCGTGTACTCCTGTCCACCCCATTTAATTATGAGAGAGAGAGACATCCTTGAAGCATATGTTCAGTGTTACTGTCTGAAAAATCTGCTGCAGGAGAGAAACACAAAGATCATGTAAGGAAGAAGGAGGAGAAGTACTCTTTTCAGAGGACACACCACATCTACTTAAAGCATTCTTGATTCTTTATTATATTGGAGATCAAAGAGCTGTTTTTTTCCCCTGAGCAGATGATAAATATGTTGAGAAAGTGCTGAAAGAAAGGGAGAAAGAACAGTGTTAAAACTGGGGCTCTGAGTTCCACTTTTATGTTTTTAGCAATGTCACACTCACATCTGCTGTGTGTTCTGTGCAGGTACAGCCTGTGCACTGCACACTCCAGCAGAGCACTGCAGCACCACAAAAGACATTGCAAAGCTCAGAAATGTCCTCTGCAACACTTATGCAACCAAACCAGCCATGGGTGCCTTTACAGATGTAATAACAGAACAGCAAATATGAAATCCCTAACATATACAAGCCCATAAAAATAGTTCTGAGCCCAACACTCCATTTTTGGCACTGGATTTCTTTAATCTCTTCCACTGTGCAAGACCTGCAGTAATGCACACCCCAGGTCACATCTCACTGTAGCAATATCAAAGCAGGAATTTGAAAACAAAGCCAAAACACACACCCACACAATGCAATTACACCCGAAGAACTGCACTTTCATTGCAGTGCTGACAAAATAACCATAATTATACTATCTTTAATTTACACAGCATCGTTTATACAAATTGTATTTAACAGATTAGCCCTACTTCAAACACAGCAGAAAAACAAGACTTTTAGCTTAATGCAAAAGGAAGAACATGTTTTTTTTGTCCGTTAGGGCTCAGAAATAGAATCAAGGAAATAGAAAGGTATGAAAAGGCTGCTACAGACAGTCAGGAGATGCAGAGAAGGCCTCTGCACCACTGATGGTGAAATTGTCCTCAAATGACTGATATTCAAAGAGAGAGCAGATCTGTGAAAAATCTAGCATTACAACCTTCAAGAAATGCAGGTCTGGCAATTCTAAAAAAATCTGAGAAGCCAAAACTCTGATCCTTCTTCCTCTCTAGCTTTGTATTCTCAGAGGTTACCCACACTCAGAAAAAGTATTTCTCTTTTACACAGTAAAGGCTATGGGGAACAAACCTGTAACTGCTCAGGCATAGCCACCAAGCTCAGAGCTGATGAGAATTAGTCTAGGTACAACCTCCTTGCTAAGGACACTACAAGTCTCACCTCCACACTATTGCCTCTAAGAGCCCTGAAAACAAATTGAAGAGGAAAACTTGTATCACTGGGAAATGAATTTATTTTTTTCCCAAATATTGTCAAATCAGATCAGGACTTGGTATGACACGGTGAAAAAGACTCATGAAAAAGGAGTCTTAGAAGCACTAAGAAATTGTACTGAGGCTAAGGCTATATGGTGTAGAGCACTGTTGATACACAGTGTCATTATCATAAATTATTCCTGCCCATAATCCTTAGACCAAGTCAGAAAGAAGAGTTTATTGTCTGTTTCCATACCTGTACCATACACCTCAAATCATTCTGCAAGGACATGCACAGGGCAAGAACTGTAAGAAAAACTTCTGCAGTCTCTGCCCAGTGCTAAACTGGAAAGATCATCCCTCCAAAGCTGAGCGCTTGACCAGCCCTCAATCCTTACACATCTACAGCTCTGTCACGACAAATGCTACAGGAAACAAGACATTATTATTCCCTGCCAAAACACTCAGGGGTCCGAATCAAGGAAAACGGGAAAATGGTTTGGGAGCAGAAAGAGACACAGGCATTTCCAAGGGTTCTACCGTCGGGGCTGGGTGCTGTGCAGAACTGAAGCCAATACAGCTTCCTTTGCTTCATTTCATCTTCAAAGCCTTTACAAGACTCTTGGGCCACTAAGACCCAATGGGTTGGAAGGCCACGGCTCAGAGCAAGCATTCAAGTTCTGTAGCTGAATTGCAGCACTACACCACTTTCCTTGGATGATTCGGAAGACAGGCATCCACATCTTTAAGTTCCACTAAGCAACACGAACATGAACCCCCTAGAACACCCCAAGTGCCCGCTGAGCGCACGGGGCCGCACTTTCCACGGCACCGTAACAGGTGTGGGACGGGGTTTGGGGCCGGCAGCTGCTCGGTGTCAGCGGGGCTCTCCTCCCCCGCCGAGGCTGCCCCGGCAGCGGCGCGGCCCGACCGGGAGCGCCCGCTCGGTGCTGCGGCGGCCGCGGGGCTGCGGAGCCGCTCNCCCGGCGGAACCGCCGGCCCCGAGCGGGTCCGGGCAGCGCGGAGCGAGGGCAGGGGATGCTGCGGGTCGTGCCCGGGGCGGGGGAACAGGAGCTCCGCGGGGCTGCTCCCGGCGGGGTCACGCAGCAGACCGGGAGGGAACGCCGCGGCACCGCGGAGCCCTCGCCCCCTCAGCGCCGGCCTGAGGCCGAGCTGCGCCGCGGCCCCGGGGAGGCGACTTGCGCGGCCAGCTGCTGCCATGAGTGTGTCTTTTCCACTGTCAGCTGTGAAAGGAGGTTGTTCTGTGCCCAGGGATCCCGCCTGAGATCCTGCAGAGCTGCCTCCAGTTCTGGGGTCCCAGCACAGAAAGGACGTGGAGCTGCTGGAGCGAGTGCAGAGGAGGCACCAGGATGATCAGAGGGATGGAGCAGCTCTGCTGGGAGGAAAGGCTGGGAGAATTGGGATTGTTCAGCCTGGAGAAGGGAAGGTTTCAGGGCCACCTAATTGCAGCCTTCCAGTACCTGAAGGGAGATGACAAGAAAGCTGGAGAGAGACTCTTCACGGTGACCTGGAGTGACAGGACAAGGAGGATTGGTTTCAAACTGAGAGTGGGTTCAGATTGGATATTAGGAAGAAATTATTTTCTGTGAGGGTGGTGAGGCCCTGGAACAGGTTTTCCAGAGAAGTTGTGTCTGTCCCATCCCTGGAAGTGTCCAGGGACAGGTTGGATGGAGCTCTGAGCAGCCTGGTCCAGGGGGAGGTGTGTTCCCACATCTGGGGGTTTGGCAGGAAATTACTCTTAAGGTCCCTTCCAACCCAAACCCTTCTGTGATTCTATGACTCAAAACTCTCTTTGCTCCTAAAGCTGACTCTTTACAGGCACATTGTTGTGACTGTTGGCACTTCTCAATTACTGTTGGGATTCTTGGGAACTACCTTCAGCTGCAGGGGTTCTGTGCTTAGGCAACAGATGTAGAAGGAAAAAATAGACTTTACCACAAAATGGCCTTTTTCACTCATTGGTTCTGCTTTGCAGAGATGGTTTAAAGGGAAGAACATTATTCTGTGGTAAAGTGTGGTTTCTTATGTGAAATCACGTGGAGGTGACAGAGACTTGGTGTCAGCAGAGGTGGTGTTAAATTTGAGGAAGGAAGTGAAAGATTCAGTCCTCCATTACTTCATGTCTTGCAGAGAGGTCAGATAATTTTCCCCTGTTTAATTTGGTAATAAGTAGAGAAGGGAACAAAAGAGCAGAGGTAAACAACTATACACTGAGTAGAAGTTTCTTCAGAGTGGCTGCTACAACTTGCAAGAGCCATTCCTGCTGTAAGGGGACCTCAGTGGAGAAGGGCAGTATGAGCAAAAACTGTGTAGAAGCCTGATGTCTTTCCTGAGAGGACATTAGTTTAATGTATTTCCTGCCTGGATATGTACTTTCAGTTTGTTCTATATTCAAGTTTTAGTGTAAAAACACCACTTTGGTTTCTAGAAGAGTGGTACAAATGGGAGACCATTGTAACAACTGTTCTTGTCGAGTTTAGTTTCTGACTGCACCTAAATCCACGTAAAACCAGTCACTCTGCTTGCATCCCAGTCACCAAGAGTTTGCTTTTTGCTTGAATGACACACAGTTGTCCTGTGCACAGAGGCAGCATGTTACAGTAGTGCTGGAAAGCTTCCAAAGCTGCAGCTGGTAATTAAAGTCACACCCTGTCATTAAAATATGCACCCTCCAGACCTGCTTAGAATTCAGGCTACAAAAATGACATCCAGTGTGATCATCTCTGTATTAGCAATTTTGTTAAAAATATTTTTTGTTCTTTTCTGGTTGGCCTTTAGGAAGCTCCCTTGAAAAGGAGGCAGTAGGGTTTTGGGTTTGATTTTGTTTTTTGTTTGAGGAGTGATGAAAAAGTATAAAAATGCATATATAATTTCTGGTCTGATGCTGGTGTTTTGGTATCCTCAAAAGATGCTCTGATCCTGACAAGATTCATGTGGTGCAGATAAATACATCATTTTATTTAGCTGTGAAACACATGGTGGTGCTCAATCCTAATGTTACTAAATGCAAAGTGGCAAAGTAATTTGACTAAAACCATGTAAATAAAATTCAGAGTCCAAACAGCACAATCTTTATACTGGTGAAAGTGGTTCATGGTGGGACTCTCTGGGCTTGCACTGCAGTAAATTAGCAGGGCAAGGAGGAAGGAAGAGCAGTGGGGAAATTTGAAAGCAAATGCACGTTCCCTTTCACCTTGATGAGCACTGCTACAGCCTGGGATGCTCCAGGGTGAAATAGAAGAAGTGGCTGCATGTCAGATTGATGCCTGCTGGCTCTCTGCCCGTGCCTCATGCTCACATCATGCATTTCTGATCCTTTTGTGCAATATGCTCCTGTGCATAAGTACTGAAGCCCAGGAGCTCATTTCATAAATTGCTGTTCATGCTGCATATACAAGAGCAAAATTCCCACTAGCAGCTCTGGGAGATGCTGGGTAAGAGTCTTTTGAAATCATCATTTAAAGCTGAAAACTCTGTGGGAACCTCAAAAGGTTGCTTTGAGAGTTAAGAGATTGGATCACATCTCTGTGATAGAAGGAGTTGGAATGCAAAAGGTTCCAACGTTTGAACATGACATTGCAGGGCTGAGAGGTGCTAAATACTTGTTTATTCTGTGACTTTAATGGGGCAGAGTCAGTGCAGATGTTAATGTGCTGCAGACTATGAAGGGACCAACAGCACAGATTTCAAGATTATAAAAGTTTGTTTTGTTTTTCCAAATTTCTTTTTGGTTCAGAAAACTCACTTGAATATGTACCACCCTTTCTACCCCACTTCTAAACTGAACCCATGTTTGGAAAAAAATCTAGAACAGAGCCCATATTCTCCACTAAGAATAGAATAATCCTTAAAATACATTTTGGTACCAGGGTATTTTAGTCTGTTTATGCTTTTTGCTTTCCCCTAATGCCTCTTTTTATGATTTCTTATGATACTTTATTGCTTTTTCCCAGTCCCCTTTCTCTGGTTTATAATTTGTTCTAAGCAGGTGGTAAAGGCAGAGATGTCTGAGAATGCCAAACTCTGCAAGTCCGGTACCATCCAAGTGTGTGCAGCCTCCTGCCCTGCTCATCCCCAGTGACAGCAGCAGAGCAGCCAGCGGGGTGTGCTGGGCACTGCCATCCCTGTGCCCCAGAAATGCAGCATTTGAGTGCTCCCTGTGATTCTGAGTCACCGGGACTCCGGGCACAACTCCGAGCGCCGCGTTCCCAGAGTTCCGTAATGCCTCAGGAGCTGCCAGCTCGGCTGGAGACTCGGAAATGTCTCCAGTTTGAAGAGAAGCACATTTTCAGGTTATTACTAATACAGTCTCTGTCTCAGCTGCTTTATCAGTTATCAGATATTTATCAGAGGTTAGAATATTATTTATGTCTTTTTCTTCCAGGAGTTTTTTCAGGATTATTTAGTGAATGTTGGCACTGTGAGATGATATAAATAGCAGAGGCTTGTTCCCGTGTACCATATGATTTTCCACCTCCTGAATGCAACTGTTATTCTTCTGCCACTATTCAGCCCAATGATTTTTATTTTATTTACTTCGATTCTTTGTATTCTAGATTATGCCCCACTGGCAAGGGATCTTGGGAAAGAACTGTGATGCTTTTGTTCACTGAACAAAACCTGATTCATGCCTTTCCTTACATCACCACGCAGCTCTCCAGCTTCCCAACACAGAGATTGCTCTGGCCTTCCTTTAGGTACGTTGAAAATCACAGCAGCTGTTGATGTGTTTGGAGTCAGCACTGTCCAGTGTTATGAGAGGGGTAAAGATACATGTTATCAAAGGAGAGATTTAATTATCAGTGATACTGCAGGAGTGGTTTCCTGAGAAGAGCGAAAATAAATAGGAAGTTAAGGAATCAGCTGAATTCTAGAAAGAGCTCTGAAAAGCAGCAAGAATGAGAGGAATAATTAGGAGATGATGAGAAGCTAAGTGATGGAGAGGAATTTAGGAAATAGGGTCACAGATAGTGAAAAACAGGAATTTTTGAGATTGGATTATAGAGTGAGAGTAGTTAAATCAGAGATAGATGCACTGACTCTGTTGCCACTGCCCAGTAATGCTCCCAAGTTCTGTTTCTGGGTATGGGTTTCTGCAGGAATTAAAGTTTAATCAAAGTTTGTTTGTTCCTTTGTTTAGTGAATGGGATAAAATTGCAAGAAGGAAACACAAAGGCTTTGGGGGCTGGCTGCCACCAGTATTGTACATGAGGTACCAAATTAGGTTTCACAGGCAATCTTAATTTTTGCATTAGTTAGCTTCTTGTTCAATAACCAACTCGTTAAGACATTCCTTTGCTTTTGCATGTGTATGTATGAATATTTTTGAAACAATGGTTTATAAAATGCTTCAAATAAAACTGCCCATGCTATTGTCCACCTTATGCATGCAGTGTCCTTCCACGTCAGCATATTTTGCTGCTCTTTGAGAATTCTTATGAGGGATTTTCTTTGTAAGCAGTTTGGGGTGTTGGCATATGTCCATCTGCGTGGACAAATCAAGCTTCCACATTATCTGAACTCTGAGGAAGCCTTTTCAAAGTTTTAATGAGATGTCACCATAGCGGTGCCCTTCAGTCCTCAGTTGCTGATCAGTGAAATTCTGGAATCCAAAGGCCTTTGTTGATAATGAGAGATGAATAATCATTGAGTTCAGAATTCTCAGCCACCCAATGTCAGATTCAGGAGAGGCTCTCAGAATTCTGGAGAAATTAAGCAGAAAGTTGAGATGCTTTTAAAAAGCCATGCATGACAAGACAGTAGTATTGCCACATACCTGATCTGCTCATTAGAAAACCTTTGCTTTTGTGAAGTAACACATTTTCAGAATGTGTTACAGCATTAAATGCTGAGAGAGGATAGAATGAAATAAATGTGGAGTTCAGTTCCTATTGTTTCCTTGCAAACTGAAGCAAGAGCTTTACTTTCATGGTATAATTACTTCTAAAATAATAATAGATATTTCCACTCCAACTCCTGTAAATACCTGTTGCTCTTTACAGCTGTGAATATGTATTTGTCTCTGTCTGCTGCTTGCTGTCTTCTCTACCAAGCAGCACTGCAGAGAGGGGTAGGACGTAGAGATCACCCCAACTTCAGTCAGCACTGAACCAAGCCCACAAAGAATAGACAAGAAGTGACTCATGGTTTTTTTTTCCATGTATGGCATGAGTAGACAAGCAGCCCCTAGAAATGGAGCTGAAATTCAGCCTTATATCACAGGGAATATAAACCAGCCTTATATGACAGCTGGTTTATATTCCCTGTGATAAGAAGTGGGGTACTGGTGGGGAACAGGACGCAGTTGTGAGTGGACTGAGCCAGAAGAATGGGGTGGCTGGAGACTGGTGAAGCTGTTTTCCCATGTTCTCTGCAGAAATCCGTGGTTTGGAGCAGTGTTTACCCCAGGTACAAAAAAAGGATTAGGTAACAGTGGCATGATTAATAAACAGATACTTAAAACAAGAGCTGTAAACACTTGTGATGCAGGGACCTGTTAAGTGACAAGGGAGGAAAGCAACTGCTAAGAGGAGAGGCTGAGCAGCTCAGAGAAGCCCTGTGCAGAAGGGACTCAGTGAACCTCCTAAGCCTGACCAGAGCATGGAGTGCTTATGAGTAATAATCACACTTGGGTGTCCTTTGTTGGGCTGGGTCTGCAGGTTTGTTCTTTCTAAGTTTAATTAAGGAACCCTTGCATAAACTGATAGATTTGAAGTAAACATTTTGCAATACAAAGCCTGCTGTTTTTATTTAAACTGTATTAAAATCTGAGGCTTGTAAAAAATAGTGCTGAGCTGTTCCATGGTACCTGCAAAGGTTTGGGAGACTCCTGTCAGTTGTGCCATTTGATCTCCTGCCTGCTGCATTCTGGAGTGACTGGAGTTAAGGAGAAGATTGGCCCTGGGTGAACACCAAATGCACCATCTGAGGATGGACGTGTTCAAACTACCCTTGTCTCCTGGTGTTTTGAAAACCTTCAGGTACTCAGATAAAGTAGTTTTGCAAAGCACAATGCGGACAGACACCCAAACCCCTTATTTTAATATCTCTGCTTCACAGAGTTAAAGACGCTGTGTTGAGGTATTGTTAATACGCCTGTGAATGCTGCAGTTCTCATTAGAGATGGGAGGAAAAAAGCAATTATTAAGTTGGCCAGCCCAACCCTTGTGAACTACAGGATTTTCCAGTTCAGTGTATTCCCTCATTCCTCACCGCAGCAAAGTTTTTTTTTTTTTCCCATGTTCCAGACAATGTGGCTTTGTATTTTTTTTTTTTAAACTAAGGTAAAAAAGCATTACTCCTTTTGTGTCATAATTTTTTCCATAGCATTTAAGAATGTGTTCTAGGGCTTGGCCATGCAACCATGACAGGATGAGTAAATGTTGGTGAGACTTTCCATGCAAGCTATGAAACTATACTGTGCTGGGCTGTGCTGTGAGGGAGCAGCCCCTGGGACAGGTCTCCAGCTGAAAAATGACAGTGCAATAATACAGCAAATCTGGTGCTTTTCTGGTTGAACTCACAACGAAGGTGACTGTAGGCTCTGCAGTACAACACTGGAAAAAACAGAGTCAGCCTTAGTATTTGAAAGTAATACAGCACTCTGTGTTCCACAAGGCTAGTAAGGAGTATTATTAAAATAGCAGGGCTGCCTTTTAAACATCTGCTCAGACACTACCTGAAATTTTGCTGACCGACTTTTCTGAGTCATCTTCCAGACTCGCAGCTGCCCTGGCGAGTCCGCACGTCCCGAGAGGACCCAAACCCCTGCGCTCCCATCGGAATTTAAACCCCAACCTCTGCCTTTTCAGGTGTGTGTGCGGGCGAAGGGGTCCCGGCGTTATGGACAGAACCCGTTCCCGGCGGGGAGCGCTCTTCAGCCCAAATCCTGGCTCTTTTCCCCCAAAACCCCGCTCCGCTCCCTCCGCCCCCGCCCCGAGCCTGCCCGGGGGCAGCGCAGGAGCCGCTCCGCGGGCGGGGCGTGCGCATGCGCAGAGAGGGGCGGCGCGCGCGCGCAGGCAGCGGGGCACACGCGTGTTCGGAGACACGCGGGAAGGGGCCCGGCGGGTCGGGAAGGCACCCGCGCACCCCGCGCTCAGCGCCTCCCCCGGGAACAAAGCGGGGCTCCGCGGAGGGGCGGCAGGAGCGGCACCCCGCGCACCCCG
>VZSE01013090.1:36210-97778 GCA_013398275.1 Promerops cafer | reverse complement strand
CTTCTCCCCGCCCTCCGCCCCCCTTCCCCTCCTCCGCCGGCGCCGGGAGCCGCCGGGGTTACTGGAGTTCAGCGGGGCCGGGCAGGATGCGCGGGGCTGCCCGCGGCGCCGGCGGTGAGCGCGGGAGTTGCGCCGGGCAGGGAATAAGTGTCCTGCTGGGGAGTGGGGTAGCCGGGGTCGCGGTTCGCACGCCCGGCGCCTGCCCGTGCTGGCCCCGGGGGTGAGCTGCGGGCTGCTGCAGCCCTGACACAGCCGCTGGCTTGGCCGGAGGGCTGCGGTGCTGCCCGCCCTGCCTGGGGTCGGGCTGTGCCCTCGCTAGGACCGGGCTCTGCCCTCCGGTGCCGGCAGCCGGCTGAGCATCCCCCAGCCCGGTGCCGTCACGGCTGAGACACGGAGCGGAGCCGGGCACCTCTCCTGGAGACGGGCCCTGGAGCATATGGTCATGCTTATGTAAGGAGCAGCCTGCCCGTGGCGTGGAGAACGGGGCTCTTTCCATCTTCTCTACTTATGTCATGTCGGTCGGTTTTATGAGACCTTCTGTAGCCTTATAAAAAAAAGGTTTGTGGTGAGAATTTTCATTTTTCTTCTGTGCTCGGGAGTAGTTCTGCCTACCAAGTATACTTGTGACAGATGGAGCTCTTAGAGGGATTCTTACCTTCTGGTTGTGCTGCCTTTTTGGGGGTGTGTGTGGGGGACCCGGTGCATAAATAATGTGATTGGGGAAATAAAGGGAAAAAAAAAGTTGATTTTTTTTTTTTTGTGTGTAATGCTGCAAGTATCAGCAAAAGAAGGAGAATGTTAGAAGCTATGGGCAAAATATACCAAAGAAAAGTGAGATTTGTGTAATATGTTTGACTCATAAATATTAGCCATTTGTGATCTCATTCAGAATACTCTTTTTTTGAAATCTGTAAGTGTTGCGGTATTCATTTCTTACGCAGTTTTTAGTACAAGAGTTTCTGTTAACTTGTGTTTCAGACTTGGATACTTTTACGTATATTTCATTTAGGGTTTGTCTGTGTTTGCAATGTGTTTGTAGAGGTAAAACTTGGGAGGAGAAGAAGGAAAAAATTATTAATTACTTTTTGATCATTCTTTTAGGGTTAATGAAGATAGATGTAAATATGGAACAAATACTTTGTTTGGGTGGGCACTCTAAGCTATTGCACCCCCTTACTTTGGTTTATCTGTAACCTTGGCTTTTCTTTGCTGGTTATCTTAGATGGGAGGTGGCTTGTGCATGAGAAACTGTATCTTTTTTGTTTCTAGTTGGCTTTAATACCTGGTAATCAGTTCTGGTTTTTGAATCATAATATCACTAAAGCATTTAATTAATTGCTAAACTCACTAGCATTAGGAAATGGTTGTCTTTGTGAACACCATTACATAGAAGGTTCATCAGAAATCTTACAGAGCTGTATAAAACTGCTGCTCATCCAAGACAAGGGTTCACTTCATTTACATCAGTCTTGAGGAGCTACTGATGTTAGAGCCACTTGATTCTGATGGAGACATGAACTGAGCAACGTTCGTAGGAGGAAATAGTGGGGAATTCCTTCCTTTGGGAGAGGACGGGCAGAGATGGGTATCGGAGTCCCGTTCGGCAGCTGGAGCCCTTGGTGCAGATGCAGAAAGGCGCATTGTGCCAGTGAGCGCGGAACGATGGGTGTGTCCTGGTTGACTCTGAGCCTGCTTGGTGCTTGGTGTTGCACTCACACAAACCTTCTCCGAGCTGTTGGCTAAACTTGGGTCGGTTTCCTCCTCTTCAAACAGTGCAGATGGCTCCTCTTCCCCTCCTCTGGAACCCATGTGGTGATTTACTTTTCTGAATCCATTTTTAGCTCCAAATACACCTGGCAATATTTGATGTGGTTAGAGTGGACAGTTCACCATCGTTTTGTTTTTTAAGTGTATATTTAAGTCCAGTCCTTCATTGTGATTCAGGCATCTCTGCCTGTTTCCCTGCCCTTCCAGCCTCTCTCATTTCAGAGAGGCCCTGCTGCTCTGTAATTAGTATCATACTTGGGAGGAACACTCAGAAGTGGGTACTTAATCTTGAGGAGCTTTTCTGGAAGAATTCCTTAGTTGCATATCTTGAGTTTGAGCATGTTTTAAAGGGAACTTTTCTGGGTATTTCCACTGTGTGTTTGATATTTCTGTCAGGCGAGTCTGGTGCTGCAGGAAGCTGAGCTGCCTATTTCACAGGCCTTGAAGCTTTATTTACATGATTCAGAAAACAGATAAGGCAGCAGCAGCGATGGAAACTTCATCAGTGAGAGAGAAATCTTGAAAGTCTTATTTTCTATTTCAACTTCTTACCAGCCTGTTAACTAGTTATTGTTACTGCAGGTTCTAAACATAGGCTGTGTCTGAAATGGCTAAAAACTGTCTGAGCAACTGTGGAGGATGAAATATATTTCATCCCGTTGTGTGGCTTCATCCTGGTAACACGTTTGGGTTGCAGGGTTTTTTGTGAGGTTTGCCTGCGTGTCTGGTGTTCCTGGGATCCAGCTCTCTGGGGTGGGATGTCACTGCATCATCTCGGGCTCTCATTAATGCTCGGTGTGCAGCTCCTCTGGGTATTCTCTCCTCTGCAGAGGCGCTTTGGGATTGCTGCCCAGATTTTCTCAGAATGTGCTGATACAAATGTGGTTAGGCAGGCTTGTAGGTGTGGGCTTGCAAACACGGGCTGTGACGGCAAAAAAAAGTGCTGAATAACTGGTTAATAAACCAAACCTTGAACTGGCGAGAAACCGGGGAGCCAGAAAGGGCCTTGGAGCAGTTTAGTTTGTTGAGTCAACCTAGATTTTCCTTCTGAAGATTTTAATTAAAGATGTTATTAATTATATTTTAATTTTAATGAATTAGCTTGCTGTCTTTCAGGTGCCCAGCTAAGCTGTGATGTCAAAACCAAGCAGCCCCTCTTAGTGTGACTGGGTTTGAACTGATCATGTGCAGGCAGAGCGTGGATCCCATAGGAATCCACAGAAGGAGGGATTTTGCTGCATACCTGGTGGATTTGTTAACCTTTGTTAACACGTGTTAGTCCCTGAGTTCAGTTCCTTTGTCTTACCTGCTCATTATGAAAAATGAAAGCCACAGGATGTTTTACAGGCTCCCTATAAATAATATAATGCCCTTGCTATATAATTGAGAGTGGGCTGAAACTGTTAATAGTGTATAAATGTACTCGAGAAATAAATCTTTAAAGAAAACTTTATCTTCACAGCTCTGTGGTATGTATCTTCATTTCCTGGATTGGTTTTCTTTCCCCTCATATAAAATTTGCTAGAATTAATGAAAGCTGGAAATGTAGATTATTTTTTTATTCTCTGCAATTAACCTTCCATAGTTGGTTTTGTCCATTTTTCATATGCCCTTAATGTGAATTCATGTTCACTGAAGTCCCTGTGAACAGAGAAGAGTTTGACCTAATTTATTTTGCAGTAACATTTGCTTTTGCAAAACACGTGCTGTATTTATTTCGAATGGTTAACCTTAGCTCTGCCACAGTTCACAACTGAATGAGCCTTGGATAAGTAGCAATGTAGGAATTACTGTGTTTTCTAGGTAGAAATACCAGTTCTTCAGGCACACCACTGCAGCAGCTGTATAGCAATCCATATTGTTAGACCAGATGGGAAAAAAAGGGAAAAAAATAAGGAGAAAAAAAATAAGGAGGAAAAAAATGTTGCTTGTTCTTGTTAACTGCTTACACAGCAAGATTGAGCTGTCTTTGCTGACTGACTCTCTAAACCTTTTAATGGAAGGCTAAATACTCTCTGGTTATTATTTGAAATTTCTGAACTACTCCAGTGATCTAGGGCTGAGCATTCCTGGGGGCAGTGACTGGGTGCCAGTGCCGGTTGCTGTGCACGTCTGGAGTGTTCCAGGGCTTCATTCCTGCTCTTGGTATCTCGCTGGATCTGTCCTTCTCAGCAGCAACCTTGGATTGCTGTCCTTGTTAGCCAGTTTAGATTGTATGGGAGCAAGGCAGTCTTTTCCTTTCCTTGGCACTGTCTGCGAGGGAGAGAGCCCTTTTGATGGATTGGTGACTCACGTACTCTGAGTTCTAGGTTTGTTTTTGGTTTTTTTTTCTTACAGAATCACACAGGGAGATGCTTTTCTAAGTGCATATTTGATAAACCTTTTCGTCCTGTTCCTTCCCTGTGTGTCCCTTTGTTCTCTGCCTCCCAAACTGATGATAGAAGGATCTGAGTCTTTGAAGAATGGGATTCTTCTGTAATTCAAATTCTTTTTGCTCCCCAGACCAGGACAGGTGTAAAGAAGGGAGTGAGTGGGTAGAACCCAGCTGATGGGTCTAATTTTAGTTGTTGGACTGTGACACTGAACTTTTCTACAGCTACAGACTGGAGTTGTATATTTTGTTTGGGTTTATTTTTAACATTTTTTTTCCTCTTCAAAGTCTGTCTAGCCAAGTTTACCTCAAAGGAAAACAAAAGGTTTTCCTGGTGATGTTTTTCGTTTCAGAATCTATTACTGAAAAATTATCTAACGTGGAAACTAAACTACAGACCAGAATGGCTTGTTAAGGGATGTATCCAGAGTAACTAGAGTTTCATAGATGTGAGAAACAGAAGCTGAAGTTCTCTCTTTTGGATTTTAGTCAATCTTGCCAAGTATTGTAAGTAGTGATGCTGTAGCAGAATGAGCATCTTGTTCACAGATGTAAGGCTGAATGTTGCAGGATCAAGTCTGGTTTTGACATTCTGATCTTGACTGGGATTACTTTCTGTGATGACTTTTGGTGGCAATAGTCTTGGAATAACTTACATTTGCAGATACTCCAGTTTATTTCTGTAACTATTAAATAACTTTATAATTAATGCTTTCCTAAATGTACAAGCTTTTCCCTGTTAATGTAATTTTGTACCTGTTTGGCTAAATGGGTGCAGATTTTTGCTGCCCCTCGTGCTGCTTTACCAGGGCATATTTTCTGCCTGTGATGTGATGGATTTGTATTTATGTTGGTGCAGAAGCAACAGTTACACTGGTTTAAGTGGCAGAATTCACAGCTTCAGCTGAAATGGCAAAATTTTATGTTGTGACAAAACTTCAGAAAAAAAAATTCTGTGAAAGGGAAAATGTGTGTTATCTTAGAGAGGGTACGTGCTGTGTGATCACACTCAAGATGGTCTGTTCTGCTGGTGGAGTGAGCTGGGACAAGCTTGAAGGAATTTTTTCCCTTTTTTTCCTTTTAAATTGATTTTTGCCAAGTCTACTTTTTTCTTTAAGGCTAACCAGGAATATGCTTTAGACAAAATGGGTGTGCCAGGGGAGGGAGGGATTTTTGAAATATAATTGTTATAAACCAAAAATGAACAATCCATGTTCCATGAACAATCAGTTATAATGGGAATTTTTTAAAAGGTTGTTTTGGCCAAATAGCACAGCCTAAGATCTGAAATCTGAAGTTCTTGGTCTTGGCTTTTGCTGGAATTGAGTTAATTTTAGTAGCTGGTGCAGCACTGTTTTGGATTTAGTACGAGGATAATGTTGATGGCACACCAATGGTTTAGTTGGTGCCAAGCAGTGCTTACTCTAAATCAAAGACTTTTCAGTTTCCTGTGCTCTGACAGTGAGCAGGTGCACAAGGAGCTGGGGGAAGTGGGCAAAGGGATATTCCACACCACAGAACCTCATGCCCAGTGTATAAACAGGGGGGAATTGGCTGGGAGACACCAACTGCTGCTCAGGGACTGGATGGGCATTGGTGAGGGGGTGGTGAGCAACTGGATTGTGGCACTGGGTTCTCTTGGGTTTTAGTCCTCTCTTTTTCTTTCTTTTTTTTTTTTTTAATCTGCCATTCACCACAGTTACTATCATTATCACTATTCTATAATAATTTTATTTATTAAAGTGTTCTTATTTCAACCCAACATTTTTACCTTTTTTTCAGTTCTCCTCTCCATCCTACTGGGAGGGGTGATGGTGAGCAAGTGGCTGTGTGATATTAACTCCCAGCAGGGGTTAAACCATGACAGACTGTCTGAGACTGTTCCTTTTCTTATTCTAATTTTGAACACGGAGATGTTTGAAATCATGGGAAAAAAATTTTGAAACACAAACAAGTGGCTCCCCAGCCTATGTTTTGGCTTTGTACAACAAGTGACCTATTTTTTTTCTAACGCCTGAGCATCCAGCAACTCCTGTCATCATTATTTATCTAAAGGTTTTAGAGGTTTAATGTTGTGGTTGGTTTTTTTTTTGTTTGTTTTTACACCAATCAAAATAATGTATTGTGAGAGCTCTTTACAATATAATGAGCTTAGAGCAATGGACTTTGCTTGCCTTTATTTTGTTCTGTTAGAACTTGGCAGCCATTACAACTGAGGCTTTATTTAACACATCCTCATTTCTAGTGGAGTTAATTTTAAAGGGTTTCTTATTAGTATTGGGTGTTTTTGTCAGTCAGGGACAGAAGATGCTGTGGAGTTGCAGTGGCTGCTCCTCAGCACTTCCGTTGCAACATGATGTGGTTTTCAGAGTTTGTGTTGCTTTTGTTTTAGCAGCATTTGAAATTTAATTTTTCTTTTAAATAACCTGAATGCTGCACTTTTTAGTTTGCTATGTCTCAAGTATGTGTGCATGAGTTTGGGAGGCAGAATTTTTCAGCTTAATTTGGATGTGCTGACCCTCAAGTTAACTTTCAGTATTAAGTTGTCTATGTAATTCTCTTTTTGGAGTAATTAAGGAAAGTGAAAGCTCAAGTGAAAGTTACCTTCTTGTCATGCATGTTTGGTTTTTGTTGATGACTGAAAAAGGTTTGACAGTTTTGGGAATGTAACCTGATAACAGGCACTTGTTGTCACTTTATGTGGGTATTTTTATGACAGAATGAAAACCTGTCAGTCCCTGCTCATCCCCATCCCTACACCCTGATCTACTTGGAAAAAGGAACCTAGTAAAGAATCATGAGGCAGCCTAATTTCAGAGTTTTGATTAAATGTATGAACTTGATAAACCCATAGATTTTTGAAAATTCTGGGACATTTAAAATATTTTGATGAGAGTTATTTAAGCTTGTATTTTTTGTAACTCTTCGTATACAATCTGTGTAACTCCAAACTTCTGTTTGTACAGTACCATCCCTTTAAGCTCAATCTTTTCTCCACACAAAATGTTGAATGCTCTGATTCTGTAGTAGCTGCTTGAGTGGTAGTTTTGGTTGTTCATTCTAAATATTTGTAATCTTCTGGCTGACCTTTTAATTTGTTGGGCAGCTCTGTGAAATGCTGGTGTTGTGTGGGTTGCCCGATGTGGTTGGAAGGCACTTCCTGTGCGAGGGGAAGGATGTGCTCCCCTTGGGGTTTGTAGAGCTGTTGCAAGAGCCCTATAAAAAGTGCCAGCATTTACATAACTTGAAAAATCAAGACTGTGAGCTAGACAGTGGCAAGCAACAGCCCTGCAACCTGTGGTTTATTGAGCCACATCTCAGTTTTGATCTGTCCTGACTTCTTGAGCTGAATTAATTTTATGTCATCATGGCTCAAGAAGTGTGAGTGTGGCTGAAGGTGTGACATATTGCAGTGTCTTCTAGGCTATGGCAACACAACTAAAACCTCACATGAGGCTTGTGTGTAAGAGGTCTTGGGTTTTCTTGGTGATTTAGGTTGGGTTTTATTTCTTAATGTATATTCACATGGTTTCACTTCATGCTGGACTTCCGTGTTGGCTTGAGGTGTAGGACTTGCACAGCTGCAAAAACTTTTATAACTTACACAAGGACAACATGAATAAAGTCCTGTAAACCTTTATTTAAAAGCGTAGTTCAGGTGCAGGTTTTTCCAATTCTTTGCTCAGCCTGCAGTTCTTTTCAATTGACCCCCTGATAATTGGGATTGGGAGCCTTTTCTTAAGTCTGACCTCATCGGGGGGCTGATTGTCCAGCAGGTGATTTTACTTTGAGTGGCTTCTTGTGGATAAAAACTTGCTGGATCATCCCCATCATCAACTGCACTTTTCTAATGCAGCCTGCAGTGAATCATGTGTAAGGTATGGGCAGGTGGTAAATGGTAAGACCAGCACATTTCATTTAGGAACGAGTCAGTCTTAGCTGACAGGATGTCAAGCTGATCCTTTTGCTCTTTAAAATTATTTGTTGGTGACTTTTGAGATGCTGTTGTGGACCAGCTGTTTTTTTTTTTTAAAAAGGGCCCTTTATTGTTGTGCCATCATGCATCTTACCTGATGGCAAACTCCAAATCTAAATTACCTTCTAGTATTCAGGAGAGAGGATATGGCCTTTTGTTTGTATGATTCTTTGTGGTGAATAACATAGAAATGAGTAGAATAGTTGCATTATTGGTCCTTATCTTCAAAACACACACCCCTCAAATTCTATAAATAGATAAATTTGTAGAAGTTAATGAAGGATGTAAATGATTTTTTTAAAGCTTAGATATTCGAAAATTATTTATTGCAATTTGCATTGAGGAAGTGAATCCAAAATATTTAAAGAACTGCCTTAATTGGTGATTATTTAATTTGAGAGACATAGAAATAGCATTAAGCTAGATGGATGTAGTGTCTGAATTTTGTTGGTGTTTGGTTTCTAAAGCATACAGAGTATTGCATTCTAATGCTGTTCATGTAAATGTTTATGTAGTCCCTGCTGCACTGGAGTCTTTCGGCCGGGATCTCAGATGCTGAATGAGTGTAAATAAGAACGGTGCACACCCCTGGACCATTTTCATGTCATTAACCTGCCCTCCCCCCATTTTACAATGTCACCATGGAAAAAACTGCTAGCAAATTGACCTTTATATAGCCAAAATAGAAGCTGTCCTGTCTGGATTTGAGTTTAACTCAGTTGATTCATTCAGTAGTTTGTGGCCACACAGGAAGCCCCATTCATACGTACACAAAGCCTAATGGCTGTTTGTACAGTGGGATTGATCTGATTACTCTTCTCTCTCTTGTGCTATTTACAGTCTGCTGCCAATTCACAGAAAGGGAAGAGAATGGCTGCAAAGGAGAAGTTGGAGGCAGTATTAAACGTGGCCCTAAGGGTCCCCAGCATCATGCTGTTGGATGTCTTGTACAGATGGGATGTCAGCTCATTCTTCCAGCAGATCCAAAGAAGTAGCCTGCACAACAACCCTCTCTTCCAGTACAAGTACTTGGCCCTTAATATGCATTATGTGGGTAAGTATAGATCTATTCAAGAGAAAATACTACTCTGCTAAATACCTTCTGGCTTGCTACAAGAATTTTAAGAATTTAGTAATAGCATGTTAATATATTGATTACAAAAAATAACACGACAATGCATTCATTACAGTTCTGCCTAAGGGACAGTTTATGTTAGCAGCAAAGAAATCCTGCCCAGGGTTTTTACTGATTGTTGTTATTTAGCCTTTACAAGTAAACCTGGTGTTTGGAAACAAAATTGATGTCCTGAAAGAAGAGCACAGTGCCTTTGGCTGGTGTCTGATGAGGAAGCTGCTGTGATATGCTGTGCAGACAAGAAGTATAGAAACTTAACATTAAACAAGAGGCTAGGGAAAAGGTGGTCTGGTTTGGACTAACCACAGCACTAGAAGTTTAGTTGTGTCTCTGCACAGATTTGGCTCTTCAGTTAACACCCTTATGAACCATCTCTGTGCTGTGAGTGGATTTGAGCAGGTAACCAGTCCTTGTGTTGCAGATAAATGGACAAAATTACTAACTCAGCTCAGGCAGCTGAGGTGTGAACCTTGGCTTGCAAGTCTAGCTCTGGAATGCCACATGGCTGTTTTTAGGAGATGAAAGGATTGGTGTTCTGGGACCTGCTCTCCAGGTGAGAATGTGATTCATCTGCACATGGGTAAATTAGGGATTGGATTCGAGCTGTTGAGGTTGATCTCTGGTGAGCATCTGCCTGAGCACTGCCTGGCTTGGAGAGAAAGCCCTAGCATATAATTTAACCACTCTGGAGAGCTTCTTCCTTGTAGATGGTTTGGGAAGATAAAGATGCACTGCAGTCAGCTAAAGGAAATGCACTTTGCTTAAGCAGTTAGAAAACTGGGGCCTTTTGAAGGAGCATGTCCTGACTTTAATCCTGTCTGTGTAAGTGTTGGCATGAGGCTTCCTGGTTTTTTTAATGGCTGTTGTCTGGAACTCATTTACTGCACTGAAAATGTGTGCAGCTTGCTTTGTTATGGCTCCCCTGTACTTGTGCTGGGATGACAATATACTTGCAGTGCAAGACACTGGTGTCACAGTTCCCTTTGCCTTTGTCTGTGGGAGAGGACATGTTTGGAGCTGGTGGATGTGACACAGGACCGTGGTGGCCTGCACCTACAGCTGGCTTTCTCCTGTGTTTGTGTGCACACACAAAGCTTTTAGGAATAACTTTATCAGATCAGGTTCTAATGCAGAACTAACAGTTGAGCACTAGGTTTTCAAGATGGCAGTGGGTCATTTCCAGCTGTGACAAAGCCCCTCTTAATAGGCATTTGATAATCTTTTCCTTGTTAAAGTATGTTGAGATACACCAATAAAAAACACTACAGAGGGGTGGGTATTGTTACCAAAGAATTTCCCACCTTGTTGCTATTTTTGTGCTAGACCAGTGAAATCTGACTTTGTGCTCCTTGTACAAGGAGTGCTTTTGTGCTGGTGCACAATCACTCAGCAGTTCTTTTACTTCTTGCTTTTATGACTGTATGCACTTTTATTTCTCCAAGTGGTGGTTGCTGAGCAAGAAGAGCTTCTAAATTGTCAAGCAAGGTGCTTGTTTTAAAAGATTTTCAGACAATTTTTAGTGACAAAACTTTGCTAGTACTTTTCAAATAATGTTGTGTTTAATTTCTTTTGTTGTTGGGGGTTTAAGTTGTGTCAGGGTGAAGCTGGGCTAAATCAATTTACTTGCCTCCATGACATTTTATATAGATTTAGTTGCATCACTTTAGTATACAACATTAATTAAGATGATGTATCAAAATATAAAAATTGGATTTGTAGGGAAAACAAAGTACTTTTTCACCCGTTTGGAGGATTAAGCTTCTTTGAAGATACATTGGGGGAAATTAACTGCCAGCATATAATTTAAACAACAATTCACCGTGGATGTGTTTCAACATGCTAATCTGCTTTATTTAGGAAAAAAAAAATCCTCTGTTCATATTTGCAGTTAGGAAACACTATCAGTAAATGCACTGGCAGCTTTGCAATATCAAACAATCACTGAATTTCTTCTACAAGCCAGTATCTTGTAGTGCTATATATAGTGCTGTATAAGTGCTTCCAGCAGCTGAGGAAATTGGGTGCATCTATCTCAGGCAGATGCTCAAGGAACAATTTGATTAGAGAGCCCTAAAAATTAATAAACTCTACCAGTCTTTATATAGTGAATCTTTTCCTGAAACTGAAGAGACAGAATTGGAAATTTGCTCAGAACTGGGGGTTACCAGGAGTGTCTTTTCTGTTTAAATGTAACAAGTGAAATGATGTGTGTTCCAGTGTGATTCCCATTCCAGTTAGCAGTACTGGGAGTATAATAAAAGCTTCTAGAATGCACTTTGTTCTTTGAAACAACTTTTCCTTTTCATATCTTTCCATGAAACATCCTTATCTGCTTGAGCAAAGGAAAATACTCAGTCCTGATAACCACTCAACCACAAGTTCACCTGCATAAAATTTTAACTAAATATGCACAGAGCAGTGCAAACAGCAGAGATAAATTCCTGGTTAGAATTGGTGAAACCTCTGTGTAGGGTAGATTAGTTCTTACTGCTAGACTTCTCCATTTTCTTTTGCACTGTAGAGTAGCTGTGAGAAAACAGACACTTCTTTCTGTGTTCTTTTGGTGGAGAAGGTGGAAAACACATGAAACCACGTAATTTCCTCCTGAAGAAGGGCAAAGCAATGCTGTTTGTGCCAACTGGTAAATACTCTGAGCTAGATGGAAAAAGTCATGAGCTTAACCTATAATCAGAGTCAGGCTTGGAATTTAAGTCACTGTCATCAGTGAGGGACAGAATTGCACAAAATACAGGGTTTTCTTACTCAAGAGTAAAAATAGAGCAGTTTTCTATCTTAAACTGTATTCTTTGTCATGAGAAAAAAATAAACTCTCAGGGGAAAAAAAAGAAAAGTATTTAAATATTTGGAATAGGTGGAAGGTGTGTCATCTTTCACAGCCCTGTTTGTAATGACAGTTTCTTGAACTGCATGGTTAATACTTTAATCTCTTGCTCACATCACTTGCTAGGTGCAAGCTGCTTGTTATGAATGCTTCTTTTATGAGGGGGGCTTGAGGGAGGAGAAACCTGCTGGACTTCCTGCCCTTGTGTGCTGATTGCACCCTTTGGTCTGCCCACTTTTCTTTAAGCTCTTGTGCTTTACGTAGAAGATCTTTTATTTAGATTTCTTTTTTTGTGTTGCCTTTTAAGGGGAAAGATATTCTACTCTTGTATAAACACTGTAAGAAGTGCTAAGTGAAGCTTCAGTGGGAGAAGAAATGAGTTGGTTCATTACAGAAACTAATTTCCTAAAATTGCAAGAAGATGCATGACTTAAATGTGTAAATACAGTTAATGCATACAAAGATGATGTCCTGCTTGGAATCAGCATCTCTGGCTCTGCTGCCTCATGTCTTCTGTCTTTCTCCTACCAGCAGCACTTAGATAAATGGGTAGTAGAACTATTTTCTGAGTGTTACTATTTAATTTTAAACTGTAGCTATATTTAATCAAGTGCAGTTTGATGACATGGACTTGGTCTTTATTTCTTAAAATAGTTGTTACGTCTTCTCATTCTCTTCTTGGATAAAATGCAGTGTATGCAGCAGTTGGTAGGACAGGAGGAGGCAGAGAGTGTGCCTTGCTCAAAGTCCAGCACATCCTTTTTATTTTCTGGCTCAAGACTGAAGATTGCTCTACTGATCCCTAAGTGTTGCAGGCTTTTCCTAAGCAGCTTTCTCAGCATATGGATACTTTCAGGTAACTTTTCTGTATAAAGCTGGTGTCTCTTTTTTGGCAACCAACATCACTACTTTCTTCTTTAAAAAAAAAAAAAAAAGGAGCCCCTAGCAGCCTTTTTGAAAGGAGGTGCTTAAATTTGTTTCATTCTGAGTACCAGTCTCATGACAGCATTAAATTTAGTGATTTATAAAGAGCCTCTGAATCATATGGCAGAACTAGAATCAAAAGTCCATTTTATTTGTTCAGACAATACAGCAAATCTCTGTAAAGAACTCAGTTTCTTGGATTATTTTTACTTAGAGTACCCAATCTGTTCTGCTTTTAAAAATTGAAGAAACAGCTGTTGATGGCAGTACCCCAGTAATGAATAAATTGTTTTGTTGGCATTATTTTCACCGAGATGTGCTGATGTTGATAACAGGATTTCTGATCTCTGTTTACAGTTGTTCTGAGCCATGACTGAGTAAATACCAATTTCCTTATGTGCAAGCATGTTTAGATGTGTGCTTTCTCAGTTTAGAACTAATTTTCCAGCATTTTCTGGAGGACAGGTACATAGAAGTATATCTTTTAAAAATCATCCACTCTTGAGATCAGTGATTTAGACATTGACAATATATGACATCTCTGTGTAAATTGCAGTGTAACCAGGCTGGTGATTGGTTATCCTGAGAATTAGACACACTGAAAATAAAGGTACCAGTTGTTTCTGTAGTACTTCTGCCATCTCAAATGCAGGCTTTCAGAAATATGTCCTGTTCTATTGGTACTTGCATGTTGTGGCCAGATATTTGTCTGAATGAACTGAAATGAGGACAGTCAAGGATTAGGCTGAAGTGCAGTGACTGCCTCAGAGTGCACTGATCCCTCTTTGAGGCAGGAGAGTTGGGTGTTGGGATGGAGTCTGTGGCTCGTGACTTGCTGCTTCCCAGCAAGTTGCTTTGCAAATCATGGACCCTTTACCCTCACAGGATATGGGAAAATGGAAAAGTAGGGTCCCCTAAATTAATTTCCTGGTAGAATCCAAGCAATTGTGCTCCTACTTTGTGGCACTCCAAGAGTTGGTGTGGCCTTATTAAGAAATGTTATGAAATCTTTGATGTGCGAAGTTCTCATTTTTAGACTAAATGTGCAGGAAACTGTGAGTGATAATATCAAATGGACACAAGGGATCTGTAATCATGCAAATGAGCACTAAAGTGCTCCATAAAGAGGATGAGTTGTGACTTTGATCATGTTCCAGAAGCCTCCATTGTGTGCAGTCAATAAACCTCAGACACCTGAGTCGGCAAAGAGGTAATTCTGGTGAGAGAAGCTGGGAACACCTTGGTGGTGCACAAATGCAGAGATTGCTGAAAGGCAGCTGCTGCTCACTGAACAATGAGCACTGCACAGGCAGAGGTTTTCATCGAGCTGAATCAACAGGTTGTACATGAGGTCATGGACTGGTTAATACACGTGTTCTTGTCAGGCAGTGTTTAACTCTGCTTTTCTGCTTAGGATAATTTTCACAGTTTATTTTCTCCAGTGGAGCCTAAATCTGTACTGTCTTGCAGAAGAGGCAGTAGATGTTCTCTGCTTCCGGAGCCCCCTGAATAGGAGCTGAATAGGAGCTGAGTGGAGGATTTGTGTATTTTTAAGGTTGGCAGAATGTGTCTTCTGTAATGCTTCTTACAGCTGGAGGCATAAAGGTGCAAGTCTCCTTCTTGGTGTCGTGGCACTAGGGCTCTCTGACTGTGCTCAGGAAAGATTGTTCTGTCTTTTCGTTATCTTTTTTGTTTGTTTATTGTTTTTAACGTGTGTTAGAACCATTCCTTTACTGGGGCAGGAATTGGGCTTCCCTGAGCCTGCTGCTTGCTTTATACAGAAATCTACGTGGTGAGTCAAAAGGGACAATGCACCAAGTCCCAAGAGCAAAAATAGCACAGCCTAAAGCACGGGAGGGGAGTGCTCACTGCTGACACAGAGCTCAAAAACTCCATTTGGATGGAAGTGAGTGTTAGTTATTGTTAACCCCTGCTCAAAGATTACCCAGTAAGATGACTGTTTCTCAGACTGTAAGTCCTTGTGTGTGGGGACTCTCTCCAAAGGGATATATGTTCTCAGCATCGTGTTTTCTTCTGGCAGAGGAGGTGCAAATGAAAACAGAATGTAATGATTTAGATGAGAAAGCTACTGTGAGAAATTTCATTTCCTGGTCCATTTTTTTTTTTGAAGTGGGATCTTATTTACACCATACACTAATTACTTCATTTGTCTGTATGAGAACAAAGGGAATAGAATATTATTGCAAGTATGTCTGAATTTTAGCTTGTCTTCCTTTTTTTTCCCGCAATCAGATGGGTTGGTAAAGAATTATTTGGCTTTTTTTTTTTTTGGCAGAAGCTTTGTTCATAAAAACGAGGTTGGTACCACTTTGGGAATAGGGCCTCTGCAGCAAAAATGCAAATATTGCAGTATGAAGTGTGCTGAAATCTCCCTCTTACCAAGTCACAAGAAGAAATTGTAAATAAGATTCAATGGGAACTACTTTAAACGTCTGTTGCTCTCCACCTCTTCAAAGTCTAATAATTAAACCAAATGGCTGCTTCAAAGTGAACATTTGCATTCCAGCCCAAACTACTGAGCAGTGGAGTTCATTGCTGGAGCTTCTGCAGTAACCTTGGCTGTCTCATGCTGCTTCCCTGCACAGATCTGAGCATCTGTGCAGCGTGGAAGCCTGCTGGTTAGAAGGCACTGTGACAGTACTCGCCTCATCTTTTAATTTAGCCTTTTATTTCTCTTCCACTCCTTCATTGTATCCTGGAGGATCCTAAGTATTTTGATTAAAGTTGTAATCATTTAGAGAATAATGAACTTAAGTGATATCTAAAATCCTTTCACGTATCGTGTCTTTGTTACTGCCCTCTAAAACGTGTTACTTTTACAGAACTGATCCTACCATTGCTCAGGTACATCATCACATGGCCAAGGAGCAGACTGTCTTGTGATAGAATAAGGTAAAGGTGACAAAGCTTAAATACAAATACAGTAAAGAGGTATTCTAAAACCATTTATAGAGTAATAGAGGAATAAAAGACTGCATAATAAACTCCATTTAACTCTCCACCTGAAAGTGAGTCACGGGCTACAGTGAGAAGGAAAGGTTTAGAGAGATTTGACTCACGTGCTGGAATGATAGATGGTTGTGGGTTGTTTCTCAGGGAGAATTGTCCCTCACAAAGGAATCCAGGGAAAGGGGTGAATGCAGCAGAGATGAGATGTAGGAATGTCTGCAGATGGTTTGAGAGCTCTGGAGCTGGCTCGTGAGGCTGTGGTGTGGTGCAAGGTAGTGAAATGTCTTCATGGAGACTGCTGAGGAGTTCCTGCTCTTGTCATTTGTGTGTTTGGTAGAAGGAAGGTGTTGAACAGGAATTCCAGAAAATGCAGGTGTTTGTGGAGAAAACTGATGGTGTAGAACATCTGATGTGCTGTAAGTAGAAGCAAATTATTCTGTATAAAAAGTCGCTAGGAGGAAACTGATGGAGTGCTGTGTTTCAGGCCCCTTTAAAACAGCTCAAAATAAAAATGATTCTGTTCTCCAACCTGAACAGCCCCAACTCCTCACAGGAGAGGTGCTCCAGCCCTCTGGTCACAGTGATATTTTACAGAATTAGTGACTTGTATGACACTTGGTTTTAATAAAAAAATTATCAATTATTTCAGCATTTTTAAAAGCACATCCTGAGACAAATGTGCAACTTGTTACATCCACTTCATGAAGATGATTGAAAAATTATCTTTAATGTTAAATACATAAATGGTATACTGGTATTTTAAAAAGGTAAGTAAATAGGCTTTGTCTATCACTGATCCTATCATCTGTCTTACCTTAATTGATCTCTCTCTGCTTGGCATCCTGTGGGTCTGTTGCCTTTTCTAGGAGCACCTTGGAAGATACATTTTTGAAGACCAAACTGTTGGTAGAATTTTACAGAGGTGGCTTATTGAACATGTCAGATACTAAGCAGCCTTGAAATACTTCTTCATAAATACTGACTCTGAAATAGTATATTTTTCAAATATTGGAACATGCTGTGTTCCTCAGCTGTTTTATAGTACCTGGTTGTGCCACTGCTTATGAGTGCTCAATCTAGAGTTGAATAATTAAATATATTTCAAAAACTCAAAGTATAAATTAACTCAGCTAAAAAGGCTGTGCCTGATGTTGCTGAATAAATGTATGAAACTTTAAATGTGACATGACTGATGTGGCTGTGAGGGTCAGGGTTTGTTCTTCTCTAATGTTTTTTTTCTTAGCTTCAGGGTAGTTGTTGGCTGTTGCTGGGTTGTTTTCCTAAATGGATTTCAGTGCCAGGCACTTGAGCTGACCTTCAGAAAGAGCACAAGTGCACTGCAGTATTGGAGAGAGAGCTTGGAAATAAATATTCCTAAGGGCACCATGGGCTGGCTTTTTGACCCGCAGCCTGTCTGGAAAGCAGGAGTGTGGACATGCACCACCCACTGACAGAGTGGACTTCAAAGTACTGCTTGATTTGGGTCTCTGAGTGAGATCCTTATGAAAATAAGGATCAGGGTTCTGCTTGTTGGAGAGGCTGCTGAGCAGGGAGGCTGTGGTCTTAAAAGAGTAAAGCTGGATCTGCATTGTGTCATTTTCAACAGCCTCACTGAATGCTAATGAGAAATGCAGGAACTGCTGGGATAAAAATCTACAAGTCCTAGACAGTCCTGTGGCAGGTCTTGTCCTTGATTTATGCAACCCTGATAGCTGGAGTGGGCTTTAATATGACTAACATGGAGTAAAGCCTGTGTGTCCCCATCTTAAATTGTGAACATGCTAAGTGTTATTTTAATTTGGTGTTAGACAGTATTTTTTTAAATATCAACTTTGCTTTTTGTTACAGGTTACATCTTAAGTGTTGTGCTCCTGACTTTACCAAGGCAACACCTGGTTCAGCTTTACCTGTACTTTTTGACTGCACTGCTGCTTTATGCTGGGCACCAAATTTCCAGGTAAGAATAAATGGATTAATTTTTTTAGCTTCATTTGGGAATTAGAAAAATAACAGTTATTTTGTTAATATTTTCTATAAATGGTTTTGTGGAGGCCTTTTTTTCTATGTCAGACACCTAGATATATCTTGCTGTTCTTCATCTTTGGAAAAGTTTACAGAATTAAATATGCAGTCAAGTAGTTTTTTGAAGTCATTGAAAAAACACCAGGAATTTTGAGCTACTTGTCTGGGGAGTGTAATGCCCACCAATGTAAGGAGAGGAAAGCACTTACCACAGGACTAAATGTGGCCTCTGATGCAGTAATCTAAGTTACTCAGTGGCTCAGCTAAAATGCTTTCAGCACTAGGGTGTTTTACACAGCAGACAGGATGTTACTTTTAGTTTCCTGGCACCTCAGGAGAGAGAGCAAATAGAGATCTGGAAATACAGTAAAAGCAAAGTAGAAGTGGAATTTATTCTTAAAATGTATTACACAAATTTTAATTTACAGTGGAAGCAGGTGTTTTGGATCTAAAACTCAGAGCGGGAGGCTGGAGAACTCTGAGTCAAACAAGACAACATCAACTATCTTTGTTTGGCCCCAGCTAAATGTGTTGAAAGCCAGTGTAAACTTTCATACTGACACAAGTTTAATTGGAACCAAAGACATTGCCATCCCATTAAAGGCTTTGCATGAGAAGTTTTGAAAATATGGATTTGAGCCTGACTTCTTTTGGTGCTTGCTGATGGGAAACACTTAAAAATGTGCTTCCAATTGATTTAATGGAAGTGATAGTTTTGTTATTTCTGCATCAAAATTGTTGTTCCAGAGCATTTGCTGGAATGTCTTTCTTGATCTGTTGCAGTTCAGGGGAGTGTTAATGAAGGTTTTGTGATGATTTGACATGTCGCTGTTGTGGCTGTCAGAGTTGCAGTCAGTGATTTCCTGAAAAGGATGAGTGTACAAGAGAGGGGTTATAGCCTCTTATTGCCTCGGTAGGAAGGAAAAAAGGGTTTATTTGTCATCCTCAGGGGAGTCCTGAGTTGTTATAGATGGAATTTTTGGATGTTTCTTATAGGGTTAAAGGCTTACGTATTAGAAAAAGCAACTTAAACATTATTTAAGTGTTGAAATAATCTAGTACCAAATGCCCATCAGACCCAGGGCTTTGGTGCAGAACATTTACAGCTGGAGGTGTTTATGCAACTCCAGGTCTTTAAATTTTTTAGAAGAAAGGGAGATGTTATGCCTTTGGTCGATACATAAAGGGATAGCACTATGTTTGCTTTTAATACCTTTGTTTGTATTTCTGTGTAATAGGAATTCTGACTTCTGTGGCTTTGTGAGGTTTGAGACTTAATAGGCTTTATTGTAACATATTTAGTAAATATTGCTTGGACTGTTCTGTGTGTTCCTACTAAGCTTTCTCTATTTGGTGCTCCTGGAGCGAGTGAATAAAGACTTTAATTAAATCTTGCATCAACTAGCACAAAAAAATATATTTAATTAAAAGATGTCATGAATTCAAATAGTCCAGCAGTATTCCCGAGGTATTTTGCAAGGCAAATGTAGCTGCTGACACTTCTGAGTGAGCTTACCCATTCCCTAGGCATAAGGCTGATTTGGTTTGGAAGGAAGCACAGTGCAAGGGGCTCTCAGCTGAAGCCTTTGTACAATCAGGCAATCGTGTGGGGAGTGACACTTGAATCAGCCTCACAAAAGAATTTTTGAACCACATTAGTTTTCCTACTGAAAATAGTAAAATGTGACAGACATATCTGTTGGCAGAGCCATTCCTCTTACTGCCAAAGCTATCCAGTTCCAACTTATGTTTCTATTTAGCAGCCTGATCATAACAAGGCATACAGTAGTCACATGTGCAAACTGTTTTTCAGTGTTTTTTGTTAGTAATTCTGCTCAGAGCTGAAAACTTCCAGGGACTTGCTTGCAGGCACTACCAGTTGGGATGGTATTTAAGACCAATGAAGAGGTCTTATATCGAGGCCAGTTTGGTTAGTGCAAATTATAGAACAAGACCAGAATCATCTGGCACTTGTGACTCTGCAGTGTCCTGGAAATTCGGAGCTGTTGAAAGACTTCAGCTTTCAGTGCTTTTTTTCCACCCCAGAAATAGCTTGCAGTTCATCTGCAAGTCTGGGAATAAGATCATCTGAATTTTATAGTTAAGCTCTGACTTCAGATTTCCAGGTTTATGTGACCTTGACAAGTCACTTAATTTTTTAAATGTTTTGTTTCCTTGGCTGCTGAACTGAGAATTACCTTAATGTGTAAAGATGGTTTAGGTAATATTTGTGAATACTTGGGAGCATCCCAGAAGATGCTACATTTGTATGTTGCATGCTAACCTGGCAATTTGGGTGGAAATAACATACCATCTGTTTATGGAAAAAAGAGAAGTCAGCTTTAAAAACCCAAAATCCAATTTAATGAAATCTCTTTGCCTTAGGTTTCCTGCAGCAGTCTCTAATTTCAGGAAAAGTTAGTTTAATAAGTGAGTGGTACAGCTTGAGCTGGGTGCCTGCAGCCAGGGATCCAGAGCACACAAATCCCTGGGCCTTTGTACCCTTCCAGTCAATGCACCCATCCTTCATCCACTCTCCATGTGCTTTGTACACATCCCTTGGTCCAGTGGTGGGTTTTGGTCTGGGCTCTTCTTGTTCCCTGTTGGATTCTTTCTGTGTCTCCAGGTGGGTGTTGGCTGCTTTTATCTGGCTGGGTTGCAGCTTCTGCTGAGTTGTGGCCTCCTTATCTTCCAGTTCACACTGGTCTCAGGGCCTCCCTTCATGTAACTGAGCAGAAGTTCAAGATAAGTTTGACTTTTCTAGGTGGGAGCTTGGAGCTGGTGAGAGTTTGGAACTTGTGGCCTAAAACTCCAGCAGCTTCAGCTACTTTTGCTAAGCAAAGCCACTCAGACAAAAGAATACAGTTAAAAGAACACAGCTAACTAAACTTGATTTACAACAGTCCTGGTTTTTTTATTAAGCATTCCTGCTCATGTGTCAGAAGGAGCACACAAAGTCTTTAAATACAGCCCTTAGTCTCACATACAATGTTATTACAAGCAACAGGCACAATATAAGCAGAGAGAACAAGGTCACCACTGGATGGAGCATCTTAATATAGATTACCCTGCTGTTGGTGACCACCCAAAGAGAGTTTTCCACCATCAGTGTTGTGCCTCCTTTTTCACTCTTTCCTTGACATGATGCATCTCTTCTGCACTGAATGGTGACTAGAAGTTTTTGTCCATCATTTTGGACACGTTCCAGCAGGTCATCAGGTTTTAGTGGCTTCCTCACCAGTGCAGGATTCATTCTGATGGGGGATAGTTAGTAAATTGTAGCTTAAGTATAATTGGCCTGTAACCATTGATTGGACATAATAGGAGTGGAATAATTAGAATTGCATCCCACAGTGTTTCTACAGTTAGAAGTAATTGAGTGATTATTTGTCCCTATATTGATGTTATTTACAAACATAAGATTACAAAGAGTTCTTACACAAACACATCCTTTTCCAACATAGGCAAGTACAGTTTCAGGGGTTTCTTTGGTATGTATTTCAAGTGACAGACGTTTTGTTCAGTGTCAAAACAAATGTCTTGAGCTTTGATGGTTTTACTTTCACAAATAAATCCCTGTTCTCCAACAACACACACACCAACATTGACACTGCCATTTGATACTGTTTTGTTTGGCCCATGCTCAGCTCTAGTGGGTACAGAGCAGTTCCATCATGATTCAGGGATTGGGTCTGTGGTGTATTCTGATGTGGTGCATATTGTTGAAACAAAAGCTGTGCCATTATTACTTTGGGGCTACATGGGAAATTGGCTGGATACCACCACTGTTGGAATTCTCTCTCAAAATCTGTTGAATCTTCTCTTTTTTTTTTTTTTTTTAATTTCAATGTGTAAGATACACCCTTCCCCTTCTCCTATGTTTGTGGCTTCCATAGATTGTATCTACAATTGTGCTTGGATGCAGCTAAGAGCTAGTGCTGATCTCAGAAATTTGTGGGATCAACTCCTCCCTTACCTGTGGAGGGCTGGTGGCTAAGCTCATTGTGCTGGGCAGTGAGGCAGTGGTTGGTAATAACTTTTTTCACAGGTCGCATTAACAAATATTCTGTTTATTTGAAATCTGGTGTCCAACCACACATAGCAGCTGGAATTGACTATTAAACAACAGTAGCACTGGGGCAATCAACTTTGGTTCTGCTGGTTCTCTCTGTTAAAGTTGGATCATGAGCTGTATTGGATTCACAACAAAAACTGAGAGCTGCTTCTTGGGTTTTACAGAGCTTTGGTTACCCAGCCCCTAGCAATCTATGTGAATTAGCTCCTCTTTAGTCTTGTTAACTTTATACCACACTGAATTGTGCATTGATTATGTACTTAGCCATGCAGCTGTGATCATCTGGGTTAACAGCACCAGGAGTGGTGAGTGAGCTGTCCCACTTCATCTCTTCAGAGTACCAGTTCTTCATAGTGCCATCATTCATTAGCTGGCTGGTTACTCACCCCTCCTTTGACATGAGACTGGTGTATCCAATTTTCTTTTCCTAAAACAGCAATGCATTTGTCCAGGGCTTTTATCCTCTAAGCGGAGTCGTAAATAAGTGAGTCCTAATTGATTGAAAGTTCCATGTAGTGGCCAAATTTCCCGGGGCCCCCACCAGCTGTCCTAGTAATATATGGCCATTCCTCCTGGCACAAGGCCACTGTGTGCTCTTTAGATAATTGAGCTGTACTATAAATCTTTTCCCAATTTTGCAATACCTTGGCCAAGGGCATCCCCTTTTCTGTGCTGAGTTTGTTCCCTGTTACCAGAAAGAATAAAGAAAAAGCAGCAAAAAAGATTGTCAGGGAGACCCTCCTGTGGAGTCACAAGGTTCAGAGAGAAGTGTAGGTGCAGCTGGATCCAGTCTTAGTCTCAGATTTGGCCAACAGTTTGTATCTAAAGGATTGTATTTCCCATTGCTATGAGGGACTTAACCCTGTTTTTACATGTGGAATTGAATCCCTTTTGTGTGTGCACATTACTGTCTGGTCAGGCTCTGCAGCTGTGAGTGAGCTGCAGTGGTGGGGGGGGACTCAAACACACCCCGATACTGAGAGGGACCCAAACCCACTGCAGGACCTCCGAATCTGCCTAGGGAGTTTTAACACTCACCCTTCAATGCCTCCTGCTCCAGGGGTACCTGGTGAACTCACCCAATACCAGCACTTGGGCGTTTGGAGACAAGAAGTTTTGAAAGTGGTCTGAGGTCCCATCTGGTTTCCTGCAGCAGTTTCCAGTTCCAGGAAAAATTAGTTTAATAATGGAGTGGCACAGCAATAGGAACAGCTTGAGCTGGGTGCCTGTAGCCAGGGACCCAGAGCACACAAATCCCTGGGCCTTTGTACCCTCACAGTCAATGCACTCATCCTGCATCACCTCTCCGTGTGCTTTGCACACACCCCTTGGTCCAGTGGTGGGTGGTCTGGGCTCTTCTTGTTCCCTGTTGGATTCTTTCTGTGTCTCCAGGTGGGTGTTGGCTGCTTTTATTTGGGTTGCAGCTTGTGCTGTGACCCAGAGTTCACACTGGTCTCAGGGCCTCCCTTCATGTAACTGAGCAGAAGTTCAAGATAAGTTCAGCTTTTCTAGGTGGGAGCTTGCAGCTTGTGGCTGAAGACTCCAGCAACTTCAGCTACTCATGCTAAGGAAAACTCAGACAAAAGAATGCAGTTCAAAAGAATTCAGCAAACTAAATTAATTTACCACAGTCCTGCTGCTCCTGACAAGGAAGGTGGATGCTGGTTTTATTTTATTTGTACTAGCACAAATGTCTTGCTTAAAAGAATCACGTTTCTTTTACCCATTTCCAGCAAAAAGCAGCTTGGGAAAATAAGTGATACGATTATACACACTGTTAATGCTACAACTGGAGTTCACATCATCATCTTACTTCATGTTTTGCAGTTTTATTATGATTGTATCCCAAGTGTGTTGAGCCTCACAGAGCTTAAAATGAGAAGGGCGGGAGCATGAGACTGAATTGTTTCTTATGGATAAACTTAAAATACACTAAATTTTAAGGTTGTCTGTAGACATTAGAAACCTGAGTGTGTTTGATGTTGACAGTGGAGATTAATCAGCCAAAGTAAATGTCAGCAATATAAGTCAGGTCAGATAACCCCTGTACCTTATATCAGTCAATTATAAAGCATATTTTTAGTAATGGAAGACTTTTGTACTTCAGTCACAAAAAAATGATCACATGTGAAAAACGATCACCTTTGGAGCAATTTAGTCATGACTGTCCATGGGTACCTGTTAATAGGCCAGCAGGTGGATTAAATGAGGCTGGGAATGCATCTACAGAATGAACAGCAGGCAGTCTGATCTAAGCTTTATTCTTAAGTCCTAATTTTCCAAAGTAATGTAGTTTCAGTCATTTCATTAACTAGTAAATAATGATTTTTGCATTCTTGTTTTCTTACATTACTGCAGTAAAGTGAACAATCCTCAAATGTAAGAGCTGGAGATTAATACAGCTTTAATTGATCAAAATTGAGAGCAGGCACTTGCTTTTTTCAGCATCTTGTATGGCACTGCAGCTGTTCGAGGCATCTTCTGATTGGTGTCTGTGCCAAAAGATCCTTGTGTTTGCACTGGTAATAGGAGAATCATTGCTTTCACTTTCCTCATTCAGACATCAGCTAAAAATACTGTTTAAAAAATTTAGGAGATTTTAAAACACTGCTTCTCCAAACTGGTGGGCCTAAAAAAACTCAGTTATAATTGAGAGTTACTTAGAGAATTCAGCCAAGTGCAGACCTCTGTGCAGATGACTGAATCAGACAACAGCAAGAAATGTAGCTTGAAGAAATTTGGGTCATCTCCAAGCACGTTCTGGTGTTGAAGAAGCAACTGTAAGTGCAGCTTTGTTCGTGTCTCTTGGCTACGTTGTTTAAGGTCATCTTGCTGCACTTGGTATCCTGGATGATTTTATAACCTGTTTCCTAACAAATATAGAAGAAACTTGATGTCTTTACTGCTTTCCTTCCAGCAGCTTAGAAATTGCCAGTGTTTCCACACAAAATCTGAGGATGGAGCATGATTTTGCTAAGACAAAAAGCCATCTCCAGCACCTTGCAAGTGCTGTTATTTTCTTCTCTCTTCTGCAACTGATGGATTATCCTGTTTGTGTTGCTGATACTTTCAGAAAGGGCTTTCTGCTGGTCCATATGATGTAAATAAATAAAAATAACCCCTTTGCCCAAAGGATTACAACCTTATGGATTTTGAAGGGTGGAAAAAAAGCACTTGTGCTTAGCTATACCCGGAGAACAGGGGGAAGATTTCTGTCTAGAATTGTAATTTTAGGTGCCTTTTCAGTCCTCATGTGTTTTTAATTGTAGGTTGCAATCTAAAGAACCCATTTCATCATACCTCACATATACTAGGACACTTGAAAAGCTGCTCTGAGTAGGCAGTGTTGTCAGCTATGAAGAAAAGGCTTTGAAGTGTTTGTTTTAGTACTTTGAGATTTATATCTTGAATTCCAGAGATTTTTTGCAAGTGAAAATGTGAATACCTTTGCTTGGGGTAGCAAGCTAATCCTAGGAGCAGGATATATTCCTGCATTTCTGGGGAGAAGTGAATGGTCCCAGTAGCACTAAGTTGCATCTATTTCTGCACTGAAATAAAAAGAGAAATTCTTGTATAGGCTGTGGTTTCCAGTCCTGTTTTGCTGTGCTTTTCTGCATCTGTTCCCAGCAAGTGTGGCTTGCCTCACTGATAAAAATAAACACAGAATAACTGAATTGCCCCTCGAGCAAACCGAGCTCCATGCGGGGTCAGACCAAGTGTGTCTGTCTGGCATTCCTGGGATGTGATGCAGGTAGATGTGAATCCTGGACAGGATCAGCCAGAAACAAGCACAGGGTTTGTGTGCTGCTGATGCCAGAGCTGGTGGTGCCCTAACGAGGGTGCAGCTACAGGTGCCCTGAAGTGGAGCAGGAAGGGTCCCAGGGCATGGCAGAAAAATGGGCTGGGGATGAGGATGTGGAAGGTCAGGAGTATGGCCTGCTGTCTGATGGCAGGGAGTTAAGGAGCCCCTGCAGAATTCCTGCTGTGCTGGTCCACAATCAGCTTCTGAAGGTGTGAAATGCCTGCTCTTAGTGTGAGGTTCATTTTTGAGTTCTGTTGATGTGTTAACCTACTCGAGGGCAGAGCCAATGGGTGACCAGCAACAGCAGAAAACTGCCCAGGGTCCTCAGGTTCTTACCTTTCACTTTGGTTGCCAGAGCCCACCCTCCCAGCCCACCTTTTCTGAGGGGAGTTACAGATTTTCAGGCTCTCTTACTGGGTCTGTCAGTAGTGTTTTATCAGTTTGTGGGGATCTGGTAGGATAGGACTAAACTTTTAAATTGTGTTGGGTGATGTAGCAACTCTGTTCCTGACTCCATAACTATTGCTTTTCCTTCATACTTATCTTTTAATTGAATGTAAAGAACTTTTTAAGTGCAAAATACTATAAGCATTGAATTGGAAGATCTCTCTGTCAAGCTCTCTTTTTTTTTTTTTTTTTTCTACACGTTGCTGGTGGGAAAAGAAATTATTATTAGGTAGAAAAAACAATAAGGGTACTTAAAAACAGAATGGTGCTTAAGAGGCTTTGTCAATAAGCAGTTTTGAGGCCATGCTCTGAAGAACAGCTTAGATGTCCCAAAGGATTTTTACAGCTCTGCCAGTGAGTCTAATTACAGATAATTCTGCTCTCTCTTAAGTCATGCCTCAGTTGCATCCTTCCATCAGCAGGGCTGCTGGAACAGTAGTGTTAATATTGCTTTTTGTAATTCGGGTAATTGGCTGTGACGTACACTGAAGTTACATATATGGGGAATGAATAAATTGCCTCTTGTCTGAATCAGATGGATCATAATAATTTGTGGGTTTGTGTTTTTTAGGGATTATGTGAGGAGTGAACTGGAATCAGGCTATGAAGGACCAATGTACTTGGAGCCTCTCTCTATGAACCGTTTCATGACTGCTTTAGTAGGTAAGTGCTTTGAATAATTAAGAGGAGAGAGCTCTAATTCTCTTCATTGGAACCTATGCATGTTTTACCTCTTGGTTTCAAATCTCTTTTATCACTTTAACTTGTTGTGATTCTTATTAATATGCAAGAGGCATGGGAAGATAGCTGTATCCTGCCTGGCTTTTCCTATGCCATTGATTTACCAATACCCCATACTTGCAGCTCTGAAATATTTTCCAGGTCTGTTTGTTATGCTCTGCCTCTTTTATTCTCAGACTATGCAGTCTGATTCAGAACAACTGGAGTGTCTATAATAACCTTTCTGTGGAAAGTGCTGTAGAAATTTCAATAGTTACATGCATTTGTAGTGTTTTTGTCAATTCAGGTGTTGTACACATTAATTCTTTATTGGATTTATAGCTAAACACTGTCATTCTCTTACAAAATCTGGTGAAACACATTGGTGGTTGTGAGCATGGGATTACTGGCTACTGTTTTTTTTACAGAGTCCTGAGGATATTTCTAATTAAAGAGTTAAGGAATAACAAGTCAAATACATTTAAATTGTTTGATTAATGGCAGAGATGACTTCCCTAACTAAAAATCCCAAATAAATCATGAAGACCTGGACTTCCCGGAGTGTTTCCTTACCCTTTGAACTTTGACTGGAAGAGAATAAATTCAGTGTTGAGGTTGCTACACCAAACCATATGTTCTCCTGAGAGGATACTGGAATACACACACATACCATGTGTATTTTAAAATGAAGCCTGAGACAAGCTTGGAAGAAAAATCTTCCTTAATTCCTTTCTCTAAGATCTGTGGTTTTCATCAGATTATTGACAGATTTAGTCAGCCATGTACTATTGTTGGCAAAACTCAGCTGCTTTCTGTTTACTTGCAGCTGCTACTGGCAGATAAAAATGGGTTCACTACTTTACAGTATGTTAGGTCTGACAGAATTTACCCATCTCCTGTTTGCCTGCATCCTTACTTTCAAATGTGGCATTTGTCTTTGATTTTAGTATTTTTAATAGAAGTAACACTGGTAATTTTCAAGGAAAGGTTATTTAGATATCATTTCCTCTCTCTTCTGAATGTCTAGATATATTCTCCTCTCTTGTGAAATGACACCAAAGTACAGCAAAAGCTTTTGGTGTGTTTTTTATGAGAAAATGTTTGTAATTAGTCCTGTGAATCTCTCCCAGGTGCAATGCAGGGTTCCACGGTAAAGGAGAATCCCTCAGAGAGCTTCACAAAGCACCATGCAGGCCTGGGCAGGAAGAGATCGGGAGGCATTGTGTCATTCAGTGACTCTTAAAAACTAAACTGAGAGTCAAACCCAGCATGCTGCATCTAGGTTTTAATAGAGACTAAAAACAAGTGAGGAAAAGAGAATTTTATTCAATACAGTTTTGGGTTGTAGTGGGTATCAGACTAAAGTGTCCCCTTATTGTAATTGTGTTTCAGAAATAGGTACTTGTGACTGTACTAGCAAATGTGTATGTGCTAACATATTTAATATCCCCATTCTTAATTTTCCTTATTCTTTCAAAGCCAACTTGAAAATGTAATTTTTGGTCTTGATGACAAGCAGTCATCTTTGGGGAAGACTTGTGAAAGTGGTCTGTGAGGCTTGACAGTGTTTTGTATAAGTATGAAATGTTTTCTCAGATTTGTTGTATACAATGGTGTTTATTCATTGGAGTCTCAGGAATGCACAGTACTGAGTGGTGTCATCTTCACAGCAAAATGAATGTACAGGTGCTTTGCTCCATCTTTTTCTCACACATTCTGACAGGGTGTTGTGCTGCAGCACTGCTGACAGGCACCAAATCAGGTGCATGAGTGAAGGGAATAATGATGCTGCTGGTGCAGCTTTGGTTCCTGAAGTTCTGGTCAGAATTAAGGGAATGATGTACACCACAAATGTAACCTTTGTTAATGCTTTTATTCATTAACACTCTCTGAACGGGATCTCACAGTCAGTTCTTCCCCTGCATTTAACTCAGTCTGATGACTGTTGTCTAGGGATAATAATGTGTTCCTAAGTGCTGGATGGAAGAAAGAAACGTCTTTGGAGATGGCCCCTTGCATGAGTGAGCCACTTTGGGAGCACATCAGCTGTGAACTTTTCAAAGCTGCTGTGTGGTTTTGCAAGTGATGCTACCATGAAGACTTGCTTATTATGGGAGAGCAATGGAGTTTTATATTAACTTTAGGATACCTTACTTTTGAGTAAGTCATTGATGTAGCCAGGGAGTTTGTTAACATCAGCTTTCTAAAATTGTGAATGAAATAAAGATGCTTCTCTACTCCAAGTGGCTTGTATAGTGGCTGTGCCATGTCAGCTTTCTTGTTGAACATTTTCCATTAGCTTCTGAGCTGAGAGGCTCTGGCTACCTGTCAGCAATATTTAATGTATCTGTGGAGGTTTGGGTAAGGGAAAAGAATGGGCAGGAAGTTCACACAGTGGATTTCTTCCTTATTGCCTCATTCTCTAGTAGATGACCCTGGTTGGTGTCTTCCAGGGATGTTGCAGCTCTTGGGTTCATTAGCTGTCTGTCAGTTTTCAGGCCACAGCATTTCAGTTTACAGGGTCCAAACATTCACCTGGATTTGACAGTTGTAGCAGATACCTAGAGTGTTAAAATCTTTGATTTGATGTGAGCTTACTTTCTCTGGCTGATGCTGCTGTGTGATGTTGATGACTGATGCTGTGCAGCCCCACCTGCAGATAAAGTGTGATTTACTGCAGAGAGAGATTGGCTGTCCTGAACTACGGTGCTGCTACCCCAGTTTAAAATGGGAAGTACCATCACTCAAAGCTACATTGGAGACATTTATGCCTTTCCTGCAGGAGTTGAGAATTGACAAGGTGCACACCTCAGGGAGGAGATCAGAGCCTCCAGAGAAAGTGCTCCATGTATTTCCTTTGATGGTGTGTGCAGTTCTCCTTCCCATGACAAGTAGATTTTGATCAGTGTTTAAATTAGAAGGGTGGGAGGGCCAGGGTTGCGCAGGGATGAGCAGCACACTCCACACATGGCTGCTGGAGGAAAGCAAGTTCTGCTGTTTACTGGGACTGAACTCAGAGACTCTAATTTGTGATCGGAGAGCTCGTCTCATCCCAGAGAGCACCTGATTGTTTAATGTGATGCTTTTGCAGTATTTGATTTCAGATGACAACACTCTTATTAAATGCTGAAGAACACATTGGATGCTGGTGTTTGTGTCCCTTTGTGTGTGAAGCTGAGTTGCCTTAGTTACCATGAGTCGCAGAAATCCTCGCAAGCTGCCTGCCAGGCTCCTGAATATGACAGCACAGCAGTGTGCTGGTGGTGTCTTAAATAGGGTTGTAGCAACGTGTGTGTGGGCAGAGAACAACAAAGCACAGGGAGAATGCTTCAGAGCTGGAGTCTGCTGAATGTCTAAAGAGATGAGTAGAGTAACTTTCTCGGAGGCTCAGAAGACCCAGTATGCTGATAGTGTCGTGCTGAGAGCAAGGGTGCTTGTTCTGCAGAGACATCTGCTAATTCAGAAATACATCTATCAAGTTGACAGTAGGAATTTAACTTGAAAGAGGCAGCGTGAAGGAGAGAGAACTTTTTATGCTTAAGTAGTAGAGATTAGAGATTGCTTTCAGCTCAGTTGCAGTTATTTGGAAAGCAGAAGTCACTGCCTAGGTAGGGAAGCTTGGCAGAATGAAAGCAAAACCCTGGTACTGCTGTTCCTCCTCTGGCAGCTTCCCTCCCCAGCCCATCCAGAAGGGCTTACAAGGTCAGTGAGCTTATGTGAGCACATGGAGCTCATGCTGACCTAGAGATGTTACTGGCCTGGGTCTGGTTCCTCTCTTTTCCTAAGGCCAGCTCCTGTTTCAGGGACAGTTATGAAATGCAAACATTATGGAGATGGTTCCAAACCAGGGCATTAGCACGCGAATTTAGTACCACGAATTGTGGCATTTGGATATAAATTGACATAGATGATGAAGAAGCATCTGTTTTCAAATAATATGCCATAAATTTCTTCCCTTCTGCAAAATGATGAGTGAGGATTGTTCTTATCCAGGCAATGTGCATTTTGCCCCATTCAGTTTCCTCTGGGATCAGGGGTACAACGTCAGTGTCTCTGATGGGAGCATTTATACTGAAGTGGTCTTAGTGCTTTAGCAATGCCACCCTCCAAATCTGTGGGTGTGTGGGGGAGATGTGCTCGTGCTTGTGTCCCCACCAGCTATTAAAGAGAATTTAGTTGTTAATTATCTGTCACTTGCAAGCTTCAGTGATCATTCTGAGCAACTGCCTCAGGGCGTTATGAAATTATTGAAGTCTCAGCTGCTGACCTGGCTGTTCTCCTGTTGCTGTTCTTGGTCAGTAATTCCTCTTGACAGTGTAAATACTGTTGCTCTAAAATCCATTTGGGACCTCTGATTGCTTTTTTGTGTACGTCAGGATGAAATAGTGTAGCTGGGCTTCAGAAAAGCTGCTGTGTGTACAGATGCTGATGGGATTTCAGCTGAGCTGGGGGTGGTGAGGAAAAAGAGGGCTGGCTTGTTGGGTTATCCTCTGTATGATTTATTCCTGGGGCTTCATTAATCTGATTCTGCATGTGTTTTGGGTTTACAGCTTGCTAATCTGGGAAGTGAAAGCATTCACTGTGTGCACTTTGGGAAGGTAACTTAAGTGACCCAGCAAAAGATACGGAGAGGAGCCTGGTTTCGTAACAGAGATGTCCTAGTTAGAACCGTCATAATATGCTGGATGTTGATAACGGTGTTCTGGGAAGATAACGTATTAAAAATGCGCTTTTTCCTGAAGGGGATAATCAGCTTGATTCTGAACTGCTGTGTCGCGTTTCCAGGGCAGCTGGTGGTGTGCACGCTCTGCTCCTGCGTCATGAAGACCAAGCAGATCTGGCTCTTCTCCGCGCACATGCTCCCTCTGCTGGCTCGGCTCTGCCTCGTCCCGCTCGAGACCATCGTCATCATCAACAAATTCGCCATGATTTTCACCGGCTTGGAGGTTCTCTACTTCCTGGCATCAAATCTTCTGGTGCCCTACAACTTGGCGAAGTCTGCATACAGAGAGCTTGTCCAGGTAAGATGGTGGATGTAACCATTCTGTTTTCTGAGCCTTTTATGCTGGAAAGAAGTAAAAAAACCACCACTTTAGCTGTCTCCTGTGCACCTGTGTTTGTGTGCTAACTTATCCTTTCTTAGCCAACCGAATAAGCTCCTATGTATAGCATCTTCTTTCTTTAATTTATGATAGCTTTGGATGGGTGAGCAGTTAGGACACGAGCCTGAATTATGCTGCTGGCCAGCTGAGCATGGCCACTTTGCTTGGACTTTGCTTATTGCTTCCCAAATCCAGGCTAAAAGACCAGATTGTGTCAGACTGGAATTTATTTGTAGCCTTTCTAAGTGAGGAAGGTAATCCCTGGGCATTCATTGTAGTAGTTGTTCACTTCAAGAAACACTTTCTGTATGTAGAGTGTTTGTAATTATAGAAGTGTTAAATTGGGAGTGATGCTGAAGCCGATTTTGACTCTAACAATCACTAACTTAGTGATTTGTAACTTGCACAGTGATTTGAAAAGTCTGTGGTATTTTCTTTAGAGCAGCAGCATTACCGAGACCTTGAACAAGAAGGCTGATCTGACGTGTCAATTTTCTTAATGCTTTGACATCTGATGCATGTTTAGTTCAAAAGACACTTTCTCAGTGGTACAGAAACATCACATTTCCTGTTTTTTTTATAGAAAATATATGTATGTGTATACATCCTTTTGTGTATTTCAATATAAAAAGATGGATGCTTGCTTGGCTTTTGACTGAGCCACTGTTTCAGCTCTTGCCACTGCATGGATATTTTTTCAAACCAAGCCACTGGGGTTTTTTTGCCTTCTGCCCTTCAGTCCAGAAGCAGTCTGAAAACTAACTCTTTAAGCTCTTTCAAAAGCTTCTTTAAAGCTCTTTTTTGCTGTCATATCTGTCATACACAAACAAAAACTTGGCAGCAGGAGGTGTATGCTGTGCCAAGGTCTCAGCCTGTCATGTTGATCATTGCTGTCTGGTTATTTACTTTGTATGTAGTTGATCTTTAGAGCAGGATTATCCTTCTGTGTTTGTATAGCACCTAGCATAGGTCTGACCTCGTCCATGGATTCACAGATTTGTTTAGGTTGGAGAAGAACTCTGAGATCATCAAGTCCAACCACTCAAACATTTCCCTTAGTGCCACACTTACATATTTTTTAAATCCATCCAGGGATGGTGACTCCACTGCCCTGGACAGCCTCTTCCAATGCCTGACCACCCTCTCAGTAAAGAAATTTTCCTGATATCCAATCAAAGCCTCCTCTGGCTTGTAGATTTGCTGATTTTAAAATTAATTTGGGAGCTGACTGGCAAAGCTTGAATATCCTGTTTTCCAGTGAGAATAGAAATATCATGCTTACTGTGCATGAGTGGCAACATTTGGAGTAAAACAGTTGCATGTCTGCACAGCTCAAAGCCTTGCAAAAGGTTGGAACCAGCACTTCCATTTTCCATGTACATGAATGGATGCACAGTTTGGCTCCCTGGAGTCCAATTCAGATTAGATGTGGATTTGAGACCTGTATCTATTTTTTATTAGACACTTACATTTAAAACTCTTCAACATCTTACAAAGGTTTTAATTGCAAATACAATCCAGGTTGAAGGGGAAAAAATAGTTGTTTCTTGCTGATTTTTTGTTTGTCAGAATTGAGTTCTAAATATTGCTGTTAACCAAGTCTGCTCCTCATCTCTAGAATTGCTTGTCTCCCCTCTGCCCTGTCCCAGTATTTCAAGTCTTGCCATGCCAGGCTGTATTACAGTAATCCTGAGGAACTATTCCTTGTATTCCTGGCCTTTGGACACTGATCATACTCTTTCTCCTGGCTTTTTATGCAGAGGGCATATAGTGTTTTTCCCTTGGGAATACAGAAAAAATAGCAGAAAATCTGTAATGTGGCACTGGGTTTATAAGAATGTTGGATGCTGCTTTTCTAAATACGTGTAATAGAGTTGCAAGGAATAGTTGTGAGTGGTTTTCACATTGTCCTGGCAAAACCCAGGAATTTTGTTTTTTAAGAACTTGCTGCTCTTTGCTTTTATTCCTGAAACAGCAGAACAAACATTGGCTCATGGTGTGTTCATGTAACTGCTTGCAACTCTGCTACAAATCAAGCCTAGATGTGTATTCCAGAGGAGGATATTGCCATTCCAACTGGAGTATTTTCGTGCTTGTGTTTGCATTGCTGTAACTCTGAGCAATTGTTGGTTTTCAGTGCTGTCCTGGTGTTTGTGAGTTTGCACACAAATCCAGCTATTTTAGGCTGGATTTGATTGTGGGTTTGATATCAGTGTCAAAACTTAGTCAATATTGGGATGTTGAGCACCAGGAGTGTTTCCTGAGAGCCCTAAGAGGTGGACCAGGGCAGCTTTTTGTGTTTGTGTGTATGTTAGGCTGTGCCCAGTGGTAAAATGTAAAAGCATGCCCAGAACCTTGGCTGCCTGTTTGCAGCAGCAGATGCCAGAAATGTCTCAGGGTTATGAATCTGCATTATGAGCATAGCGTGACCCTTTTCCAGTGTGGTGGAGCACTGTGCCAGGAGCTGCACAGGATTGCTTGCCTTGCTGCCAGGCCAGGGGAGTCTCCTGAGGGCAGGTGCATTTCCTTGACAAGTCTGTGAGCAAAGCAGGGGCTTGGCACTGTGTCCCTGCCAGCAGCATATTGCTTGTCCATCAGCCCCGGTGCTGCAGCACGTCCCGTGAGTGTCATATCCCTCATGCTCATCAGCTTTTTTAGCATTTCTGAAAATTTCCTTGCCACGATGGCTTCTGTGTCATGGTGGGAAGCAGGTGATGAGGAATTAGTAGTTATGAGCAGTTTCCTTTTGACCTAAGTCCAGCTATATGAAGTTCCAGCTTCTTGGAAATGATTGTAACTTAGTCTTTGCAATGCAAAGGAAGTACTTTGAGCTTCAGAGTCTTCCAATATAAGTCTTAACCATGAATTTCAAAACACTTGGTGGATTAGGTATGTGATCCTTTTGAGATACTTAAGCATAAAATGTGGAGGGTTTTAAATTTTTCCTTAAAAACAGGTCAGCAAAGTAGATTTACTACTTTTTCAATGGTATGACTCATTTCAGTGTCTAATGTGTGCAGTAACTCGGCAGGAGCTACAGAGAAAACAACATTGCTGAGACTTCAACTGGGCAAGAAGATCTGAGGGGCTGGCCTGACCCAGAGCCACGTGTCCTCACCCCTGTAGCTGTGAGTGGGCTGCAGGGAGCAGCTCCAAGCCAGGTGTTTGTAGGAAGGGCCATTGAGCTGGTCTGGGGGTTTGCTGCTGGAGTCAGGTACTTCTGCCTCCTGCCAGACAGACTGGAAATCTGTCACTGCTGAACCTGAGCTCTGCCTTTGTCAAACTGTACTTTGATGTACCTCCCCTCTTCCTGTGGGATGGCTGATGTCATGTGGATTATCCTTGCCTTCCTTGTGACTGTATTGTTGACTTCCCTTTTCTTATCAAATCCCAGGTGCTGTGACTCAATAACAAATTGCCTTTTTGTGTCTTCCCAGGTGGTGGAGGTGTATGGGCTCCTGGCACTGGGAATGTCTCTGTGGAACCAGCTGGTGGTCCCAGTGCTTTTCATGGTGTTTTGGCTCGTCTTATTCGCTCTTCAGATCTATTCCTATTTCAGTACACGGGACCAGCCTGCCTCCAGAGAGAGGCTCCTCTTCCTCTTCTTGACCAGGTAATTCAGGAGCCTACAAATATTTGGTTTTCTGTTTGAACTTGTCTTCTGAAATGAGTATCTGTGCTCTTTTAGAGATGAGATGTGGCTTTGTTGCACTTGGATACCCAACAAATACTTGTCCTTATTGCAGCGACTGTGCATATAAACCCTGTTAAGCTTGTCCTGCAAAGGCATGGATCCCATTCAGAGCAGACATTAATAGAACTGTGGGACAGCTCCCAGAGAAAGCAAAATATTCCTTTGAGGGAGGAGTAGCCATAATTATTAGAGCTTTGGTCCAGAAGTAGTTGTCAGTATATAAATTGGTTTTAAGTCTGAGATATTTCAGCTGAAGTTCAGTCCATCTGATATCTTAATCACAATGGTGTTGCTTTCTGAGCTTTACATGTCTTGCTTCATCATTTTGGTGTGGGGCACATTCTTGAGTTCATCCAAGCAGCCAAAGCACCCAACTCCCAAAGCAACTTTTGAGCCCAGTGGTTAATGTGGCAGAGGTGTAAAGATCAGAAAGATAATGGATTTGTAAAAGCTTTATAAAAACATAAAAAGTTTTACAGGCCATAAAGTTTTATAAAGTTTAAAGGTTGTAAGATAAAGGATAGAGGTCTGTGTTGGTGCTGTTACTGAAAGGCAGCATTTGAAGGATTCTCCTGGCTGGAACCTACATGCCTTTTTCAGCTGTTTGCACCTACACAGGGAGCAGGAATGCAGGGCAGAGAGGAGCTGAGGGTGCTGCAGAAGCTGGGTTAGGCAGATTAGGTACAGTGCCATAGTGGGATGGGGAAAAGAGGGGTAATACTTGTCTAAACACAGCCAGCTAGCACAGGACAGAGTCTTCAGGGATCATACACCATTAGTTCTGCTGTTTGATTAGTAACTTCTTCATCACTACAGTTTTCCAATCAGACTTTCCAGTTGCTGGGCTTTTTTGTGTCTTGCTGTATCTGTCTGTGGTGCCATCCCATAAGCTGTCAAAATTAATTATCATTAAGGAGAAATGCCAAGGATTTTTACTGCATATGTTATTAAAATTGCTTATAGTGTCACCCTGCATTATGCAGAAGCACTGACTATGTTACCTGCTTATTAACTAAACCACTGAAGTCTGAAATTTTTCTTCCTGTTCATTTCTTCTGCAATTTTAGTTTTGGTACAATAGCAGAGAAGCAATCTTTTTCCTTGAAGTTGAGTTCATTCCTACACCAAATTGTTATGCTTCTCCTGTTTGTGCCAAAAGAGGGACAAAATACTGATTCATCTTAGAAACACAAACTAATGGTACCACTAACAGCCTCTGACCCCTAGGAGGGAGCTGAAGTACCTTGTAAGGTCAGGTAATAATGCAGAGCTGGCTGTTCAACAAAGTGGAAGAAAAGATGTGCTCTTCCATGAAAACAAGTGAATTCTACATCTGTGCCCTTTAAGTGAACGATGGCTTAAAACAGTGGGGCTGGAATTCAGGTGGGAGCAGTTGGGGTGTACACAACAGCTGTGACTCCTTGAGGAGGTTGGAGTGGCTGTCCTGGATCAGACCAGATCCTGACGGAGCCTGGGATCCAGTTCCCAGCAGTGGCTGCAGATGAGTTCCTGGAAGGACACTCACCCATTGTGTGACAAACAGGATGCTTCCTAGGACTCATCCAATCCTGCATGCAACTTTTTCTGTCAGGATGCATTAGCTGGATGTGGCTAATAAGTATTTCAGTAACCCTCAAAAAACTCTTCCATCACTTTGTGGTTTCTGCCCTTGAACCCATGTACACTTTTGTCATTTGGAAGATCCTGAGGTGTTTTCAGAGTTCAGCCTGGTCTCTATAATGAAAAATCCATTTTGATTGCTTGAATCCATGTAATTTCATTCAGTGCCCCTCAGTTCATATACTGGGGAGGGGAGACATGGATATCAAGTTGTTTTCTTGAAAACTGAGAGTAGCCTAAGCCTGTTCTTCCCTGACTGGGAAGCTCTTGTTCGATATTTGCTGTTTAAAACTATTTTGTACTTTTCATTGTTGTTCCTCTCAAAATCTTTTCCAGGGGTTTGTAACTGCTGTGATTTTTGAGAAGCCATGAAGAGTTCAGCTCTTTGGGGCAATTTATAATCTTGTGCTTGACACATAGACATAGTAAAGCTCCCCAGGCATCTCTTGAGCTCATAAGCCCCTCTGGGACCCTTGCACAGTAGATCAAGTTTAAGAAGAGTCCTAACATTAGTCTGACAAAAAAGCAGAAAAACCAGGATTCTTGATTACTCAAATACCCTACATAAATAACTGCTTAAAACACTGTTTCTCACTGTCTTTATCAGCAGGAGCATCTAAAAGCTTTTTCAGCCCCCCTTGGCTTGGTAAATAGGCAGGATTTGAAGGCTTACCAGAAGTACTGTAAATAGTATATGTAAACACATGAACATTTTCTGCAGTGAATTGTTTTCAAAGGATATTTCAGGTTTAAGTAGTCACTAAAAGAGACAAAGCAAATGTCTCTTGGATGAGCTTTGTTTATTTTTGAAGCATGTGCTTCCTCAAAACTCTTTTGTCAGAGCACTGGACTGCGTCACTCATCACTCAGTTAATTAGCAGGACATGGTTTTGACCATGGCAATTTCTCTCTCAAGACTACTGTCCTGACAAAAACAAATGAAGATTTTTTTTAATGAATGTGTCAGTGTATTACCTTGGATTATGCATGTGAGTGTTTCCAGATGTGTAACTTCTGGCTGACAGCTGGTTCTTTATCTTTACCTGGCATTGGCAGTGCTGTGTTTCTGAACCCGAAGCACATTCTGGGGCTTGGGCTGCTTCAAATATCACAGTGCCAGGGCCAGTAGAAGAGCAGCCCGAAAGTGGGTGATGCAGCTGTCAAATGAAGTCTGGGGTCTCGATCTCTGGGACTTTGTAGCAAAAGAGAGGAAGAAACCAGCTGAAAGAGAGCCTTCTCTGCTGTCTTTCTGCTGCTTCAGGCTCAGCCGTTCCAAAGTCAAGTGTTGCCCACCTGACCCTGATGGGGACACTGACAAAAAGCCCCAGTCTCCCAACAGGATTTATCAGTCTGATGTTGGTGTGCATTATTATGGATAGGAGGGGAGCATGCCTTAGTGAATCCATCTGCTTTAACTGGGTCTTTGTGGTGCTGGGTGAAATTCCAGCGAGTGACTGGGCTGGCCTGTGGCTCCGAACCGCAGCGGCAGCAGGACAGTGCCACCACGTGGTCCTGTGCCGAGGGGACTGCAGGGATGTCACAGCACAGCCCTGCCTCCAGGGGGGAGCTGCAATGAACTTATATCTTGGAAAGAAGTAGTAAAATCCATCTCATCTTTTCTATTGGAAGACTTAATGGCAGTGTAGAACTTTTAACATTTTCATTAAACCAGTCCAGTTTTGCTTTAAAACCAACTTGCACAGTTAACAGGACAAGGGGAGAGCTCATTACATTGCTTTTAACTGATCAACCTTTTCTTTTTGTCTCTTTTCCTCTCTCTCCTGGCAGTATTGCCGAATGCTGTAGCACTCCATACTCACTGCTGGGATTGGTCTTCACAGTCTCTTTTGTTGCTTTGGGGGTTCTGACTCTCTGCAAGTTTTACTTGCAGGGTTACCGAGCGTTCATGAATGATCCTGCTATGAACAGGTAAGTGCCTCGTTTGCCTAGGGTCTGAAAAGAAATAGATAGAAAGGGGATTATATAAAAATACAGGGGTGGCATTGCATTTTTTTTGACTCTTGACCTTTTGACAGGGTTTTTGTGTGCCAGTTTGTGTGTGCATTGAGAAGATCTGAGGTGAAAATACTTGCCACAGACTTCTTGAGAGATGGTTAATTTCTGCACAAATTCAGAGCTGTTGCTTGGGATTTACAATCGCTTCTATTTTCATGAGTCACTGAAAAATTTTCACATGCTTGCATAATATAAACACTTTGTATTTTTATTTCCTCGTGTCCCCTCTAATCATGTATGAAACATTACTAATCTGTGAGATTTAAAACACAGCATTGTATGGATTGCTTGTAAATTGTTATGGGAAATAGCCAAAATGCCTTTTCTCAGGCTTGTCTCAACTTGTCTAATATGAAATTGGGATCCTGACACTGCCTTTCCTGTTACTCCAGCCTATAACTCTATAGAGAGTTGAGACCATTTGCAAAAGAATGTTTTATATTTTGGATTCCAGGATGTGGAAGCAAAAAGGGTGTAAATTGGGGCTGCATAAGAGTAGTCTATATAAAAACATCTTTTGGTGAAGGATGTACTTTATTACATCAAATAGTTGTGGTGATCCTCAGAGGGATTAAAGTCACTCTGAGGTTCCAAGACAGAAAGAAGTGGACAGCTGTATTTGGTTTAGGTACAGGGGGAATAAACTGAAAAATGGCAAAATTGGTAATTTGCCTAAACTGGGTCCTTAAAATGCTTTATGCTGGGTGGTGTCTGAGCTGGATTTAGCCCAGACACTGCTTGTCAGGAGCAAAATCTGCTGGTTCCTAAGCCCAGCACTTCAGCATTTCTGAAAACATCCCTTCCTGGTTAAAGCCTTCTGGGGACACCAGTGAAACCTAAAACCAGTGACATATGAAAGGTTGTGACAGAAGCAGACAGTTTATTTCCTGGTGTTTCTCGATGTACTTTTGAACCAGCATTGACACAGAAATGTGGTTGTTTGTTTTTCTGGCTGTATTGATCTGCAGGGGGATGACTGAAGGAGTCACACTCCTGATCCTGGCTGTGCAGACAGGTTTGATTGAGCTCCAAGTTGTGCATCGGGCGTTCCTGCTCAGTATTATTCTTTTCATTGTGGTGGCATCCATCCTTCAGTCCATGCTGGAAATTGCTGATCCCATTGTCTTGGCATTGGGAGCCTCAAGGGACAAGTAAGAGACTGCTTTCCTAAACTGAGAGTTACTCAATGTTCTTTTAGGAGGTGATAAACTAGTAATTGATGGCTTTTAGTACTTGTGAAGTTGCCTTGGTTTTTTTCTGTATGCAGATTTCTTTTCTAGTCCAAGTTCTCTAATTTTGTGGTTCCAGTTAAGCAAATCCAGGACTGTGCTCTCCCCACCCACACTCCATTGTGTGGATTTGCAGAATGGTTTTTCTTAACCTCCTCTGCAGTTGGGTGGGTTTCCCTCTAAAGCAGTGATCTCACACAGCTATTGAGGATGGGAAGTTTCTAGGAGAGACTTTGTGTTAGATACTGTAAAACCCATTTTTTTTTTGATCCCAAAATGATAAGGTTTACTGGCACAAAATAAGAGGTGGAAGGTTTGCCTTAGTGTCCCACATCTTTGGATTGTGTGGGATTGTTCAGCTTCATTTGTATTTTGAAGAGCTGTATTGGTGCTGTGTGGTGTTCTCATATTAATCTGTTGTTACCTTTGTCAGTTGTGTTTGTCTCTTCCCTTTGTGTAACCTGTGGGTGAAGGGATGAACAGAGAAGGTTTGTTTATGTGTAGAGTTTGTTTAGCTTAGAGATGTTCTGTGTGCAGCAGGTTAACTTCAGCATAGAAACAGAGGGAAAGGGAGTAGAGCCAGGATAGGAGCATCTGCCCAGCTTGAACAAGCAGACTGTGGGGACAGTGAGTTTTAACTCTTCTGCCAGATCTCCCAGGGAGTTCTAAATCAGCAAGAAACAGGATAAATTCCACTTCAGCTCTCTCTTCTTCCCTCACCCACAGGCACAGAACTGCAGACCTCAAAGTCACTCTGATGTTTCTTCAGAGTGTATTGAATTAATGAGTTTATGCTGCTGTCCTGTGCCCCCAAATGGTTTGACTTTTTCTGTACCTCATTTCCAGAGCTAAGTGAGGTTAAAATACAACCTGAGGAAAAAGTAGAGGTAGTATAGTAAATTACTGGTGATATTCTGAGAGCTTTCACCAATGGGTGGCTGTATAAAGATTGATGGTGTGTTTAGGTTGGGGAGGAGATTAGGAAGAGGTGGATCATAGAAGAAGAGTATGGAATGGCAGAGATAAATGTTCAAGTACCACTACATTTCTTCTTTTGTGATCTCTGAATTGGGGAATATACTTCTAAAGGCAGCAGGGTTAAATCTGGTGATAAAAGGAAGTAGCTTTGCCCCACAACATATTAGCAAAAACATGAAGAAGAGTTGCAAGAGTTATTTAATTTGGAGACCTCTTGTTTGTTTAGAGAAGTATCCTAACAGTTACACGTTTAGTAATTTATTTTAATGGACTCCATCTGTAACATTCAGTATCTCAAGTACTTATTTTGCCCATAACTTTTGTCTTTCTATTGGAAACAGCAAAGGTCAGATGAGAGGGAACTTTCCACAGTTGTAGGCATGTGTGCAAACTGGGAATGAGACTGTGCCCAAGTAAAATAGAAACTCCTTTCAACAAGCTAAAGCCTTGAGCAATTATCTAACGTGCCTACATCCAGCAGTCATTCTATTCTTATTCTGACACTCAAATCTGACTTGAGAAATAAAAATCTATTGTGTTGTTTGCAGGAGTCTGTGGAAGCACTTCCGAGCAGTCAGCCTCTGTCTGTTCTTACTCGTGTTCCCCGCGTACATGGCCTACATGATTTGTCAGTTTTTCCACATGGATTTCTGGCTGTTGATCATTATCTCCAGCAGTATTCTAACCTCTCTTCAGGTGAGAACAGCAGCCCTGTGAAGCCCTGCATAAACTGTCATCCTGTTATTCTAAGGGGGAAAATACATGATGAGAAAAGAACAGGAATGAGAGAAGGGAGGAATTACAAGGGTTGATAAAAAAATCTCTTTCTGTGTCCTATACCTGAGGCTGAGGAGCTCCTGGGTGGGCTGAGAACAGAGGTGAATGGAAGTCTACTTCAAATTGTAAAGCCAAAAGGCTTTTGAGGGTAACTCGTAGTAAAAAGATTTCTTCCCAGAGTACTCATTTATGTGTCATTACTTAGCTATAACTCTTTGAAAGCAATTTGATGTTTGAAACACAGAAGTATAAATAGAGGAAATGTTTTATACTATAAGTATTTGTTATTACTTGGGCTTTTTATTATTAAATTTTTAAAATTGCCCCTTAAAATGCTTGGTGCTCTTGTTTAATCAATTCAGCTGTGTTCTGGATTCAGGAAGGTAAAGAAGGGGAGGTACTCGGGAACAAGCTTAAATACTTTGCAAGAAACAGCAACTTTTCTTTGTCTTGAAGTTCAGCAACAATTCCACTACGTTGGGGCTTGCCCTCTGTCCAGCTTGGGAGCATTGTGTGGACAGAGCTCGATGGCCAGCACTGACTCAAGCTCCAGTTCAGAAAGCTGAGCTCATGTCTTGCACTGTGTTACAGGTGCTTGGGACACTCTTCATTTATGTTCTGTTCATGGTGGAGGAGTTCAGGAAGGAGCCCGTGGAGAACATGGACGATGTGATCTATTACGTGAACGGCACGTACCGGCTGCTGGAGTTCCTGGTGGCTCTGTGCGTGGTGGCCTACGGCGTCTCAGAAACCATCTTTGGAGAGTGGACTGTCATGGGCTCCGTCATCATCTTCATCCACTCCTACTACAACGTGTGGCTGCGGGCCCAGCTGGGCTGGAAGAGTTTCCTCCTTCGCAGAGACGCTGTGAATAAGATAAAATCTCTGCCCGTGGCCACGAAGGAGCAGCTGGAGCAGCACAATGACATCTGTGCCATCTGCTACCAGGTAGGAATGGAAGTGTCAAAGGACTGGCTCGAGTTGAAATATCCCCAGACTAAGTTCAGTCTTCAGCTGATAGAATACGTGACTTGAATTATGTGTAATGAATAGAACTGCGCTCAGTAAGTTACTGGAATCACCCAGTTTTCTGCTTTGTGCAAATTGATCCGGAGTGCTGTCACCAAGATAATTCTTAGGAATGAAGAGCTTGGATGTGCTTAAACTGCCTTTTTTTTTCTCCAGTTACACAGCAAACTCTGTCCTTAAGCTGCTTTGACACTTCTCATGTTTGGTCTCAGTAGTAGCAGCAAATGTGCTCTTTCTTTGTTACTGGAGGATTTTGTTAGTGAGACAACATGTTCTTGGTAGCTGATTTGTTACTATTCTGTAGAAGCTGCTCAGTCTCTACAGATGTTGCTGCTTCCTGTGCAGTGTCAGTTTTGTAGCAGAAGCCTAATTATCCAAAGGTTAAGGGTCTTGCTAACAGAAGCCAGCAGATGTAAGGACCTTAGACATTAATGCTGAAAGTAATACCTTTATCACACTTGTAGCTCCAAAGTCTCTTACTCTTGAACAGAAACTGTAGTTACGTGTGACAGTGAAAGAATCACCCTAACATTAGTAGTGTGCAGTTAAGAGTGGGATTGGATTGGCTCCAAACTTGATAGAAATTCTTTGAAGAGTAAAACTGCCAGATTGAATGACAGTGTTCAAAACACCAGACTAGTATTATGTGGGTCAAAGCTGGCAGAGTTCATGGTGTCACTTCATTTCTGGTGTTGTTACATGTTGTATCTGTCATTGTGCTGTTTTGAGTTACTCGATTGTTTCTTGAGCCAACCAATCCTGTGATTCTCATCCTGAAAAGATCATGTTTAGTAATATCTTACAAAAAAAGGGTTTTTTCCTCATTTTTAATGCCTGTAATAAAGAAAGCAAGACCTGTCCTGTAGTTGAATTGTGTATGTATCAGAGAATCATTAAGGTTGGAAAAGACTCCAGGATGGACTCTAGCCTGTGACTGATCCCCATGGCACTGAGTGCCACATCCAGGCCTTCCTTGGACACCTCCAGGGACAGTGACTCCACCACCCCCTTTGCAATGCTTGACAACTTTTCTGCCTTTTCTGTGAATAAATTCTTACTGGTGCCCAAAACAAACCTCCCCTGCCACAGCTTGAGGCCATTTCCTCTTGTCCTGTTGCTTGATCACTGAGAGGAGAGACTCAGCCCCACTTGGCTGCCCCCTCCTGTCAGGGAGTTGTGCAGAGCCAGAAGGTCCCCCTGAGCCTCCTTTTCTCCAGGCTGAGCCCCCCCAGCTCCCTCAGCTGCTGCTCATATGAAACACTGTGGGTGTGAAGGAAGGAACATTCTCTTCCTTGTCTGTGAACTGCTTCTGTCTCTTCTGTGCCTGGTGAACCCATTAGATGTGTGAGGTGAGAGGAGAGGAATGGGATTACTAATAATAATATATTTCTTTCTTTTTTTTTTTTTTGGGTGTCTTCCAGGATATGAAAACTGCTGTAATCACACCATGTAGCCATTTTTTTCATGCGGGTTGTCTTAAGAAATGGCTGTACGTGCAAGAAACCTGCCCTCTGTGCCACTGCCAACTGAAGAGCCCTTCACAGCTCCCGGGACTGGGAGCAGAGCCAGTGCAGCAGCCAAATCCTAGTGCAGAGCAAAACACCAGGCCTGGAGATGCAGCTGAGCCTGGTGCTGAATGTGACCACAGGCCAGGTGTGAAGGACAGCCCAAGCAGGGGCCACGATGGACACGACAGCCCCGAGGCCTCTGCCCACCCGGGGGGGTCTCACAGCATGGACAGTGACACGAGCCCCTGGGAGGCCAGCCAGGGAGCAGCCTGTGCTGCAGAACTCATTGCAGCCCCAGAGGGGTGCCCTGCTCGAGATCTGAGGGTTTGTGTCCAGCTCTGAGGCTACAGAGGATGACACGGGAGCAAACACATTTCAGAGATCCACGTTTGACTCAGAAGAAAACCAATCCTTCCACAGCTGTGAAAGAAGTGTAGCTGTTAATGCTGGTCAAAATGTAATCTCCCATGCTGATTTTTATGGGCTGCTTGGTAGTGGTAACTCCAGTGAGATGTAGTAGAAATGACTCCAGAAGCTCTCTGAACTGTGGGCATAGGAAGGATGTCTGGGAATAAATAGCAGTGCAAGAGTGTTTTCAAGACGTAGGTGAGGGGTGAGAGGAGCAAGAGGTCTGTGAGACGTTGTGGCCAGAGGGACAGGAGGCTGGCTTGGTTTTGGCCAGGGAGAGGAGTTGCACAGAGCCATGTCCCAGGCCCTGAGGGCGTTACGGGCCGCGAGTTGCCGGTCTCTGGCGGATGGGCAGCTTTGGTTGCTGACATTTTTTATGGCACGCAAGCAAAAATCAAAGATGTAACAGCAGTGATTGTACCAGGAGATGGAAGCACTCTCAATACGTCGTGTGTATGCTTTGGGTGTTCTTGGGGCAGTTGCATTTGAATTAATGTAATCTATAGTGACTCTTGACTTTTATGACAGAGTCGTCAATATTTTGATGTATATGAAACTTTTGCTCATAATGGGCACAGTGTGGGCTGCATGAAGTAAACTAAAGCTCTCATGAACACTTTGCCTCTGTGGGAGGAAAGTGGGATGAGTTTTAGGGCACGGATAGAGGCCTTGCAGGACTGTGCTGTGTAATGTTTAACCCTTGCAGCTGAATTAAAACAGTATTAAACTCTGGCGATATTTGCACTTTGGGAATGAGTACATTATTGTGTATGATCAGACTCCGCAAATGCCACTTCTAAAAGCTGTTAATAGGTTTGCACCTTTTCTTCTTTGACAAGGACATGTCCATACTTAAATTTTTACATTCATCATGGCTTCAAGTAGAACAAGGGACTGGGGTGGGGAAATAGGCGGGAGTAGGGGGCAGGCAATTTTTTTATGTGAATTTTGATATGAAGAGAAATTAGTCACTTATTTATACGATAGGCTTGACTCAAGTGTTTTTCAAAGTCGGTATTCCTAATGTGAAATGTGATACTATTTTATTTTTAGTAGTAAATTTGGATGTAGACTGACAGACATAGCTGAATGTCTTAATAAATTACATTTGAAGATTTTTACACCTGGTTATGTGATTCTTGCACTGAAATTCCACAAGTACATGCTGAAAGGCTCGAGTAATAGCTCTCTGTTCCCCTTGATGAAACTCCCTCTGCCTGTGTTCTCCTCCATTTCCATTTCAGTGCTCTGTGTCCTGGTGGTACCTCCTGCCCGCCCCTGTTCTTGTCACTGGATCTTGGCCAATGCAGAACTCAAAGGCACATTTGTTGCTGGAGGCTGTGCCTGCTGCTGCTGAGCCCCAGACAAACCCCAAATCTATTTCTTCCCCCTGACCCGATGGGAACATCAGTTACACCATCTTCTGATTCTATATCTCAGTTTTGTTTTCTTGTCTGTTAATCAGAAATTTGGATTTATCATGTGCTTTCACTGATCATCCCAAAACATTTTATTAGCAGCTTGGTGTGTTTGGGGACGGGGGAAAAAAAAAGTTGAGAATATTTTCTTGAACTCTTTTCTCCTGTCATTCAATGGTCTGGGTCCTGCTCTTGCATGTCTCCATTTCTGCAGAACTGAACCTTTCTCAAAAGGAAGTTTTGGCCATGCCCAAGCTTTCCATCTACATAATTTAGGCTGTTTCAATTCTTGCCACACTTTAAAAGTCTGTGGAGTCAGGAAATGGGGATTTTCTGGACAGGTCTGTTACAGGATGCTCCTCAGTATGGTGGGAAAAAGACTTTCCCTCAATTCACAGAGTGTGTTTGAAGGATGCTCTCCTGAACTCTGCTGTTCCCTGAATGTGGAAAAATAATCCCACAGACTTGTGAAACGAGTAATGGGAAACTTGGGATGGGAGCACCTCACTTCCATGGTAGGGAGCAAATGTTCCCCCGGTGGGAAGAGCCAGGCTTGGTCAGCCTTGGGGAGGGAGGCTGGAGGGCTCTGGGGGCCACATGGGTACCTCAGGTGACCCCGGGGAAGGGAGGGAGGGAGGGGAATTCACCTGTGGGATCCCTGTGGGATCCCTGAGGGCAGCAGGGCAGGAAGGACCCACGGGGGCCATTCCTATCCCACAGTCACATCATTTTCATAAACGCAGGAAGTGGCATTGAAGAAGTAACAACCCCCTAAGGTTTGCTTTCACTGCTCATGCCAGGGAGCTGTTCCTCAGCCTGACTGATCTCTTAGCCATGGAGCTTTTAATTTGTAACCTGAATTATTCATAGCTAATTGGTAGTGCCAAAGCTGTAGCAAAGGACTGTGGATTTACAGCAGTGTGGGTGAGTGCACCTGGAGGCTCGCTGGGAATCAACAGGCCAGTTCAACAAACACCTGCCTGCCAGGACTACAGGATGGAAACGTGGACGTGGTGCTGGAAGGGAGCCTGACAGGCCAGGAAGGTTTGTGGTTTTTCAGGAAAAATGATGCTGCAGTATTCCCACTGCAGTGACCCCAAAGTGACTGTTCCGTGCTGGAGAAGGTGCTCCAAGACGTGGAGGCCCAGGGAGTCCTGAGCCCTGAAAAGAGTGGCATGAAAACAGCTCTGATGCACTTCCTACTGAAAAAAATGATACATCAAAGAGGGAAAGGAGAGGAAGGGGAGCAGAAAGAGGCTTGCAGAGTTCACAGGAACAGGGCTCAAAAGATGGAAGTTGCCTCCATGAGGTGCCAACACTTTTTTTATGAAGAGTTGTAAGAGCAAAGCGAGGTGGACGTGTCCAGTGCCGCAGGGTGGATGAGGCACAGCAAACTGGTTGGTAAAATCTGGGCTAAGGAAGTTAAGGGATATGGTGAGTGTGTTCATTTTTTTGCTTCATTTTTGGTTTTTGGCAACTCAGAAGTGCTGGCAGGATACCATTTTCTAACAACTAGGGACAGCTAGCTCTAGGAGGAACTTAAAAATATGCCTGCAAAGAATGGGGGTGGGTGGGAAATAAATACTGATAAGCCAAGCAGGCCATATCTTGCAGGTCAGGAAGTTCAGGGATGAAGTGAGAACTGCCAAAACCGAGGCCAGCTTAGATCTTGCAGAAGAAATAAACTTGAACAGGAGGAAAAGAGGGAAGGCTGCTCTGGAGGAGCAGGGAGGTTGGGAATGAAATGAACCGTCTGTCTCAGTGCTCTGTAGAGCATCTGGGCGAACACTCCTGACCTCTGTGCTCTGTCTGGTGCAGAACTCCCTCTTGGACACTGCTTTGAGTCAATTTTCTATTTCTCTGCAGCTGTGCATGAGTAAATAGGAAAAAAATGCTTTTGGAGTGTTTATGGTCAGGGTGTAACTGTAGGCTGAGCCTTGAAATCGTTTTCATGTGGACTCATGATGGTGGTGTGATTGATGAACATTTGGACTCAAAAAGATGCTTCCAGCTAGGTGATATAATGGGAACAGTTGGGAATTTTATGGCTGGTTGGCTTTTTGTTGGAAATAGGAGTGCGGATCACATGGTGTGGTGGTGTGTGTCTAGTCAGTCTTATCGGGTGTCCCAGCTCTGGGCTCAGGGAAATAAATGGATTTACACAAGGTGGGATGACTCCATGAGGAGAGAAACAAGTCTGTGGTGAGGAATTTGATTTGAAAGCCTCTCCTTGAGCTACATTGCTCTCAGCTCCTTTGGTTTCTGGCAGTTTTGCAGCAGAGGAATCTATTTCCTTCCTTGTTCCTAGTGAAACACTTCATTTTATGCCAAGGCTGAGAGTTCTTGAAACACACAAGGTTTTCCAGCATGGGAAAATCTCTTCTTTCGGAGTCCCCTTTTTCCTGATTAAATTAAATTTCTAAGTTGCCTCAATCGTTTTCTAATATAGACAAAAATAATTGGGCTTAAACTGTCTGAATGTTTGAGAACAGACTTGCACGTTTTTCCTAACTGGCAGGGACAGGCAAGGAGTTTGAATTCACTTGGTTCAAAATTCAGATTTTCTCTGGCAAATAAGCTATAAATACAAGAATAATGATATCAGTGTGTAAGCCCCCCATCCCCCCCACACACACTTTTGGGGAGAACTGGCCATTTGAAGCATTTTCTGTTGTTGGGAAGCATTCAGAATGAGAGGAACCACTTGGGGGTAGATCTGATGTCACTGGATTTTGTTTGGGTCAGGCCCCCGAGTTTGGAGCCAGCAGGATGGTGCAGAGTGCAGGGCTGGAAGGTCTCGAGAAGGAACAATCCATGGCCCCCTGCAGGTCTCTGCTGCTCCCAGAGGGGCTGTGGAGGTGGCCAAGGATTGGTGCTGGCTTTTTTCCTCCTGCACTTCAAATTTGTATGAAGAGAAGTTTAATTTTTCAGCTTTTCAGTCTCTGCAGTGCCTGGAGCTGTTGTTTGTGGATTGCTCATTCTGAGCCTCGCCTGTGATGTCGCTCCACAAAAACATTTGTGGGAGAGATTGACAAATACATTTCCCCTCTAATCCCTTTGGTTTGCTGGCATAAAGTTGTCAGTAAATGCAACCTCAAACTCCATTTTTCTTAGTGTTACAATGCTAAGTGTGGCACTATTGCTGATCCCCATTTTTGTGATACACGGGTTAAAGGTCACAGCTCACAGCCCCACACCCCAAAGGTACCCCAGGGTTTTCTTTTTGACAATGCCTATTTCTCTTAATTATGGCTATTTTACTCACTGGATCTTGCTGGAGACCCCGGTGTGGTGGCTTCTCTCCTTGGTGCAGTTCTGCTGTGCCAGTGTGGAGAGCCTGGCCAGGGAAATTCCATCCCTTTTCCTAAAGGAAGTTATGATCCAGCTGATGAACCACCCAGCAAATGCATTCTGTGCCTCTAAGGTATTGGTTATTCTCTCGAAAACAAACACTTCCAGAGAAAAATTTTGCCTGCTAGACTTGGTAAGCTCTCTCCAACTTCCCCAGAAGCCCATAGGTCATTTTCCAGAGGGCTTTTCCTTCTCCTTTTCCCTGGCAGAGATGAGCAGGGTGAAGATGACAGAGTCAGGTGGAAACAGGAGGCTGGGAAGGGGAGAAGCAGGGGCTGGGTGCTGGCAGCTCATTAAACAACGCTCAGAGAACATCTGACAGACACACACAAACCTAAAGGAGACTGTCCAGGTTAAAGAGAGAAGTCCTAGTAGAAAAATAATTTAAAAACATAACCAACCCAAATTAAAAAAAAAAAAAATAAATTTCTTTGTGTTACAAGTAATTAGACACAAATTTCCCCAGTAGTTGCCATTTCCTGGAGGCTTAAAATCCACATCCTTAAATAAATCTGGTAGCTGAAACACTCTCAGCTAATAGCACAGCCAAAGACCAGACGAGCTGCAGAATTTTGCAGCAACAGATGTGAAAAGCCCAGGTCTGCCATGTGGATAAATTACTTCATTCCTAGGTATTTTAAAATGTAAAAACTGACTTAATTGGATTAAAATAATCAATTGAATAGGTATCTGGTATTTATAAATGAAATGATATACAGTTTCTTAATTGACCATAGTTTGAGTTTTCTTTAAATTGATTGTTCGCTTCTAGCTTGGGGAAAAAATGCCAGCTGGAATGCAGAGAGATTAAGTTTTATTTATTTTCCTTGCTAAGAGCCACATTGTGCAATTTAAAAGGAAATGTCCTTGAAAGATGGGTTCCTTTGTAAACTGTTTCAGCCCTTGTTTGTTTTGAGATGGAAATTAATTTCTCAAAGGCCCTCCGTGTTAGAAAGTACGTGTTGATAAATAAAGAAAAATGAAAAAATTGTAACCTGATAAAATACATCTTGTTTTCGAGATAAAAATCTTTGCATGGATGTGGTTGAGTTTGGGGCACAGCTGATCTGGTCAAAGGCTGGTAATGATCTCCACCAGCACAGGGGAAGGAAACAATCTGTGGGGGAGAACCTCAAACACAATGGTGGAGTATTACTAGAATTCTTCATTATGCTTTGATGTGCTTAAATATTGATTCAAGTGAGTGTGTCAGCTCCTTGCTGAGCTCGGTGGGTGCAGCTGGGGGGCTCTGGGCTGTGCCTGTCCCTGTGTCCAGCTGTCACACATGGCAGGGAGGGTTCACTGATGCTGTCAGAAACATTTTCACCAAAAAATGGGCCTCTTCTCCCCAGCCTTGCTCTCAACAGAAAACACAAGTGGAATTCAGGTGGGTCTGTCTGTGCACTGATGGGTCTGGAGTCGTTCCCTCTGGTTTTGGACACAAGTGTGCTCCGTATCCAGCTGTGTTTTGGGGGATTGGGTGGTGCTGGCTGAGGTGGGTTCTTGCTCCTCTGATGTTCTCTCTCAGTCTGTGAGATCAAACTTTTCTCAGGGCATCCCTTCTGAGGAGCGAGCTCTCGAACACCTGCCCTGAAGATGTTTGCGTCCGCATCTGGATGGAGTCACGGCCCGTGCAGCGAACTCTCGCTTTCCTGGGAGCCGGGGGTCGCTTTCCAGAGGGCTGGATCCTCTCTCGGGTGACAGAGGTGAGCAGGAGGACGAGGCTGGAGCGGCAGGAGCGGGGCGGCAGCCGGTGCCGGCGGCTGCCACGGCGGGGCAGTGCGGGACCGGCACCGGGAGCTCCGGCAGCGGTTCCGCCAGTTCGAGCAGGGCCGGGAGCTGGACAGGGTGAAGAACAGTACACTGCTATTACCATTATTACTGTTATTACTACTACTGTAATAACTATTATTACTATTACAACTATCATTACTATTATTCCTATTATTGTTGTTCTTCACCACCAAAATCGTGAGCAGAGCTGCTCTGGCGCATTCCATGGTGCTGATCCACTGCCGAGTTTGCTGGAAAATCGGGATTTACATTCACAGGGCATCAGAAATCTGCTTTGACACTGGCACTTTTCTTTCAGCTCGAAAGGCATTTTTTCTCCCCTTTCTTAAAAACCAGCACGGTTGACTCTGCTCTCGCTGACAAAGCTCTGAGGGGCCACGAAGGCAATTCTGTCCTTTGGAGATTCCCACAGATAACGTTTATATGATAGAAATAATTTCATTTGGGTCAGGATTTCTACTCAGTAAAACCCAGGGGTATTCTGAGAATTGCTTGGATTCTGGTGAAATCCTGCTGCATGCCAGTCAACACCGTCCAGCTGCAATTATGGGGTCAGATATTTTCCCCTCTTCCCTTTGCAGAGGATTTTAAAACTGGGATGTGCAAACACAGGCCACTGTCACACACTCCAATGGGAGCCGGCTCTGCAGCTCCTTGGATACAATATCTTTTGCCTTCTTGCATAAATATTTTAATTGCTAATTTGCTGGTCTCATTTAACACAGATTTGGCATTTATCATTTGAATTTAAACTTGTTAAAATTGACAATTTTCTCGGCTACCTATGTTAATAATTTAAAGGGAAAGCTCATTATTAAATTATTATGGGTAATTATTTTGTAACTAGTGTGGAAATTGTCATTTCTGCAGCCTTAAAAAATCCTGGAAGGAAGCACATGTGGATCAATATGGATCAAATCCCAGGAAGTGTAAAGATGAACAGGAGTAGAGTCTTATGTAGCAATGTCATACAGGTGGGGGGAAACACTAAAATGAGAGAATTACATTTTTTACACTTGCAGCTACAAAGGTTTGGAGGCTGCTGATTTCGGTGAGCCAGTGCTGAGCTTCACTGGGCAGAAAACCACTCCTGCTCTGACCCTGTAAACGGTGCTGAGGAGTCTTTTTTTCCCCCTCTGGCTCCAGACATCCCATCCCTGCGAGGTGTTTGTTCTGCAGCCACTGCTCCCGTGTTTTTGCAGGTACTGCACGCCCGCCCCTGGCCCCGGCAGCCTCCTCGGTCACACTTGGCAGTGTTGTGTTTCCTCAGGGGTGCAATTCCCTTTAAAAGGGCATTTTTAGGTGCCGGGCGTGTTACTGATGTAAATGACGCCACCGCGGCCCCTGCAGCATCCCCCAATTTCTCAGACTCCGGCCGGTGGTCCCTGCAGCTGGAATTAGCCCGTGGCAGAGCTGCGGAGAACAATGAGGCAGAGCAGAATCCCCTCCCCGCTCCCACCAGATGGCCCTCACGCTTTTTCATTTCCCTCCGAACCGCTGGAAACGCTCTGCAAGCACAAGGGATGCGGATCTCTCCCGTGGCTTCGTCCCGGGTCAGGCAGCCTGGGCTCCGGGGTGCTGCCGGGGCAGACACCCCCGATCTCTGAGCCCCCCTTTTCCTGCGTCTCCGGGCTGAATGCTGAAGGAGAAGCACTGAGGGACTTCAGGAGAGGGCAGAGCCGGTTCTGGAAGTGGCGCCGAGCTGGACCTTGCACATGTGTGCTACAGACTCGTCCCAAATGTGCACCTGGGCTCTGTGTGAGGCAGGCTGGGCTCTGCAGGGCACCGGCTCTGTCTTGCTCAGATGTCAGCCTTTGCCTCTCAGCTTTGCCAAATTCTGCCAGAGATGCTTTTACACTTTTTGAGAGCAAGGGACAGCTCAGAAAGTACTAAATCAGGCAAGAATTTCTTTTTCTGTTGATCTCGGGAAGGAAAAAAAAAAAAAACCCAGACATTTTAAAAGGCCACTTACTAACTTCTCACCCGTTACCTTGATATTTGAGTTTCAACTTTATGTTGGTGTTACAATATTGAGAAATTCAAATAGAACTTCTCAGCCTGCAAAATTGTGAATTCCTGAATTTTGGCACTAGTTTCAGCCAGCTCTTGATCCCGGATTTCCCGATGTTTGCATCTCCCCTCTCATGCCAGGATCATTGTCCCTCTGAGAACAATCCCGGATCTGGCTCTCTCCTTCCGAGCTGTTGTGGGAGTATTCCAGTGCATTAAGCAGTAGATTTGTTTATGCACAGAAAGGTGCTGCCCAGCCCTCTCTGCTCTAAGCTTTTCCATCTGCATGGCCCCATCCTGACCTTGATCTACTGTGGGGCTGTGGAGGGGCTCGTTCACGCTCCAGCCTCCCCAGCTTTTCTACCGGGATTATCTTTAAGGGGCTTGAGCTGCTGAAGGGTTTTCCTACTGATAAATGGATTGAGACCCATATTTTCATCTCACATCATCAAACATTCATCAGATACTGCTGGTCATTACCGACAGAGCCAGGTCTGAACTCGTGACCCCGCAGTAAAAGGTCCCATTAGCAATTTCCTTAAACTGTCAAGTCATGGCGTGACACAAATGAAATGCGATGGGATTGTTTTTCTTCCACAGGTAAAGGCAGTGGGCTTCTGCCTAATTTTTATTTGCTGATCTGTGTCACCAAAACACTCCGGTAGAGTCTTTGTGCTCTCACATGAGAAATTTGAAGAAATACGAAGCTGGGGTGCAGTGCCCTGTGCACAGGGCAGCTGCCTGGTCCCACAGTCCATGCAATTGTCACCTGTCCCCATGAACTGGAGAGCTCCAGTGGCAAATCCCATCCTTAGAGTGCCAGGCACAGCACACACCCCCTGTGCCAAGACACATCCAGGCTGTGCCTGTGCTGCTCTGTAAGCAATAAAGGCAGAGACTGACAGGCATTTAGGAAAGCTTCTCTGGCTCACATCACACCAGCAATTTTTGTATCCGAGTTCTTTCTCTCTTCACAGAATCATTTGAAGAAATAATGTGTGAGGGGGGGAAAAAATTACCTCTGGCAGTCGTGTTATAATGGCTTTGGTGCTGACAGCCCTTTGGGAACAGTGGCAGCAGCAGGGTAAGTATATATGACATCTTTGTAGTGATAAAGAAACAAATAAATGTTCCCATTAACACTCCATCAGGTCAACAGCTATTCCAGACCAACGCGCCGTTAGAGGAACCGGCTTGATTCATATCAGCTCAGACACACTCCTCCTGCAGCATATCTTCTGGAAGGCACATAAACCAGAGGTCCTGCTCTGGCCAGGTGGAGTCATTAAAGAATCAGTGAACTTTTTACAAGTTGCTTGAAATACCCTGGCTCGAATCCAGCTCCAGTGCTGCTGCTGTGTCTGTTTAACAGTTCCTTCATCATGCCATGACAATGACTCCGTTTCAGTGCTGGAGGAAGTTGTTTCTCCATACATCATTTGTAACACATTTTGGGAGGCTTCTGAATGCTTCGCTTCCTAAGCCCTGCAGTGAGATCTGCGGGATGTGAGCCTCGCCACCAGAGGCTGCTCGGGAAGCAGGAGCAGCATTTGTGTGTCATCCATAATGGATGTGTGTGCATATGGAACAAACACACGTGCACGCAGATGCCTGCTCAGAGAGGCTGCCCCTCTCCTGGGCGAAGTCAGCAGGAGCTGAGCTTCACTAAAGGACCACGATGTCTCACTCCCCACACGAGGGTTAGTAAGTGAACAGCAACTTCCAAAAAATTTCCTTGTGTAAGAATGTTTAAACATTATTTACCACTGCTAAAATGCAGATTTTAAAACTTTCTAACTAACACAAAATAACCCAGAATTCCCAGTGGGTTCCCTTCCTTCCTGTGTAACCAGCACTGCCCAGTTGTTCCATCACCAGAACTTTTCTTTTTCACACAGGTTGGATATTTTTAACAAAAGGCCCTTAGAAGGGACCTGAGGAAAAACCAGGTGGGTGTCTTTCGTCTGCCTTGAGTGACAGAGATCCTGGACAAAGATGAAAACAAAGAAATCCCCTGATCTGGATCAACAAGACCGGGACTTGAAGTTCAAGTTGTTCAAAGCTCTGGAAAGTCAATGTAAACGTGAGTGTCTCTCTGTATCTTAAACTTCATTGCAACCAAAGCACTCCCATGCTGTGTTCTGGTAAAATCTCACTGCTCAAAGGTATGCCTGTGGCTCCAGGCAGAATTCTGAGCCAGATGATGAACTCAGTTCTGCTTCTGCTGAAGCCATAGGACCTTCTGATGTTTACAGGAATGCCAGTAGAAACTGATTTCCAAATGGTCAGCACAAAAAGAGCAGCCAAATCCCAAACAATCCAGTCCTAGACATGGAAATCTTCACGCTTTCAACCCAGCAAGTATTGAATATCCAATTCCCCAACTGGGAAATTGCCTGGAATTTTGGAGGGCACCCTTCACAAGAGCTTGTGCACCTTTAAGTCGAAATCCCAAGATGCAAAGTCCTCAGAGTTTATGAAAGTGTTTAAAAGGAGATCTAGATTCCAGAGCCACTTAAATACTTCTGATAATATTCAGTCTTGATTCAGCAAAGCGTGTGACAACTTTAGTAGGTATTTAAATCCATTCCATGTAATACGCTTAAACTCATCCTCAGAGGGAGGGAGTGCCTGCCTCTGGATTTCTCCCTTCACTCTTCAATGGGAGACAAGTGCTAACCTCTCCCTGAAGCCAATAGCAGTTCATTAGATGTTTAATGCTTTGCTGAACTCACAATGTAAAAATCATAGCAAGGTTCTGTGTGATAAAATAACCGTAATCTGTCCAGTGGCTGCCAGCATAAACAAATAAATACAGGCTGGACTTAAATGGATGGCAAGCTTGTGTGAGTACTGCAGGGAACCAAAATCCTGCTCAGGGCCCCATCCAGCCTGGCCTTGAACACTCCCAGGGATTGAGCATCCACAACTTCCCTGGCTAATGTGGGGCTGCACCCTCCGTGCTCAGAAGAGCATTTACTGTCAGACCTGGGAACGGGGGTCTCGCGGTGCCGGGATACCGGGGGTGGGGGCTGTGAGAGCCGCTTTTCTCCCCGGGGATGCTCTCCTCGGGATTGCCCCCGCTCGGGACGGCTCCCACGGACCGCCGTCCTCCCGGGATGTTCCACCAGCCCCCGGCATGTTCCACCTCGTGATAGTCGGCCCCTGCCGGGCCCTCGCCTCCTTCCCACCCCGGGAACCCCCTCCCCTGGGATCGCCCACCCTCGGGACCCCGTTCCCATGGGATCCCCGTTCCCCGGGCTCGCCCCCCAAAGCTCTCCCTCCCCCGGGACCTCGTTCCCATGGGATCCCCGTTCCCCGGGCTCACCCCCCAAGGCTCTCCCCCCCCCGGGACCCCTCCCCGGGCTCGCCCCCGTTCCCGTTCCCGCTCCCGTTCCCGCGGTGCCGGCGGGGGCGCTTCCCGGCGCGGCCGCCAGGTGGCGCTGTGGGCACGCGGCGCGGCCCCCCCGGTCTCGGTTCCGCCGCGGGGGCACCGGGGGGCCCCGATCCCCTCCCCGGGCCCGGGGAGCGCAGCTGGGCTTCCCTCCCTGTCCCTCCCCTCCGTGCAGCCCCGTGGACGGAGGGCCCCGACGTAATTTCACAGCTCTGCTCGCCCCTCGCCCCCGGGGAGTTGCCATGGGGGCTCCTGTCCTGGGTAGTAATGGGGGCGCTGAGCTTGGCGGGGCGCATCCTCCCGTCCTCCCTCTGAGGAGTTCGCTCGGCCGGCCTCTCGCTGCTGCCTGGCATCCCCCGCCCTCGGGCACCCCAAGGGGGGTTCCCACTTTCCCTGGCCCTTGAAGCAATTGCTCTGCTCAGCACTCGCTGCTTCCCACCTGCAGGGCTGAACCCCGACCTGGGGGGGGAGCCCCGACACCCCATCCTAGCCAGGGGTAACCCGGAGTCCCCCAAGGGAGGCAGGAGGGGGAAAGTTCCTGGATGAAACCTTTCCATCTGGGTCACCTGCTATTGCTTCTTCTTTGTAGCAGGGGTGAAAATGGGGTGCTGTCACCATCACGTTGTGGACAGGTCCTCTGCTGGTCTCTGAGGCATCCAGGCTCTCTCCTGAACAGGAATATTCTATACAGTCAGAGTATTTTATCCCGATTCCCAGTTCCCTCTTCTCCCTGGGAGCTAACCAGATAGGAAGAATAAAGCACCCCAGGTAGCTGAATACTGTCATCACCTGCCAAGGCAGACACTGGATTTATCTGTGGATGGAAAGTCTTTGGATTGACACAGGAGCCTGTAAGGAAAATAGTTTTGAAAAGCATTTTCATTGGGGACAACATGAGTGAACTGTTTCCAAAGCCTCGGAAAAGTGCGGGCACGAGCTCAACACCTGAGTGCTCTGCTTTCAGTCCCACCTTGAGAGGAGAGGCTGCCTTTCCCTTTGCCTCCATTGTCACGGGTCCGTTGTTCCTCTCCCTTCTCCCGAGAAGGGCAGGAGGGAGTGTGGTCCCTTTGGGGGGGCCTCATCCAGCTGCAAAGGTCAGGGATGAGGGACCAGAAGGCTTTTCTCTCAGAAATTTCCACTTCCAGCTACTTCTTCCCTCCCTTGGGGTCTGGGCAGAGGGAAGCAAGGCCTGACTGTCCCCGCTGTGCAGGAACCCCAGGGCAGGAGAGGAGGGACTGGAGGCAGGAGGAGGGAGTTGTCCTGGATAAACTCCAGGTCAGAGGCAAGAGGGGCCTTGGGCCCACTTGGAAACGGTGTCAAGGCAGGGGAGAGGCCTTTCCCTCTGTAAGAGAGACTCCTGTGCTCTGGGACCTCTGTGTCCTGCCTCACAGAAGTTATGTTCATCCTCCAGAGCGAGGCCTCCTTCCATGGCCCCCTTGTTCAAAGGCCTCAAAAGCACTTGTTGCCCAGAAACCCTGTTTTTTCCTACATAAGAAGAACAAGCCAGGGCCAGCTTTTTCCTCCTCTGCTTCCATCCCTGCTGTCTGTCATGACCAGGGACACTGTGACCATGTCTCAGTGCTGTCTGTGAGCTGCCTGTGCTGCAAAGTCTCAGCTCCTGGCTTTGCACTGCTGGGCAAAATCCACAGCTCAGCCCTGCGGCTCCTGCTCGCTTTGGGAGCTTCCTCACCCCCGGGAGCAAATGCCAGCCTCAAGTCTCTGGGTGTGTTTTATTCTGTGTTGAACGTAGGGAGCGTTTAACTGGGGCTTGCAGGGAGCCCTCACTGCAGCACGCCCCAGTTTGCTTCTGCTGCAGGAGAGTGGCGTGCTGAGTCCCAGCACTGAGGGTTTCCCTGTGCCAGGCTCCAGAGCGTCCTCCAGCTCTGTTTGCCATGCTGAGGAAAGGATGGACACAGCTTTCCACAGGAATATGCTCCAGCCTCATGGTGGGCCTGGCAGTGACCTGTGCTGCTGCAGCTGGAGTGGGGTGGTGCCGGTCCAGAGAGCAGAACCAGGCAGGGAGCAGAAAGGGAATGCTAAAGACAACTGGGAATTCTTTAAAATCAAAGCCCCAGTGCTCCAAGGTTGGCCTCTGCAGGGTGGATGGAGCACAGAAGTCTCCTTGCCTGCTGCCAGCTCTCTTGCTTTTTCTTTTTTTTTTTTTNTTTTTTTTTTTTTTTTTTTTTTTTTTTTTTTTTTCCCAAAGTCCTGACTTTCTCACCCCCTCCCTGTTTCCCTTCTGCTTTTCTTTCACACTCCTCCTGTGGGGGTCGAGCCAATGTTTAACTCTTTCGTCCTTATAGCAATTATTTAGTGGCTTTGAGAGTACCCCTAAGCCCCAGGTGGGGCATCTCCCCACCAGCCTGCAGCTGGAGCTCCCTGTGTGTTGGGCACAGAGGCACAAGTCTTGTATAAGGAGGAAAACAGTGGAGGACTTGTCACTGTTACTGTCGTGGCTGGCTGTCCCTGCCCGGTGGAGGTGCCCTCAGACTGCAGCTGGGATGCTTTTCCCTTTAGCATCCTGGAAAAGGCATGGAAACAGTCCCCTGATCCCCTGAACAGATTTGATGGGCGAAATCTGCCAACTGCTCAGTATATTGATTCAAATGCATTATTCCTCCCTGGGCAGATCCCTGCCCTGGGGAAGGAGCAATCAGTGCAGGTGCAAATAGCTTTTAATTGCAGAATGTATCTCACTGTGGAGGCATTTAGGCTGGATATGATACAACTGATACAGCAGCAGCCGGAGGAAGCCCAGTAAGCCGGAGCTCTGCAGGAGCCAAGCCGCTCCTATGCCGTACCCGTGGTGTAAATATTCATGTGTGGCGGTGTGTCCGTGTTCCTCCACATCTCCCTGAGATATGACACAGTAGCATCGTGTCAAGATTCAAATGGCACCTTCAGGGGATGTGAAAACTTGCTGTCTGGGGCAGTTCCTATGTGAGGACGCAGAATGCTGGGGGATGTGGATGTTCTGTGTGTGGACCCGCCTAAAGCCAAGGATCGGGGGCAGTTCCTCAGTGCCAGCGAGGCGCTGGCAGCGGGCTCTGTGCCTGCTTTGGAGTCAGAGCTCTCTTCCCCAAGCTTAGCTGTGCGCTCAGGCGGCTGTGCCACACAAAGTGATGTACAGGTGGTTGGGAGAGAGGTCCTGTACAGCTGTCGGGCTGCCGTGGGCTGCCTCTGGAGCTGTAGAGTGGTGCTGAAAGACTGGACTGGCTGCTCTCCAGGCCCTTGGCTGGCTCCCGGCTGGGGGATGCAGCCCGGCGGGCTCTCCTGCCCTTTGCGGGGCTCTGCACCCCTGGAAGGAGCGGACAGCAGCCGCCCGCCCCTCCATCTCCCGGGGCAGCACCTCCCGCACCTCTGATCGGGGAGCGGGGGCATAGAGGGACACGGCGGCAATTCAGAGATAGCCCAGACACTTCAAAGGTTACCCTCCGCGCTGTGGCGTGGCCGTGGAGAGGGCGAGGAGCCCGGCGTGCCGGGATGCGCAGGGTTTTGTTTCATTATACGTGCAAAGATGGGCAAGCCTGTGTTTGGAGAGGCATTACCCAGGCCGCCGGCACAGAGAGCTCCTTCCGCGGCAAGAGCCCGTGCGAGAGGCGAGACGGGAGCGGCTCGGTCACGGAGCGACTTGGGCAGGGGAAGGATGGAGAATGATGCGGGGACAGCGGCGGGTCGGGGAGCCCGTGGAGAAATGCGGGACTGCGCCCGCTCGGCCGCCGCGCAACCGGCCCGGCTCTTCCCTAGCGAGGACAGGAACTGGTTTTATTATAATTATTATTTTCCCCGAGAAAACAAAAATCGGACTTCCTAGGAAAAAAAAAAAATAAAAAAAGAACTTTCACCGCGAACTGTCCTGTTCAGAAATCGCGTGCTTGTGCCGCAAAGCAGCGCACGCGGCCGGGAGCGGGGCAGGAGCCGGGGCGAGCGGCGGGGATGCGGCGGGGCTTTGCGGCGGCGGAGTTGCCCCACACGCGTTTCCAGCGAAGGACAATCCCGGGCTCGGGCACCGAGCACGGCCGCCGGGCGCGGGGCATCCCCGGCTTTGGGCAGTCGGGGTGGGCAGCCTGGCGCTGCCGGCGGATCCCGGGGAGAGCGGAGAGGGCTCGGCCACCCCCGCCTTCAGCGGTGCCGGCTGCGGGCTGTGCGGGAGCGCGGCGCCCTCCTGCCGAGGGCCGTCCCCGGGCGC
>VZSE01013090.1:7417-33326 GCA_013398275.1 Promerops cafer | reverse complement strand
GCTCTGCCCGGCGGGGAAGGGACGGAGCCCCCGCCTCCCGCGGGCACGGCCGCGCTCCGGCAACCGGCCGGGCTGCGGGGCGGCGAGGGGGTCCCCGCGGGACCCTGCCCGCCGCTGGGCTGCGGGAGAAAAATACAGGCGACCCTCCAGCCGTCCCAGTCTGGGCTGCGGATGGTTTTGCCGCTTAATTAATAAGAATTAACCTCCGGCCTCCGGCAGCCCCCGAGCGCCGCCAGCACAAGGCGCTGCCCGGGCGCGGGGCTCTGTCGCTCCGTCCGCTCTCGGCGCTGCCGCCGGCTGAAGGAGGAGCGGTTGTATCGCGACACGTTTGCATGTCGGAATAGACCCCAGAATCGCGGCGCGGGCAGCGGCGCGCTCGGTGTCGGACTCGGGGAGGGCACGAGGGCTTGTCAGTGGATTAATCCTCATTTTAAGCCTGTTCTTTAGCCTCCCAAACAGAGTAATAACGTGCGTGCCTACCGGTAAAAAATACTTTTCTGTTTAAAACCAGTATTTTTACAAAGGGACTATCTGAGCAAACCGATTCTCTCTACTTTCCTTTTTAGTTTTCCTTTTTTTTTGGTACTCTGGCTTTTTTCCTTCTCCTGTCAGAATATTTTTCTCTTAGAATATGTTTCTTTTATATACTTGGGATCGCTTTTGAGCCTTTTCATCTTTAGAATATGTTTCTTCCCCTCCTAATCTGTTTTACTTGTTAAAGAAAATTCTTAAATTTTATTTAAGAAAAACATTAAGGGTTTTTTTTGTACCACTAGGAAACGTCAGTCCTTCTATGTTGTCTGCAGGGACAAAACTCTTGGCTTGTGTTTGGGTTTCTTTTCTACAGCAAAACATAAAGCTCTAAGGGCTGAGTTTGTTTTACAAAACTCTCTTTGATGGTCCCAAAACATCTTTTCCTGCTATTGAAGACTGTCTTTCAACAGGCAAAAAAAAAAAAAAAAAAAAAAAAAAAAAAAAAAAAAAAAAAAAAAAAAAAAAAAAAAAAAAAAAAAAAAAGAAAAAAGTAAAAAAAAAAAGAAAAAAGGAACTTGAGTGAATTTCACTAGACAATCCATTGTGCATTTGAACTCTGTTATACTGTACACTTCCAAAGAGGTTCGCTGTAGGAATCAAAACAGCAGCAACATACCCTTCTTTATAAAAAATCCTGGAAAGCGTTTGCTGTCGTTCCCTGGTTTTCAGGCACAAATTGGTTAGTTTGTGTTAAAAGTAACAAAATCTTCCTGATAGATGAACTCTTTTTAGTCCTTTTGGAGCTTGTGTATTTCAGTGTAGATCGTGTGAGAGAGACTATCAATAAATATTATCTTTAAATAGCTTTCCTATCGTTACGGAAATGCAGAAGCCTCTGGTCATAATCCTGTTGAAAACAGAGCCCTGAACTCATGGAGAGCAGTGGATTCAAAATAATTTTCTTAACAAAGGCATCTTGCATATGAAGAGTTCATCCTAAGGCACTGTTTGACCTCTTGGTCTCTCATTATTATCAAGTCATCAGAGGGTCTTTGGAAAGAAAGGGGAAAAAAAACCCCGAGATACAGTTTATTTGTAAGACCTACCGTGTAGCTTTAAAGCACGTTCACAATGAAGAAGGAGGAGAAAAAAAAAAATCTGTCTGATTTCAAGTAGTCTTAGAAAAACAAAGTTAGTGCAAATTACAGATTTTGGGAAAAGTGCAGTGGGGTTGAGAAGCGAGGATTTTAGAACAAAAGCTCTCTGAGCTTAGGTTAGAAAACGGGGAGGAAAAGGCTGTTTTAGACGCAAACATGTTTGCTTACATATTAATGTCATGTCTGTAGTTTCTTTAGGCATGACTATGATTGCTTATCAAAAATAGGACATTGTCATGTCAAAACTGTGGCATGTGCTGCTCCGAATTTTTTCGGGGGCCAGATGCTAAATTCTCCTTCTTCTCCTTTTTAAATTCTTTCTTTTCAAAAGTGAAATTGTTTCAGAGTTGGGATCGCGTCGGTTACTGAATGCTTATTAGGAAGTGAAGTACAACACATGACAGAAGCTCACCCAAATGTTGAATATAGCATTTATATTTTATGACAGTGAATTATATAGAAGATTCTCAAGTAACTTTCAAATCATCAAACTGTAATTAAATATTGCAAAGACTGTCTGAAAATTCTTTAATTTTTAATGAAAGTTAAATATATATTGTCAGTCTACTTGAAGGTGTAGTATTTTAATGCATGACGCTCAGAACAAATTGGATAATGAAATGATTACTTTTAAATGAAACTGTTGCAGAAGCATACACGTTTCAGCTGGCAAGTATCTGCTCAGTCCTCACACACACACATTCACACACTCGATAATTGTGAATTCCCAGACTGAAATTACAGCTACTCTGAGGTTTCTGGTGGCAAATTAAAAATCCCACAGAAGCAAAGCTTGAATGAGTTAGGTTCCCCAGATCATACAGGAAAGTATCTGTGGCTTTTTTTTTTTAATATTAATTTATTATTATTATTTTTTAATACGGACACATCAGATTTAAATATATTCTCTTTGTGTCACGGTTACAAATTGCGAGGTTTTGTATGGTTGTGGATTATTAAGTTAGGTAAGATAAAATAAAAGCCCTCCTGGAAATCAGACCTGGATTTCTGTGCATAGGATTGCTGCTCAGAGATTTAATGTGAGTGTCCCATTAGCAGCATGTGTTATACCAGTAGGTAGGCAGGGCTTGGCTATGCTGGGAGCGGTGTATGTACTAAAGAGGAGATGTTCCTGCTCCTGAGTGTTCCTGCTCTGCCTGAGTCAGGGATTTGTTTGTGTGGCTGTGCCCAGCTAAGAAATTCACAGCAAGAGCCGTGTCCTGGGTGGAACAGAGCGATCTCCATGTCCTGGTGCGTGTGTGTTTCTCTGTCAGCTGTGGAGCAGGACGGGAAGTGGGGCTGGAGAGTGGCACAGCTGAGGCAGCCCAGAGCTGTGTTGGGAGCTGCATCCCAGGGCAGAGCTGGGCTGGGATGAGCTGTGCACGCCCTGCCCCGACCAGGAGCTCGGGCTGCACGCGCACTCCTTGGGAACCGGGGCTGTGGGGCTTCCAAACGGGAAACCCAGCCGGGGCTGGTCTCAGTGCATCATTTTGGGCTGCGTTTGGGGTATCGCGCTTGGCCTTTGGTGGTGGCCCCGGAGAAGCGCTGGGTGAAATGGGAATTACGTGGCTTTCGGGGGTCTCGCTAAGTTTCTGAAACGTGTCCCCGTCACTTAAAAATTGTAAATGCTACACACAAATCATTCCTGTGGCAGAGAAGTTCTTTCCAGTTCAGGCAACAACATTTGGTGTCAGTACTGGCTTAATTAAATTTTCTTTTATGTTATATTGGCACCTCATTTTATGTCAGGATCACATTCCTAATGCGCTCAAAGCCCTGTAGGACCCCAAACTTTATAGCTGTTGCTTTCTGTAAAGCAGCAGCTCCTCCCGCAGAAGATCTGCCTCTAACAATGATGCATTTTGAAATCGCCTGCAAAACGTGAAATATGTCTGCTCTAATAAAACTGGAGTTTTTAGGCAAGTCAAAGGATTTTAATATGTTTATGGAGAAGAGATGCCTTCTATTTCTTTGGCTGTATTTTCATAAAGTTGAGATATTTCACTATTAGGGAAGATGGAGGAAATAAATCTGAAATACTTGTTCCCCACCCATTTTTCCTTCAGCTGTTCTCATCCATAAGATATAACGGATGCTAATATGGCTCAGGCATCTTAACAATCATAAGTTTTGCTCGATGGCTATTGTCTGTTGCTGAGAGCCCTCATGAGTCAAAAATCCTTCCTCCAGACTTAAACCCTGTTTATATTTGGATTTTTTTTTCAGAGCTATAACTCTGGATGCAAATGGTTTTTCTGTTGACTTGTCTGTCATTCTCTGATGTCTGCAGATATTTGATCAGCTCTATTCTGTGCATGGCATGGCCCTTCTCTGGCAGCTACACGCATGGGAAAAAAAAATGTTATCAATAAGTTCAGACGAGCCTCAGCAGACTCGGAGAAATTTCACACAAACATAAAACAAAACCTAACCCCTGTGACAGGGAAAGTTTACATTGCACCAGATTTTAGCAGCTTTCTTGTGCCTTTGGTGAGATGTCAGAAGCGCAGGTGATTTTAATTTTCTTGTACAGAGAGGAATGGAGAAGTTTGGAATTTGCATGCATGATCAGGACCTGTGTTTGGGAAAATGTAAACTCATCACAGTGGAAAATGTGTTGTTTGGAGTCTGAGGGTGAAAACAAAGCTGAGGATTTTGGAGAGACTGCCTGAGCCAGATGGCCTGGTGCATTCCCAGTCTGGCAGCCCAACTGCTCCCTCCTGTATAATATACAGCCATTTGTTCTGGGATATTTACGCTAGAGCTGTTTCCATGTGAATGTTTGAAAACCATTAAAAATGAACATATTAGGAGAGATAAATTTATTTAATTTGTGTGAATACGTCGATAAGCAGGCTGTGAATCAAAGGCAGAGGGAGACGGGATAAAATAATTAGATGCTTCTGAATTGTGTGTGGGGAGGCAGAGCAAGAACTCCCTGTCCTCGCCCCGGGACCAGCTCCGCGCTGCTCGTCCGGGATAAACCTCCCTGGGATGGGTCGAGGTTTTGCCTGGGGAAGGGGTAAAACCTCGGGTAATTAAGGGTTAAGGATTCAAAGCCAAGTAAATGTAATTCACAGTATTTTCTCTGTAGATATATAGTGGATACAAGCCTAATCCTCTCTGGGTGAAATTCTGGCCCATCTGAAGTCAATTGCAAAGCGCCTATTGAATTCGGTGGGACCAGGATTTTATTTTCTCCCTGTGTGTACGGCTGTAAAATGTCATTCCAAATAATTTTAGTTCTGTTTTGGAAAAGACCCTAATTTTAATGAATTTTTCCCTTCTTTTTCATTTCTGTAAGGGAGATACTTTGTTTTGTGAGGCAGATGGAATCTGAAAGCAAGTGGATTTAGATGCATGTTGGTGATTTCTCTCCTTCTCTTACTCTTTTAAAATCAAGGCCATGACATAACTGAGTAATATAATGACCATGATCTCATTCCTTCAAGATTGTTTTTCGTCCAGTTCTGAAAGCAGGATTGCTTGACTGGCAAACTGACACCACAAGACGATTCTGCCCTCACTTGTACCAGCATAAATCTGGATTTATTCAGGAATGGTTAAGGATAAAATCAGTATCTGTATTTTTCCAGCTTGTTTGTCAATTATTTTACAGCTTTATCTTACTGCGTCTATTGGGGGAAAAGTAGATTAAATGCGAAATGTAGCCTTGACTTTTATATCGCCAGACTTCCTTTTTATTTTTTATTTCTTATTGTTTTTTTAAATAATGAAGTCTGTAGCTGAAAAATTTAGGTGACATTTTGGATGTACTTGACTGTGATGTGCTCAATGCAGTAATTTTTATTTGCTGTTAAGCAGTGAATTGAATTTGATTTAACTTTTTATACAGCTTTATTTAAATAGAAGTGAGGAAGTCTTGTATTTTTGACACTAATTTTTCGGGGCCTGATTTTGAAGTCTGTTAGTGCATGAGTGATTGTTACTCACTGGGACTTCTTGCAAGAAGGTTACTTGGGTGAGTAACAGCTGGCAAAATGAAAGATAAATTTTGTGGGGAAATGTTTAAGTTGTTCAGGAGCAGAAACGCTATTTTCAAGTGCTTATGAAATACCACCGAGTTAAAACAACATGAAGTAAACAAAAAGAAAAAACCCAAAGTCTATAATTTTGCATTTCCTTTGCCGGTGTTTTGTTGTGCAACTCTGATGTGTATCTGCAGGCTTATTTTTAGCTCTGCTGTGGTCTAAGTTTATGCACTGTAACTTTCACTTTGTCTCTCATTAATGTGATCCCTATTTGACAAAATCACGACGACGTTAGTGCGACAGGGAACCCTGATGCAATCTCCCTGTTTCAAAGCCTGAACTTAAAAACCGCTTAATTTATTAAAAAAATCAAGATATTTTTGTTAAAAAGAGTAGCCCTTCAAATCCGGGAGTTAAACATTTTCACAACAGTAACGTAGTAGACCCTTCCTGTAAAAATACTTCTGGCAGCTCTAACGATCTGAAACTTTAGCAGTTCCTGTTTCCTTTTTGAAACTAATTGTAGAATTAATGCTTCAGAGCGGCGCGGTTTGCGAGGCGGTCGCGTATGTGCAGGGCTCTCGGGCAGCCATTCATGGGGGCAAACAGTTGGTGCTTCACACAAGTAAATTGGGACACAGGAGTGGGGAGATGGGGATGAGCTGCTCAGAAATGAGCCCAGCGTGTCCTCCTGCTTCCCATAATTTCCTAGAAATTCCTGCAGGAACAGGGTAGGCAAGAGGAGCCGCGTTTGACGCGGAGAAAACAAAATGTGCACGGGTGCAACTTCGATAATTGAATGCAAATAAAGTGAGAAGCAAATCCTTAACGTGGAGGGAGGCAGAAGAATGTCGTGCACGCAAAGAAGGGATCACTGATGCTAAACACAACAGACAAGGTGATTATGTACCACAGTGTTGACTCTGCCCGTTCATTATTGCTATTTAGTTGAGTTATTTAAGCAGCTACCTGGAGGTTAAGTAAGCACAGCAGCAGCAAGGGGAGAGGAGGAGAGAGGGCAGGGGGGGAAAAGAAAGTAAATTTTGCGTTCTGGTTTGTCCTTTCTGACACTTCCTTGGCTCCACTGGCAACAAGCTAACCCATCCTGGGTAAATTTATTTTAATATTTGGAAGTACGAGAAGAGCGAGCGGAGTCCAGCAGCCCTCTCCTCCCATGCCCTGTTGTGACTGTCTGGAGGTGACAGGGCGCTGGAGGGGTTTGTCCTCACTAAAGGCCTCAGAAGTAGATCTGCTCTTTCCCCTCCTGCTCTGCATTCTCAGAGGGAGATTATTTTTTTACTGTTGATGAAGTCCAAGAAGTGCCATGAGCTTCCTCCTTGCCTGGCCAGTCCCACTGCCAGGTGGAACCTGATCTGGGGTTTTCTGGAGTCTTTGCAATGTCCCCACTGACTGACCCCACCAGGTGTCAGCCAGTTACTTCAGTTCTCTGGCTTTGCCTGGAAGAAGCTTCTCCCCATCTTCCCTTTTAATGCTGGGAATGAGGCTCTTCTGAATTTGTCCCACATCCTATCATTTTCCAAGGCCTCTTGCAAACCATCTGTATCTCTCTTGGACACTGATGTGGAAGTAGCTCAAGGTGGGGGTCCCAGCTGGGGTCAGGGGATTGCTGGTGTCTGTACTGGGGGGACTTTCTGTGCATCCCCCTTATCCCAGTGCTGGGTTCACAGCTGTTGTGCCTCGCTGGTGGAAATGAGGGGGCAGAAGCCAGGTGAGACTCTGGGCCCATTAGTGGCAATTAGTGGCAGCCTCTGTTTTATCAGCTATAAAACCCCAGCCCAGGAGCTCTCAGGTTTTAGGGGAAGGCCCATAGCAAAACTGAAGTTAAAAAATTAAAACTACCAAAGGTAACACAGGCCCATTCCTGATATTATTTATGGAATTATTAAGTAATTTTTTAATGCATGATATTAATATTGCATGTTGCCATTTAAATTGTGTAAGAGTCAGTGCATGCTTCTTCAGATTTGTTTGTCTTGAGATTTGTGCCCTGTCTGGAAGTACCACACCTTTTACCCTTTGTGAGTTCCATTTGTAAGGGCTGGAAAAACAGTTCCTTCTATAATAAGGTAACTTACTTTTCTGTCAGTATTTTCCACGCTTCCATTTCAAATTGATCTCATTCCTTAAAATGTGTTTCATCCATAGAGCACACTTCTTAAATTTCAGTCTCTATTTTATCGTTAGCTGTAGAGAGACCCATCTCAGATGTCATTTTACCTGCTGAGTTTTCCCTCCAGTTTCTTGTTTTAAATTCTGTGTTTTAGAGGCTGAAAAGGTCACACCAAGCTCAAGGGTAGTGCTGATACTCAGATGCAGGGGTGGTCATCCCTCCAAGCCTGGGGCTCCGATCCCAGCTCTGGAGTGCCACACTGAAAGATTTAGAAACCTCAGTGCCAGCAAAAGATGCTGCTGCAAAGGAAAATTCACTCTTGTTTTGCTGCTGGGGGGCTGGTGCCTGGGAGCAGGGGTGGCTGGAAAACATGACTGTGTGGGGCTGAGATGGAAATCCTGTCCCACAGGGGCTGTGAGCACTACCCCAGTTTGTGTGTAACGCTGATCCCTCGCTGCTGGTGCTGCTGGTGGGAGCAAACTCCTGAAATGTGAACACACTGCCTTTCCACAGTTTAGCTTAAAGGATTCTCCCTGTGCTGTCTCAGAGTCAAATTTCTCAAGATCCTCTGTTTGTTTTGGTCTCCTCTGCTCTGGTAGGGCCTTTTCCTCACTTATTTATATCCCTGTAACTCTGGAGGTGCTCTCTGGAAAGTGCTGGATCAGGAGGTTCAAGGGAAGAATCAGGCCCAGGCGCTTTCTCAGGAGCTACCAGGAAAATGCCTGGGCTGTGCAGCTTTTGTAATTAAAAATGCATGAGCTCTCTCTTTTCTGTCTTTTTTTTTTTTTTTTTTTATTGAATAGGACCCAAAGTATACCAAGCCTTGCTGGGTTTTTTTTGTTCCTTTTCCCCCCTTCCTTTTAATGCTATTAGGTTTATATTTTATTCTGAATTGAAAAGAAAATTGTGGTTGTCTTGACTACTAAAAAAACCCATCCTACACACCGCTGGAGAGATGTGCAACAGAGAGGAGGGAATTTAGCTGTACTGAGCTTGTGTTGTTTTACAACTGCAGATCTTGGAGCAGGTTTGGTGGAGGTGCCAGGTCTCTTCAGCCTGAGCTGTGGTTTGTAACTCACTGAGCCTTGCACTGCTTACCGTGATGTGTTTTGATTTTCTCCAAACTCAACTTTATGTACAACTAAAAACGTGTTTTATTTCTAGGCGATAGTATATGAAGGCCAAGACAAGAACCCAGAAATGTGCCGAGTTCTGCTCACGCATGAAATTATGTGCAGGTAAGAAATACCCCTCTTCCAGTTAATTAGTGATGAGAAGATGAATCTGTTCTCCCAAAATCTAGGTTGAACCTACAGCTATTTTCGGACTTAAATTTATCTTTCTTGCATTAAACAATCCCAAAATAACACAGTTCGGTGTGTGTAATTAGCAGCAAGGTCTCAGTCGTCACACTAATTTTCAATTATTTATAAAGAGTTATTCTTAACAAAATGCTGCTGGTTTTCATTTAGACACTGTAGCCCACAAAAGGTCTCCTCACCAAAATTAACAGTCCATTATAATCTTGTAGCAATAACGTCTCTGCCCCCAATTCCCATAAAAACTGCTCGGCAAAATGACAAAATAGTAATTTTTTTTTTTTCTGGGTGTGCATTAAGGGGTGAGGTCAGGAGGTTCTTTTGTCCTGGTTGCTGCTCACACGGGGTCCCCACTCTGCCGGAGAGGAAAAGCTGAAACTTCTCTGTGCAAAAGATGTCGTCTTCTTGATTTTCTTTAAACTTCCCCATGCACACTTGGCTCTGCCCAGTGCTCTCTTGCCCTCCCTGGTGTTGGTGACTTTAATTCAGGCAAATATCTTCTCCCCCAAGCTTCTGCAGCTGCTTCCTTCTCTCTTCTGGCTGGTTGAAGTAGGTGAAACCTCCTCTACTTCCTTTTTATCACAGACCTCTTCGCCACCTCAGAGATCTTGACCTCTCAGTCTCATTAAAGTTAGTGGGTGTTTTTTGCATGTCTGAAAAAATCATTTGTTACATGTTATTCGATGGCAGAAAATAATTCCCTGGTGGAAGACGAGGCGTTCTTGCATAAGCTCATTGTTACAATCAGTTGTTTTAAGACTGTAAAAATGCCATTGCATGCGTTGTAACTTTTACAAAACACATTTACTAAAAAGGAGTAACTTGAGGGTAAAAACTAGTACCCACTTCTAAAAGAATAAACTTGGATGAGGGTTTCCTGGCAGGGGAGAGTCTTTGACAAAATACTCAGATGGAAACTTCTCTTTTGGTTGATTTTTTTTCAATTTTATTTTTTTTTTTTTTAAATTCTTGGGATCTGCATGTTTTGTCCTCCACTGACAGCTCCTCCTGCTAAAACCCTGCTGGGGGGTAGCACCCCGTCATGAAGGCAGAGAAGGAGTTGCTCCTTGCTCTGCCAGCTTGGGTGAAACCCTGCACAGTCCTCCCTCAAATTCTTCCTTGCAGCAGGATTTTGGGGGATTTTGGTTTTCATGCCTTGCTTTTCTAGGCTGCTTCCTTCAGTGGGTTTGGCTTCTTCCAGGAAACCAAAGACATTGATTTGCAGCTCCAGAACAATCAGCAGCTCCAAGAGGTGCCTGAGCCTCGTTGCTTTGCTGAGGACTCCAGGCCACTTCTGCCTTTCCAAATGGAATCCCAGTCATGTTGACAACTTGTAATTGTCCTAAAATTCATTGGCCCAATTAGTACGACTTTCACACTGGATACCTAGCTAGGAACAATTCATGGAAATATTAAAGGAGGCCCCTGACCTGATAAGACTTAAGTGCCTTTTACTTTTCTCCTGTAACAGACCAGTAAAACAGTGGGACGGGGCACATGAGTAAAATTAAGCACATGTTCAAGTGCCTGCAGTGTCAGGTTGTGACTCTGCCCTTAGTCCTGGGTGATGTGTCCTCCTGATCCTTAACCAGCAAGGTTTGGTGGTAGGAATAACTCACTGAGCCAGAATCAACTACTTTAATGAATTCATTTCCTTACAGATACTTCAGAAACATAAAGTGTAAGAAGTAAATTAAAACTTTATATAGTGGGCTGAGTTTTAACCAGAAGACTAAATGCCCACATCACAGATTTATAGCTATTCAATATACTTTGACTGAGACAAAATTATTTCTGTTCTGGGAATGTGGATAGATGCGCAGTCACTCCCTTTATTAAAGCACTTTGCGCTTTCTTTGTTCTTAAAATTCACTGGCTCAGAAGCTTTATTCTTTTCCTCCTATTTATTTACTGCTAGTCCTTGCTTTGTGTTTCATGGCCATAAGGTGGAGGGGTAGAAAAAACCCAAACTAACTGTAGTAGGCAAATGTTGTATTCTTGACGGGGTGGGGGAGACATATTCGAATTTCTTACAGCTGATATTAGATATTCCCCATTTCCTTTGCTGCCCATACGTGTGTAAGAGGGTGCTGTTTGTTTACCAGGCCGCTTGACCCTATTGCACAAATCTGTCATCTATTGTGCTGCTAACACGCTTTTAAATTGCAAATCTGATGCTCTTTAGGGGTCTAGAAGGGGAAAAAATTCTCTCTCCACACCATTCTGTTTCTCTTGATTTCTTGCCTGTTGTAAGTGGAAGTTGGGATGTGCTGAATTTGCACCAGGGGTGCAAATGCAGCCTCAATTATAAGCATAAAATTAGAGTCTGTTCCCCATTAATCAGCCCAGCTAATTGCTATGCACTACCATTAGCCATATGGTGTGAAAGACAGCTTGCTCTCCCTAAGATGAAATTTCTTCATTTCAGACATGAAATAGTGAGGGCTCTGTATTTTAAAATAGCTTGTTTTAGATATTTAATTTCTAAACAACTTTCAGCAGTGCTTTCTATCAAGGCTAACTGCACAATAAAACTTTGCATTTATGTGACAAAGCTGGGTATTTATAGTGTACTACAGCTACGGCACGGAGGAGACAAAGAATTCAAATGTATAAGAGAGTCCTGGCTGTGGTAGGAGAGCAAAGCTGAGGTTTGCTTCAGGTAGCTGTTTATTTCAAAGGATTTCATTGTGTTTTGTCAGATATAAAAATCTACACCGCTGGTGAAAACGTTAATAGCTGGGGAGAATTCACAACCTCAGTGGAATTTATTAGTATTGTAGGCAGCATGGGGAGGGACATCTATAGTTAATATTGCCTCAACAATTTCCATTATGAAACCTTCAGTGGCTTACAGCTTTGCCAAACTTAAACTGTTCTGGCTGAAATATCCTTTGCAGGGTGTCAGCCTCAGGCTGACTTTCTTTGGAAAGTTTCAGCTAAAATGCTTCAGTGATTTCTGAGAATGAGGTTGGAGTAAAATATGGGTTTTGTCCGTGTAAAATAAGATCTTACAGCTGTTTTGGGAAGGGGGTCCTGCACCTCCACGCTTCAGGGTGAGGAGCCTGTGTGGGGCAGGGGTTGTCCTGGTGGCATCACTGGTGGGAGGGATCCCACCTCGCTGGGACCTTGTGCAAAATCTCCCACGCGGCCTCGCTGGCGACTTGTTGGGGCCTGGCAGCCAAAGTCGCCTTGGCGCTGGCCACGTGCCACGGGCCCCTAATTCCTCATTGTTCATTGTCCCCGGGATACACAAAGCAGGGCTCCTGCACAGGGAACGCTCCGGCCACCGTGCCAGGCTGGGGACGGCAAGGGAGGGTTCGGGGTGAGGAGGCCTCGCCCTGTGGGCCCGGGCAGTGCGGGTCGAGATCCTCAGGCATGCGGGAGGGAAGAGCAGGAGGAGGATGGGGAGCAGGAAGACAGGAGAGCAGCAGGTCCCCAGAGGGTTGGGGTGAGGAGAAAGGCAGCAATAAAAGCTGGGGGTGGTGGTGGCCTGGGGAGGAGCAGGAGAGGGATGCTGAGGGGCTCGGGAATGAGCCCTGAGGATGGCAACAACAGCAGGGTCCTCAGAGATGGGGTGCAGGAGCCGGAAATGCTGGGAGGCTGCATTACTACCAAGGACTACTGGTTTTAAAAACAAGCAAACCCCACAAAAAAATCAATTTTTGTAGGCTTTTCCTGTGGGCCAACATGGCGCTGTGTCTGAGCCGTGGCTCCTGGCCCCACCTGGGGAGAGGGGTCATGGAAGAACAGCAAAGACAAGTCCTTGTCCTCCTGGCTGCAGGGAGCTGGCATTCCCTGCTCTTGCACAGAGCCTTGCTGGGAGCTGGAGGGTTTCTGAGTGGTTTGGAGAAGCTCCTGGGAATTTTAAAATTCTTTCAGGGAAAGGAGAAAGGGTGCTGAATATTTAGGATCTTATTTCCAAGTGCTAAGTAGGCACTAAAAGCCAAAGCTTTTGAGGGAAATTGAATTAAAAGCACTTTTAACCAGGTCTGAAACTCAAAATCTGCGTGATGTTTTAATTCTCTGCATAGAAAGACTTGAGTGAAGAGGCCTTCAATTCTGCTGTTGCGGGGGGGAAAAACACAAAAGGCAAACTAAATTTTAAAATATAATTCTCTAGATCATGAAGGAGCATTCAGAGCCTCCTTTCATTCCAGAGAGCCACCCGATGGTGGGATGTGCCAGCCATGCAGCCCCTCCACATCACCTTCAGATTGTGGTGAAGGAGTGAGGTCTCCTACTATCAGCTGGGACTATTGGGGTGCACTTTTGGGAAGGTACCCCAATTAATGGGCCGCCTGAGGAGCAGTGAAGTGTTTCCCCTGCTCTCAAAGCTGTGTTGTCCCCACTGGTCAGTGCCTGACTCCATCCCACTTGCGGCAGGAGGTGAGACCGAGGTGTCCCTGTCCCCAGGCCCCCGTGGCTGCCTCTCCCTCTGGATTAATGCCCCGGGAAGGTGCCAGCCTCTGAGCCTGGTGGTGTGTGGATGCTGGTATTTGCCCATCTCGTGCTGGGAGCCTGGGAACCTTTGCTTGCCTGAGTAAGTGTGGCAATTTCTGTCCCTCCAGTCTGCTGGGAGAATGTCAGGACTAGCCCTGATTCGCTTCAGTCACAAGAACTGCATTGTCTTAACTTGTGCCAACTCTGTTTCTAATTACATTTTAATCATTTAAAAATGATTAGCAGTTTTTATTGCCTTGTTTGTGGGTAAATTTTCTCACCCCACACATTCTAGCTGCACTCCAATGACAACTCCTTTTATAGGCAAAAAAGCCCCCGAACGTCCCCATGACTATTTACCTACAGCATATTTTATTCCTTCCTAAATTTTAATACTTTCAGGGTGCCAAGGCTCTGGCATTTTCTGGTGGATCAATTGTGGTATTGTGCTGTAAAATTAAGCAGTTTTTTTTGGCAATCCCAAACAATGTAACTTCCACCGAAATGAAGATACCGCACATGTGTTAACTGTGAAAAGTTTGAGCCCTGAATAGTTGCCTTGAAGCTTTTTGCGGTGAAAAGAATTATGTATTTTCCTCTCTTTGAAAACAAAATTATTATTTTTTTTTTAAGCCATGTTTAAACAGGCTGTTTTTGTAAAAGGCCCCTTTTTTGTTATCTTTAGTGTGGTTAGTTGCTTTATTGCTAATCTTGGTGGGTAACTGTATATTATTCACTCTATTGTTCAGCAACACAAGAGAACCTTTGTCATACTCCCAACAAGGCTATTTATATAGCGTGGCACTTCTGAGGGCTTCTTCCTGCCCTGATGTTCTTCCACCTTCTGGGGAAAGGAAAATAGTTCATCTGAGAGGGAGAGTGAGCAGTGGTCCCTCCTGACAGCTACAGGAGAGATGCAGGTCCCCGGGACGCCACTGGGAACAAACTTAGTGGTTTCCAGAGATTTGGTTGTGTGTGGTTGAGGTTGACCAGAAAGTTTATTGAACAGGGAGATGTGCTCAGGTCGGGCCAGGGAGAGCAGCCGGGGTGGTCCTCACTGCCTGACACTTGGTGCCATCATGGGATGGGGTCCCTGCAGCTGCCCAGGCTTCATCCAGCAAGTTCTTGGGGACCAAGAAGGACTTGGGAAAGTCAGGAGCTTCTTGATTTATTTTTTTTTATTTCTTGAAATCTTGACTTCAGTGGGGGATTTTCTGTTAAGGGACATCAACAAACAGGATCGTTCCTTGCGAGATGGGGGTTTCCTCCCTGGGGTGAGTGGGTGGGTGAAGTCTAAAGGCTTTGCTGACCTTTGTGGCTGTGATTTGGTCTCGTGAGTTTAGATGGGCTGGTGGGGAGAGCAGGGCAGCTCCCTGCCACGGCTCCAGAGGCACCAGGAGGGATTCCCACCTGGAGCAGGAACGTGTACTACGAACTCACTTGCAATATATTTATGCCTCCTTACGGAAAACAACCCTTGACAAGGAATCATCAAAAAACAACAATTTAACTTCTCTTAGGAAACAATGAGCCACCTTAGCTCAGAAAGAATCCCAGCCTCGAGGTCACCCATGGAGCAATGCGTTGGGAGATGGAGCTTATATTTCACATGCCTGCTTTGTATCTGACCTGACGCAGGGCACCAGCCGCCGGAGCAGAGCTCTCCGTGGCATTAGTGATCATTAACATGCTCGGAAAACTTGGGGAAACAGGCGCGCTCGAGCATAAAAAGCTGCTGCTGCTGCTTGCATTTTAGCTCCCCCATTAACACCAGCGTTTCTTACAGGGAGAATAATTGTGCTTTCGGAGTTTGGGGGGAGGTTTGCCAGTAGCTGGGAATTGTGTGGAAGCAGGAATATCTTGTGGATGTGTAACACAAGCGTTAAGCAAATGTAAAAACCAGGCTCAGCAGGGAAAAATCTGCCTTATTTTGTGTGCCAGCGTCTGCGGGACAACTGTTAAACCCCGCGGAAAAGCGGCTACAAATAAGCAGCTCTCCCTGTTTTGGGCGATCCTTGAATTATTATTTGTGAAAGGGGCGAAACCCCTCTCTTTTTATATTTTCCGTTGCTAACCAGCTGTGCAAGAAGTTAAACATCGTAATTAACCCATATGTGACCCAGTACATTTGACTGATTTGCAGGCAGGGCCGGCAGGGTAACTCGAGCCGGCAATTTGAACCCAACATGTTCGTAATGATGATTTTACAGTGTAATGGTCGCACTAAATCCTTTCGCTTTTGCTCTGTAGCCGCTGTTGTGACAAGAAAAGCTGTGGCAACAGAAATGAGACTCCATCAGATCCAGTGATAATTGACAGGTAAGGACTGCTATTGTTTCCTTCCATTTTTTTTTTTCTTCCTCCCTCTCCTCATTATAATGAAACACCTGCCCTGTGTTGCTAATGGGGAAGAATTAGGAGGATATGTGGATGAAATTTTGGGGTTTTTTTGATACAGAATTAGTGGTGCTTTGCAGTTGTGATTGCCTTGGAAGGGCCATATGTGGGAAAACGTAGGGATACTGGAGAACCCTGCTCTGTGGAGAGCTCCAGCTCTTGTAACTGATTCATGTGCATAAAGAGGAGATTTTTCTTTCTGACTTTCTGTGACTCAATTCACATGCTATGCCAGGGAAGCTTCAGGAATAAAATAATAATAGTTTGTGATTTATGAAATGTGGTTGGGTGCTTATAAATATTTAACTTTTATTTGAAAAATGTTTGAATCATTATCACTTAGCTACTGTAGTTCTGTTGGATGCAATCCATCTACATTTTAAGGCTTTTATTTATGCATAAAAACAGTTAAGAAAATAGATCTGCAATGTAAGGTTTTTTCCCTCCTCTTATTTTCTTTGGTTGGAATACTATTTTGACTGTATTGTCAGTTGATTAATTCATTTTTGCCTGTCTTAATTATTGTGTTTTTAAACAGATCCATATTGCTAATCTGACATCACTGAGTAAATCATTGTAGTACAATACATCTATTCCTGTTGTTCTGAGCCATGTGTAGTTTCTGTTGCTTGCCAATTATGCAAAATGGTAGCCAAAGAGCCATTTTTACATTTTAATTGTCCAAATGTGTGTCCAAACCCGTGTGGGATAGCCAGGGTGTTGTGCAGCATTACTCTAGAGGAGTTAAATGGCCACCAAGCACCAAAAGTGTCTGTCAGGGCTGGGGAGAGCAACACCCTGCACTGAACTGTGAACAGAGGGACCCCAAACACACAGGGGTGAGGGCACGGAGCACGTGCCTCTCCTTGCATTGCTGTCTGAGTTATGTTTGCTGTATGAATTTCCTGGTATCTTCCATGCCAGAGCATCCATTTTATGAAAGAAGGTGAGGTGGGTTTGATGTGTTGGGGGCCCCCCTCTGGAGAGCAGTCCAGAGCCTTGTGCTCATCCCAGCTCCCAGTTCTTGGATGGGTTGGGTGGGAAAGTGCTTTTATTGGATGCTTATAGCAGATGTTTTGATTAGCTGTAATAAGTAATCCTGAGAATGTTTAAACCTCAGAAGATATCCCTATCTATTTTAACTAGGCGTATTTTCATCTTCTCTGAGCATCAGGTAGCACCAGAGGAAGTGTGTGTGGGGGAAAGCCCCCCAGTGAAACCTGTACAGAGCTGTGTTTTATAACAGAGCTGAACACTATAAACATGGTGTTAGAGTGGCATTTTGAACAACATGAAAGCTACAAAATTCACATGAATTTTTCATTGTACTGGAAAGTGAGATGTTAAGATGCTAATGGCAGGTTTACAGAAATATTTTGTTTAACTATCTAGTATGCAAAACTGCCAGTTGCAAATCATTTTAAATTTTGAAAGCCAGAGATGCTGTCTGTTACATGCTTCATGCAAAATGAGGAACATAGGTACAGGAAAAAAAACAGCTTTAGCTTCCTAGCAGTGATCAATTCCTCAGTCTTTACATGAATTGATGCACTAGTTACCAATTTTGAAGTTTCCTCTTAAAATGCAAGCTAAACACAATCCAAAGGTGATAACACAAACCCTGCCTCGCCACCCGCACTGAATCACACTTGGCTTGTGAATGGGTTAAGCTTTTAAGTTCTTCACTTGGTTTTAAATTGTGACTTTGATACAGAAGGTTGATATGACTGTGGTTTGAATAACACTTGATTTTGACCTGTTCCTGTGGGTTGCAGTGGCATAAGAAATTTGACTCAGCAGTACTGTAATTAGCCCTCCCCGTGTTTTTGAAACAGGATTGTGTTACCTGGATTGCATTAGTGTGGCTTCTATTGTTGCCGCTTCGCATCTGTCCCAGTAGGGTACTTAAAACCTTTTCTTGGCTGGGGCTAGTTCAAACAATTTAGGCCAAGCAAGTATGTGCTTTATACAGTTAGTAGCTTTAGTGATGTTTCTTGTGACATTTATCCTATTCATTTTTCTTGTCCCCTTTGGTTTGGAAAGGATAAAGTGATTTATACAGAGCCTTTTTACCTTAAAACGAGTCCTTTAAAATTGTTCTGTGATTAAAATGCCTGCACAAGTCAGGCCATGTGTTTGGTTGTGCTCCATTGTCACTTCTCCATGCACACAGTCTTCAACTATTATGTCAATTGATATGCAAAGCCATATTTAGTTATTTTTATTTGCGCTGAGCTTAGAGAATTCATTTACCATTTGGGCTAAAGCACTCCCACATGCTCTGATCAAGTCTTTGCCTATGGATTTAATCTAACTCTTGCATCAAATCTTGTGAATCCTCAAACTCTGACCTAACATAGAGTTTAACATAGAATCTATCCATGGGATTTTTGACATATGTACTTACATGGAAATGTTATCCTCTTCTGACAAGTTGGAATACTGTTTGGGATTGATTAATTCTCTTTGATGAGGCTGGAGAGACTGGGGATGGAGAGGGCTCTGGCTTTGTGGTGGTTTGGTGAACTTGGAGAAAAGGCTCTTTGGCAACTTCAAAGTTACATGTGTTGTATTATTCTTCAAACCCTGGATATATGTGAAACCAAATCGTGTATTTCTCTTTAATGAAAATGTGGGTTTTAAGGAAGTCTGTAGCTGTGTTTGAAACAGGATATGACTTTATTCTTTATAAAATTGTTTTATACTTTGCTCTATTACAGTATCAGCAGATACAGCAGTGAAAGGGACCTAAAGAAATTTATACTCATATAAAATAGTGATTTAAATTTTCTCTGGAGAACAAAATAAATCTATTATGATTACAGAGCAGTCATCCCAAGGAAGTTTCTTGGAAACCTGCGTGTGTCTGTATCATCTTCTTAGCATAGCCTGTATATTTTATCGCTAATCCAGTTACATGTATTGAGATGAAGATCTGATGAACAGGAACTCATTTTAAAAGGGGCATTATTGTCACAATACAAATGCACAATTCCTCCTACGAGTGCAGTGGCAGGGCTGTGTTGTAATCACACTTAAAGAAAACACAGAGCACTTCCTGTTATTAAATTAAATTCTAGATTGATTTAACTTTCAAATTGTAACTCATATTTGAATTTAAAAGGTTCGCAATAAAATTCCTGTGAAGAAATTGAATAAATTGTAGTTTTATTACCACTCTGGATATCCTGGTGTCCTAACCTTTTTCCTTACAGTTATCTTAGTTCAATAAATAAAACCTCATTAGACTATTCCCATTTCAACGAGTTTATTAAATTTTACAGGAGTAATTAGCATAAGCTGTGCTAATTTCTCTGGAAGACTAATGAGAGAGCTTCCTAATTAGGTTTGCTTTGTAAGAATCAGAAAAGATGATAATGACAAAAGTCACATAGGGGAGAAAGTGGGGCTTTGTTATTCCTTGGTTCAGGAAAAAGGCTCCTCTCTTGGCACTCTGTTCCAAACTTTTAAACCCAATTTACCATTGTCAGGACCAATATTTAATGGTGTTACCAGTGCCTGCTGGGGCTTCTTTACCTTTTATGGCTGCATCCAGTCAATAGGAGTCCTACTGACTGATAAAATAGGAATCGCCACTGCAATCCCAAATATAGTGGCAGAATATATATATATACCACATATATCATATATATCCTGCTTGAGACATTGCATGGAAAAAGGGCTGAAAACAGGCAGATGCTGGCTGATCCCAAATTTTGCTTCTTCCCAGAGTACTTGAGCAGGCTGAGGACAGTGACCTGGGATTGGCTTTGCTAATATTTGCCAATAGAGGCAGGACCTGTGGTGAGAATCTGGCCACTGTCTGTCTTTTGGACTGATAATCTTCAGGTGGGGTAGAAGTCAAGGGCTTTGTGCTGGAGCTCCCCTAGGAGGGACTGTGTGACCTTTTGGGGGCAGGGGATGGCCAGGGCTTCTTCTGGCCCTGCTCTGGTAATACTCTGAGGGTCTTCATGTGGCATTTTGGATGCAGTTTGGGAGCAGTGAGGAGGTTTGTGCCTTTCCAGTGCCATCACAGCTCCTGTCCATGGAGCAGGGGTAGGGACTCATGGATTGGAGGTTGTAATATTCCCTATGCCTTGATATCAGATGGCACCAAAGTACATTTTAATGCATGACCTCTTACCAGTGTCTGAAAGGCCTCTGTGCTTCCAACTTGTGCAGGGTGCTCATCTGGGCTCTCTGTAACTTGTCCCAGTGCACCCAGCCAACTCACCTACAGATGAGTTTGAGATCTTTCAGCCTGAAAAGTTTTATGTTTGTGGGTAGGATTTCACTGTGCAATGACATGAAAAACTCATTACCTCTGTTTTATTGCTTTACAAGTCATCAGGTAGTGGATTGTATTTTACAGGCCTGATCATCTTTTCATCCTAAATACCAGGCAGGTGGAAAAGTGACTGGGAGGACTGTATCACATTCTCTGCATCCTCCCCACAAACACCCTGCTTAGGTAGATGTGGCAAATAATGTGTTTTGCAGTAGCTTTCCATGTCTGGATGGAGGAGGAAGGAGATGCAGGCAGAACCTGCCCTCCAGGAGAGGTTCTGGCAAGGGGACAAGGTGGGTTTTGCTGAGGGATACTTTGCTGCAGGGGATGGGGTCAGTGCTGCAGCTGACCCCACCAGCCTACAGGGACATGGGCTCATCATAGCACTGGTGTCACAGCAAAGTGGCAGGAGATGCCAGGTGCTCTGCTAGCGGCCCCTTGGCAGGAGTGCCAGTTCCTGCCCTGTCCTGGTCGTATCCTTGTCCCCCTGACCGTGTCAGTACCAGAACCTGGCTGTGTGGAGTCAGGAGAAGCTGTGTCTGCCAGTGTCCTGCTCCCTGCTTGCTCGCACCAGGGATGGGGCTGTGGGAGCCTGGGGGTCCCATCCCTGCTGACTCCTTGGGTGGCCTTTCCACACAGAAGGAGCAGGAGGGCAGGCATGGAGCACTCTGATAGACATCCTAGGTGCAGAATGTCCCTGGGCGTGAATATTTGGCCGTTATCAGGAATTTTGTGCTGGAAAGGCCCCCCCGCCTCATTGCTGTGCCCCTTGCAGAGCTAGATGGGGGTTATTGATCCATCAGGGAGGAGTCAGAGGAGCAGAAGCTGGGTGACAGAGCAACCCCCAGCACTGCACAGAGATGTCTCCCAGGCTGTGCTGCCTAAACCCCTGGGCCTCTGAGCAGGGTGTTTGGAGACAGAAGCTGGCCTCGAGCGCTCCGTGCGAGCTCCGGGAGCCTGTGAACCCACACATTTCTGAGAGGGGAGGGACCCAAACACACATCCTCCAGGATTTGGTTGTGATTGATGCAGCTGAGAAGCATTACTCAGAACATTTCCCACATGACTTAGGCAACCAAAGGCATTTTGAGCTGTTGTGAGATAAATGGGAGACTCTGATCAGTAGATGCTTCTCACACTGAGATTCAGGCTTGCATGCTTTCCTCTTTATGAGTGCTCCTCATGCATGTGGTGTCAGTCTTCTTTCTGGTGATGAAATCACTAGAGCTGGGGGTAACTTTGCAAGGATTCTTGCAAAAATCTCTTGGTTTCAGCCTGTTGGGGTTGGCACATATCACTGCTGCTTATAAATTCCTTTATTTTGCTCTTGGGGCTGAATGAACTCGGTCAGGGTCAAACCAGCTTCTGCTTATTGTTTGCTTGATTACTCTTCTCTCTGCCTCCAAGTATTAGAATTTTTGTGTGATCTGAGAAGTATTATGCAAAATCTTAATTTGGTCTGAGCTTCACTCAGAAGGTTTGGGAGTTTCTCAGCAAACATGTTCTGAGTTTTCAGTTTGTTATTAAATCCCAAACCAGGGAAGTCTTATGTGGTTTTGGGTTTCACTGCAAACATGTCACACTACTCTAATAGTTACTTGCTTTTCTCAGTGATACCTTTTGAATCCACAGGTAGTGTTTGGGGCTTTAGTTAACTGTGATCTTATGCTTGATTATTATTATTTAATATCATTGGTTATGTAGCAGAGGCTTCTGCTGCAAAGAAGGCTCATTGTGCTGAATGCTCTGTAATTTCTAAGCAGGGAGATGATCCCATTCCTGACAAAAAATGGTTCTCCTGATCCAGAGTAAAAATTCAGATTTTTCTAGGGAGACTAAAAAGCTTGTGTTGAGTGTCCTGGGGATGAGGGGAACTGAAGACAGGATTGCTGCTTTTGGCATTTGACTGTTAGAGCTCACCCACAGCCATGGGCTTGGCCAGCTGTGACTTGAGTGCACACATGGGATGTGCTGCCCCAAGGTCAGCACGTCCATTGGGCTCTTCCTGAAAATCTCCTGCTCAGCAAGGGTTAACAGTTTTAGGAGACTGAATTGATTTGTTTTAGTCCTCAAAGTCTGTCCTGAAGACCCTGTGGATTTTCCTGTGCAAAACTGAGACCTCGTGGAACTCTGCTGCTCCATTCTGGTGGCAGGATTTGGGTATCTGAGGTTGGAGGTGCTTTAAAAAGTTTGATGCAGTGACCTCCTGCAGCACCAGGAAAGAAAGCTCTGAGTGCTCTGGCCCCAGAAGGAGCCCAGGGCCTGGCAGGGTGATCCATCCCTTTGTTTCTTGTCGCAAAACTTCAAATGTGCTCTTCATACCTATGGATTTCTTAATATGAACTCCTTCTTCAAAGCATGTCCTGCAGCTGGGAGGATGGGCTGGGCACAGTGGGCTCCCTGCCTCCATGCAGCTCAGTGCCAGCTCTTCCCTCTGGTGAAGTGAGGAATTTTTTGTGGGGGGGGAAAAACCCCCTGTCTTTTTCTCATATGCATATATATACACACATAGTTTCTGGAGTGGATAAATTTCCTCTTCCATCTTAACACCTGATTTATTTCCATATTTGCTGTCGCAGTGGGAATGCATACATGAATAAGAGCAATGGGGAAATGTATTTGCAAAGATCATCCTCAGTTTTAATGCAGATTAGCTAAAATTCTTCTGAACATGAAAAATGTGTCTCAGCTCTATCCCGGTGTTTACTGGATAAAAATACAACCCAAGCTTTATTCTGCAGGAGCTGAGGTGTGTGAGTAGTTTTCTTCATGTGAGTTTTCATAAATGCTTGCATGTTCCAGCCACCAAAATGTATTCTTATAAGTAATTGGCCACACTTATTAAAATATAACTATGTTAAATTCACAGGCACTTCTGCGTGCTGGAAGTATTTAATTTTAATACAACATCTAACTAATAAAGTCAAAAGAGAGTAAGAAACACTTGTAGGTTACTGTGCAAATCATGACTAACTTTCTAGAAATGGTTTTAACACTGTCCTCGGAAGGCAGCAAGTTTCTGTGGTAGTAGTAAGAAATGTTGGTATGAATTTTCCTCTTTCCCTGTGACATTGTGATATTTTTTCTGTAACAGTTCTAGAAAAGTACAGAAAACCCATACAAACTTCCCAGTGTGTCACATTAGCAACTTTGCATAGGTAGTTTGTGATCAGAATATATTACTGTATCAACTGGCTGTTTACTTTTTTGCTAAGGACAGTATTTTAGGGTTTTTTTTTCTTTTTAAAGTGGAACGAATAATTTTCTACCTGCTTTTTAAAAACGGCGTCTGGAAATAGGAAATGTGAATACAAATTTTCTGTTGCTGTTAATATGTGAATGATATGAAATTAGTTATTAAAAGACTTTATATCAAGTCACTGAAATTATATACTGGGCTGTAGTAAGGTGACCCAGATATAGAGCCTTTCAGAGCAATCATTGAAATGCTATGAACAGTGCTGTTTTGTCTTTGGTTTCTTGCTGCCTCTAAAGGTGTAGGCAGATGAAGATAACTTTAAAAAGAGCTATTTCTCCAATTACAAGCTTTTGTCCAAGAGCAAAGAAAGATTTTTAGACTAACAGCATTCACTATAACAAAATGAAATTCCCTTCATCTGACAAGAAGCGGAGTCTGGCAATAGTTTGGGATTTTTTGTTGTGGCTGGAGCAGCAGCTGCCCTCTGTACCCCGTGTTTTTCCCAGAGAGGAGGTGACCTGAAGTGGCGGGGAGCGAGGTGGAGAGGGTGGGAGGGCACTGGGTGCTGTCCCCTTCCTTTGGGGACATCATTTCCCCTCCCCAGGGCTCCGGGGAGGGCTGAGGGAGCAGCATCCCCCTGCTGCCCCCCTTCCCCACCCCCACCGTGCCAGGAGGCCCGGCCAAATCTTTTTGGGTTTGTAACAACACATCCAATCTGGCATTCCACAACTACGGCATCTCGCTAACGGGCTGAGGCACCAGAGTTCAGTAATGTAATATAAAAAGTAATGGTGTTAGCTAACACATCCTTAATAAGATATTGTCTGCTGCTCTGCCATATGCTACCGAGCAGGCTTTCCCTCTGTGGGGCTTTTGAGTTCTCTCAATAAGATTATTTCAAATACTCTAATCCTGAATCATTGACATGAATACAAAAGCCTAGTGACATCTAATAGATGCCTCTTAGCTTTGCTTTTCCTCTTGTTCCTTTCCTTTTTCTTCTCTTTTTACCTGACAAAAAGCTTATAGACACTTGGGCTCTGTCTCTCAGTACCAGCATGTGGGTCCCCTCATGAAATATAAAGGAGGAAAAAGGGCTGACATAGGGCTGATAAGCCTCAGAGCAAAGGACCATAGAATTAAAAGTAAATGCCAGTAAATCCTACCCTGTACACTCAGTTGTTCTTTTATTGTTTTCTTTAATTCTTCCAGTGCCATGCTGGGCTAAAAAGAGATGAAAAATGGAGCTACCAAAAAAAAAAAAAAGGTGATGCTACAATGCCAGGGTCATATTGGCTTGCTTGATTCTTGGGTTTTCCTAGTGCTCCTCTCACCTTGACTTTCTAATCAGAGTTGCAAACATTCAGCTAAACACATAATTCAATTAGATGAATGTTTAGGTCACGTTTTTCAAAGATTAATTAAAAAAAAAAGAGACGACATCCTCAAGTGACATGATTGTGACCCTGGAACCGATTAATTTTATATAACTAAATGTTAGAAAGACTTAATATTCCAATGTGAGTGTCTAGCAATCAAAAATGATCTTCCTCTTAGTGTTGTCTCAATGACTGTCAGAGGCAGAAAATCATTTTCTGTTCATCTCCTTTTGGACTTTGACAAACTATTCATCTGTTGATTCCAAAATCTGCCTCTGGAAAAATTTACTGCTGCAGTGTCTACAATGGGTTAAAAATAAGCTATTTAAAACACAATACTTTTCCTTAATTTTTATCCATGGTTTTGCAGGGAGACTCTCAGGCTCTCCTGACCAGGATAACCATCAACTTCCACCCAGTTGAGTCAGGTCTCCTCTGTAAACTCCCTCAATATAATCTTTCAGTTGGATTTTTTGGCATCTGCATCACTACATAACCATTGGCTGACTTCCCAGATGTTAAGTCACTTTGATAAGTGGATGTTAAAAACCACTTTACCTAGTTCAAATTTTGTAGAAAGATGACACAAGGAGAGGAGAAATGTATTCTGTATTCATTATAAAGTTCTTTGCTCTGAAAGAAGAATAGAATTAGCCACACTCAGAGCTATTAAGATCTGATGGTTGCTTCTCCTCCCAGCTGCTCCAGGTGCCTCCACATCTCTGGCACAATCCTGCACGAGCTGGGATTTGGCTGCAGAGGGGAGTCTACACCCTGGAATATCTTTCTGGGGGTTTTACAAGCAGGAGAAGGAAAGGACCTGCAGCTTGGATCAGGATTTACCCTTTTTTAAAGAAAAATGAGGACATTCAGCTGCGTCACAAATGAGTTTCCTGGAGTTTTCTATGGTCTGGGGCAGAGTTTGTCGTGCTGGGGTTTATGTGTTAAAAGCAGCTCTGTAAAGCTTTTGTTCTTATCTCTGGGTCTTCCTGTTGGTACCATGGCCTGGTGCTACTGGGCCCTGCTGGACTCTGAGGCTGCTGAGTGAGGGATGCACAATGGGAGAGTCTCTTCCCTATGGAGCTCTTTAGGCAAGACAGTCCCTAGGCGCTTTTTTTTTTTTTTTTTTT
>VZSE01013089.1:1380-14714 GCA_013398275.1 Promerops cafer | reverse complement strand
TTTGAGCCTGTTTTGCCTTTCTCCTAATCCCATCTCATAGCAGGAAATGAGTAAGTACATCCTAGTGGGTGCATTTGTGGTTGGCCAGCACTGAATACACCACACTATTTGGTGCATTGACCAGGAAATTTTGAATTGGTGAACCTAAACCACTACAGCACCATTAAACAGGACTCTCTGCCGCATGAAATCTAAGGTCGTGTCATCTCTCCGTCTCTCTCAACCGCGACATATGGTGACCCCGAGATGTGATAACTAAGCCAGAAGAGAAAAAAGGAGATGGAGCACCAGAGAGCGACAGCCGAGAGCTATGAGGAAAATACAGCCAGAGCTGCAAAAGAAAAGCAGCCAGAGCTGTGAGAGAGAAAAACAGCCTGGAGAGCTGTTGAGGAACGCAGCCAGAGAGCTGCCAACAGCCGAGGAGCTGTGATAGTCTAGATGAGGACATAAAAAGGGTGAGCTACTGCTGGGAACAATGGCTGGTACAATTTATGCAAAAGATAAAGCTATAGCGATTATTTGGACTTTTATCTTAAGTAAAAGAGGGGTTGAGCATGATGAAGAGGCTCTAGAGACTTTACTACAGTTTTACAAGAGCCAAGGTGTAGAAATCAACACAGATGCTGCCTTTAGTGTTTAAATCTGGGAACAAGTCAGCCAACTGATTTTTTACTCTGCCTCTAGAGGTGAAAAAGTTGCTATAAGTGTTTTAACTACCTGGAAGTTATTAATAGACACATTAAAATTGATAACAGCAATGCAAAAGTGGCTGCAAATACACCAGTGCCAGTCGCTCAAAATAGCGGAGAGCACATGGCAGGAGCGCGCAAAAAACCCCAAGATGGCAGACGCCATGTGCCGTGAGAGCCACAGCAGGCACAGCCTGCTGAAACATCCCAAGATGGCAGAGCATGGGGGGCAGCCTGCGGGGGAGGGGATGCCTCTCCAGGCACTTGGGGGAGCGGCTAGAGGGGGAGTGGCTGTTTTTCGGGCTCCCCAGCCCCGCAGTGCCGGGGCGCCATACTTTCGGGACCAGAGCCCCCCTCCACAGGGGGCACCAGAGGCAACTGCACAGCCTGCGAGGCAGCTGCCCTGCCGTGAGTGCCAGTAACCCCTGCAGTGCCAGCACAGCGGCTGTCGCTGCCCATGCAGGGACCACAGTCGCCTCCACCATGCCTGCAGGACCCATTCGCCATTTCTTCCACTCCCCGTGTTGCCATGGAAGCAACGCTACCTCCAGCTGACCCCTGCCGATAGCCCGACCTTCGCTTGACACGCCCACTCGCAGTGGCGTTGCACCCCCTGAAGAACCCAGAAGTGCGCTGGAACCCAGAAGTCGAGAGACACCCGAACCCGGAAGCACCAGCAGGAGGTTGCTGGTACCTGGAACCTCGGAATGCCGCATTCTGCCATATCCACAGACACGGCTGGAGAAGCCTGGAGAACACTGCGGCAGCCAGCGCCCAAGGGGCTGGGGGACCCTGCCAGCTGTGTGCAGCCACGGAGACCAGTGGAGCAGGGCAGCCCAATGCCAAGAGCTACCCTGAAGCAGGCATCAAGTCACGTCACCTAGCAACCACCGCGGCAGCTGTGTCGACCCCTTCTGAGCTGCCAGCGAATGACTGTAACTCTGCTGGGGCTGTGGGAGGAGAACTAGAAGATGGCCCCTGGTCCCCCGATCCATTTAATCCTGGAGGGGACCCTGAGAGCATCACAAAAGAGATCTCGCCACCCCGCGCCATGCAGTATCAGCTGGAGACGTGTCGCGGCAAGTGGCTGAAGCCAGGAGAGCCCTTTCTGATAGCATGCTCCCTCTCCATTTGCCCTCTGCGAGAGTGGAGCAGTGGCAGCAGAGGCGGCAGAAAGGGGGGCGTGTGGGGCTGTGGGGGCTGCTAGAGCGAGTGCGAGGCGCTGAACACATGGTGGGGACCACAGGGCCGCGCCATGCTCGTGAGTACATGGCACAGCTGGGGGACGGCAGGAAGCAGCCAGCCACCTTCTCAGCGGGTCTGATGAGATGCCCACAACTCTCTGCATGTGGGCAGTGAGGAAGTGACCCAGGGAGTCCAGTGGCACTGGCAGAGGCAGAGTGGGCAGAGGCAGAGCGGGCAGGGGCAGCGCTACATCCCTGCTCCCCGCACATGGCAGGCTTTGCCCAGTGAGGCGCGGCCACCATCTTGTGTGCCGGCGGAGCCCTGCGAGCCGCCCCAGTGTAGCCCCTGACCCGTGCCGCTCCTGCCACTCCCACTGCAGCCAGAGCTCCCATCTGCTGCAGACCCTCTTGAGCTGATACTGTGCTGGAGAAAGGATCTGTCTGGATGTGTAACCCCTTCCTCGGGGGGACTGCAGCATTTGCATTGTGCGGGAGCAGCTGTGGGCTAAGCGTGTCATTTCTGCAGCTAGTCCGTGCAACTCTTCTGTTTTTACTATTCAAATGGTGATTGCTGCACGATTTGGGGGGTCAGTACTGTTGTTGTGCCTGTGTTATCACTATCCCAGACCCTCACTCTTAAGATTGCCTTTTTTACCATACCAGCTTGTGACCCCCTGAATTGCTCTGACTGCTTTTTGTGATAGATGGTCCTGTAATAATTTTAAATTGTAAGCTGTCCTTTCAAGCGGAAATTACCTGATATGTTTTTTCAAAGTGTCCTTTTCTAGAAGAACAGCTCCACCTTGCTACTTTCCTAATGTGGGAAAGGTTACCACTGGAATGAAATACCTAACCCTCTCATCCTAAAGCAACTTCTGACTTAGGGCTTGTTATCTCTTGAAACCACTTACTGAGTTAATGTTAATATAACTGTAGTGTCCCAAGCCTAGATTTATATACCTTCTGTGAAGGAAAACTAGCAAATTAAGTATTGTTAAGTAATTTATTGCTTTTGTTAAAAATTAACTTTATATTTTTACTAAATGACTGTTTATTAGAGAAATTTAAGGTTATCTGTGTGGTTGTAGTATATATCTGGAATCAGATAGCATTAATACATAGAGTTTTTATGAAAAGATTTGGTTGTAAGATAGTTATTTAATGTTACTTAGATGCATTCCTTTAGTTATATTAATAAAAGTTTGCTTATAGGTATTTTAGGGAAACCCTCTCAGTCAAGGCTTAAGGCTCTGGCCAAGTCCTAGCCCTGGCTGACTGGGGATTATACTGTCAGACCCAGGTGTTTCTGCATTGAAAGTGTAATCAAGTAATTTTGACTTGCTAATTTGATCATACAAAAGCTGGAGCCCCTTTTTCTGAAGTAAATTTGAAAATCTTTTCTGGAAAACGTTCTCCAAGTCCTTACTGCAGAATGGGGCTCCCCAGTGATGGCAGGCTGTTGTATCCCATGGCATCGAGGAGTGGGTGCCGTGGGAGGAGACCACTGTTTAGAATAGAGTGGTCCCCGCAAGCTCCTCCTTGTAATTCTCTCTTCAGTCAATCACCTAGGCCACTCCCAGTTGTTCCACCCCAATTCCCAAACCTTCCCCGATCCAAGTTATGTCATCCCTCAATCATTCCCAAGTTCATCCCCTGTTCTAGAAAGTTCTGTGTCCCTCATTGCCTCATTGGCTCCCCTGTTGTTGTACCTCCTCCCCTACATCCTGGTTGGATGTAGTAGCCCTTTGATCCCACCTTTGCTCCGCCCTTGAACCCTCAGACCATTGGCCCTCAGATCCTTGACTCCTCCTCCCCTGTTCCTCTTAAAACCTTGGTCCCTCCACAGTTTCTTGTCTTTTGTCCCTGGATCCCTTTGGTGCTCCTTGAATAAAGGCATCGGAATTCCATACAAAGGACCCCTCTCGCTCCTTTATTTTGCTGACCACCTATACCAACAAGCAATGCGGCACCTGAGATAGCTGAGCTGTCTCTCCTTCCTTCACTGAGAGGACGCTCTCAGGAAGGTGGCAGCCCTGCGTCTCCAGCCGCAGCTGCTACAGCTGGAGCCCTAACAGGGACCTCTTCGAGGTCATCCCTGAGAGCGTCCCCAGCGGACTTTTTGCTCCTGGGCAAAAGCCGCCTCGGTGCCCCAGCTCCTGGAGGAGGTTTCCTTGATTTTCTGAGGAGTCTCTCGAAGGGACTGACCAACAACCCTTGCCTTGCCATTGCAGCCTGAGAGGAGCTCGGCTGCAGAGGACCGGTCGGAGTCGGCGACCCCCATGGGATTTTTGTCTTTCGGCTCATCAAGTTTGGTGAGTGAGACTGCTACCAGGCACCTCTTTGTCTTTCTGTTTCTTTTTCTTTTGTCCCATGGGAGGGGAAGAATCAAACTGGGAAAATGGGAAATAAATTATCTGTTGCTGAGAGGGAGGTTTATGTCCAAGTTGTAGGAGCCCTCATGATGGAAAATGAAAAAGCCATGGAAAGGCAAATAGAGAATCCACAGGCCTGGGAGGAGCTGCTTCCCAAGATTGCAGCTGCAAATGCCAATGCAGAATGTAAAAAGATTATAAGAGCCCTCCCCTTGGACCCAGAGCCCACCATCTCACTGATGGTGGAGGCCTGTAGTGGCAGGGATCCGGTGGTCAGGGTGCCGCGACCTCCCCAGAGAAGCGTCCTTAGCAGGACATGCTCTCGGGTGCACAGACAACACCTGTGGCTCCCACCAGAGCCAGAGTCTTCGGCTCTTAGAAGAACCTTTGGCTTCAGCTCTCTAGATCAGGTGACGCAGAGATTAGGGATGGGAGCCTCGTGTGGGGTTCCACAGGAAGCCTTTATTCTTCAGTCTGCGAAGGGTCCAGGGATGAGGGGAACTCCGAGGAAGGTCTGAGGGAGCTGGGGTTATATAGGGAAGGTGGTGGGGGCGGGGCACAGAGCATCAGGGAAAATAAGCTGAGGGTACCAGGGAGGAGCAGGGGGGAAGAGCAAATGGGGTACAAAGAATATACATATATTTGCGAGGCATGCTGGGAGGAAAATTTTTCCTCACCCTAAGCAAGGACTTTGTTCTCCAGGGATAGGCTGTGGGCTCTATCCCAGTTGGCTCACTAGCCGCCACAGAGTCATGTTCAAAGCTAACATCTATACAACACACAGTGGCCTTGGCAGTGAGCGAGGGGGTGGGCAAAGCCATGTCATCTAATATTAACTGTTTTTGCTTCAACTGCGGCCAAGCAGGGCATTTTATGGCACAGTGCCCCTTCCCACCTTCGGGGCCAAAACAGATTGGATGCCGACACTACTACCAGCCATCAGGAAATGTGAAGCAGGGCAGGCCAGGACCCCACGCTATGACAAAAAATGGGAGGTCGTTTCGTCCGGCACTGCCTGTCATGCTGGAGAACCAATTGCCAGCCGGCACCTTTCAGAAGACCGGGATCCAGATGGCGGCATGTGGTTCTTCCAACAGACAAAGCAATTAGACCAGTCCACCCACAAGGTATTGTACAGCACACTGACAGTGCAGTTAGACGATAACGAGATTGCATGCATACACGCTGTTTTTTTACATCTAAGTGCCAGGGAACCTATTACCATTCTGCTGGTTGGGGACACAAACCACACCCCCAGTGGCCTTATGGTAATTCCTGAAGTTGTTTTAGTTGATCCCGGACAGGAAATTACAGTTTACGTTATGGCCACTGCTGTTACCCCGTTTGTGTTAAATAAAGGCACCCCATTTGCTCAGCTTTATGTTCTACATGGACAGGACTGGACTGATGCCGATGATGAGAACAGAGAAATTTATATGATGCATATTTTGGGAAAGAATAAGCCAAGGTTTTGTTGTCATCTAACATATCGAAACCGAATTGTGGCCCTGACTGGCATGGCAGACACGGGCGCTGATGTCACCCTAATCCCTCAATCAAGGTGGCCCAGCGACTGGGAGTTGGTGCCCCCTTGTGGCATGGTTTACAGGGTTGGAGGAGTTGTCACCTTCCTGCGGAGCAAGCACCTTATCACCGTAGAGGGACCTGAGGGACAAATCGCCACAATTTGCCCCTTTGTGGCAAAAAGCCACCTCACCTTGTGGGGTCAAGACCTGCTCTCCCAGTGGAGAGCAAGGCTAGAAATCCCATCTCCAACTTGGGATTTCTAGCTGGGGCCACTGTAGAGGGTGCCACCCCACCACTTGTCTGGAGAACTCATGAACCGGTGTGGGTGGACCAGTGGCCCCTTCCTGAGGAGAAATTAAAGGTGCTTGAAGCCTTAGTGGATGAGCAGGTCTCCAAGGGGCACTTAGTTCCCTCGACCAGACCCTGGAACTCCCTGGTATTTGTTATCAAAAAACGGGGAAAGGACAAGTGGCAACTCCTCCAGGATCTCTGGAAAATCATTGAGGTCCTGGAGGACATGGGTTCTCTGCAGCCTGGCACCCCCTCTGTTAACATGCTCCCCAGAGAGTGGCCGCTTGATGTCAAGGACTGCTTTTTCAACATCCCGCTCCACCCTGCAGATGCTCCCAAGTTCGCATTTTCTGTCCCATTTCTAAACAGAAGGGCACCTTTGAGGAGATAGCAGTGGACCATGCTTCCACAAGGTATGAAAATCTCGCCAGCCATTTGTCAAATGTATGTTGCTGACATACTTCTACCAATTTGAAAGACTTTGCCCGATGCAGTCATCCTGCCTTATATGGATGATGTCCTCATCTGTGCACCTCAACAAACATATGTGGACACTGTTCTGAAAAAGACTATTGAGGCACTGGAAAATGCAGGGTTTCAAATTGCTGGAGAAAAAGTACAACGCACTGCCCCATGGACCTACCTTGGCCTTCGTATCAGAGAAAGGACCGTCGTACCCCAGCAGCTCACCATCAAGGATGACCTCAAGACCCTCTGCGATCTCCATCAGCTATGTGGGTCCATCAGCTGGATTCGTCCACTGCTGGGGCTCACTACAGAGGATCTCGCCCCTCTCTTCAACCCCCTGCGAGGAAGCGATGGTCTGGACTCCCCACAATCCATCACTCCAGAGGCCAAGGAGGCTCTACAGAAGGTTGCAGATGCTCTTTCAAAGCGCCAGGCCCATCGCGCTGACCCTGCCCTTCCATTCAATTTTACGGTAATGGGTAAGTCTCCCAAGTTCCATGCGTTATTATTCCAGTAGGACGCTGCCCAACAGGACCGACTTCTCATCACTGAGTGGGTGTTCCTCTCTCATATACAAAATAAGACAATCACGACGCCGCAGGACCTGATGGCTCAGTTGATAACAAAGGCCAGAGCTTGCCTCTGGTCCCTAGCGGGGTGCAACTCTGCATGCATCTACTTACCACTCACCCTTACAGCCTTGGAGCCTTTGCTCCAAACCAATGAGCATCTACAGTTCGCCCTGGACAGTTACCCAGGTCAACTTTCAATTCACTACCCAAAACACAAGTTGTTCAATTCGGCCTTTCATCTGATTCCAAATTCATTAAAAAGCAAGGTGCCTCTCAAGGCCTTGACAGTGTTTACAGATGGCTCAGGCAAGTCACACAAGTCAGTGATGACTTGGAAAAACCCAGACACCCAGAAGTGGGAGTCTGATGTCCGGGTGGTTCCAGGTTCTCCGCAAATTGCGGAACTTGCCACCATTGTCAGGACATTTGAGAGGTTCCACTGTCCCTTAAATCTAGCGACCTATTCGGCATATGTTGCTGGAGTGGCCGACAGGGCTGAACATTCTTTTTTGAAGAAGGTGACAAATCAAGATCTGTACAAGTTGCTCTCGAGACTGATTTCTCTTATCTCCCACCGAGAGCAGCCCTATCACATAATGCATGTGAGGTCGCACACCGATCTCCCAGGCCCAGTTGCTGAGGGCAACCAGAGAGCAGACCTCTTGGTCATGGCAATTAATACTGACCCAGCTCTGCCAGACATCTTCCAACAGGCAAAACTGAGCCATCAATTTTATCATCAAAATGCTCCTGCCCTGGCCCAGATCTTTAAGATCTCAAGGGAATAGGCCAGGGCCATTGTTGCCACCTGTCCAAACTGCCAGTCCTTTGCCCTACCATCATCAGGCATGGGGGTAAACCCCCAGGGACTGAAGAGCCTACAATTGTGGCAATCGGTCGTGACACATGTATCATCATTTGGAAGATTAAAATACGTGCACGTATGGATTGACACCTTTTCAGGTGCAGTATTCGCTTCTGCTCATACAGGTGAGGCAGCTAAAGACGTTGCTAAACATTTTTATATGGCCTTTTCAACCCTTGGTGTTCCCCAGTCTATCAAGACTGATAACGGTCCGGCATACACATCTAAGAAATTTAAAGACTTTTTGGACCAGTGGGGAATCACCCATACCACCGGGATCCCACATAATCCCACTGGCCAGTCCATTGTAGAGAGGGCCCACAGATCATTAAAACAAATTCTAGAACACCAAAAAGGGGAGACAGAAACCCTATCACCAGCAGAAAGACTGTGCAAAGCATTATATGTTTTCAACTTTTTAAATAGGTCTTTTTCAGACCAGAACCCACTCATTATTAAGCATTTTGCTAAGAACACCTGAAAGAAAAACCCCCGGTCCTAGTCAAAGATCCAGAAACAAAACAGATGCATGGCCCTTATCCCCTGGTCACCTGGGGAAGAGGATATGCATGTGTTTCCATGGAAACAGGACCGTGGTGGGTGCCAGGAAGATGTGTCAAGACTTACCTTCAACCAACCAAGACAACTATTACAGAGACGACACAATCACAGTCTGACACAGACGACCAACAAGCAAATGCAGCTTGGAGAAGAAAAAGGAAAAAAGGAGACTTCCTGGACATAGTACCAAGAGTCCTTGTAACAAAGACATACTAACCTTTGCTACTGTTGTGCTCCTTGCTGCCAACCCTCCTTTGCACCATTTTGTTAACTTCGTTGCTATCTGTTTTCCACCCTATCCATACCCAGTTAAATTCTGTTTTATTCTTAAAGGGGAAGGAATGATGGGTATGCTTAACAGACTTTGCTTTCTAACCCAACAGAAGCACCTCCTCTATTGATACCCAGACTCCCCAGATTCTACCTCGAATGAAGATGAAGACCACTTTCCTCCATGTCACCAACATACTCACCTGGATGCTCCTCGCGGTGCCACATGCCCTCAGCTGGGTGATCCCACAGCCAAATCACAATGTGTGGGTCACCCTGGCCAAAACACTCCAGCAAGACAACCTGTGCATGTCTGTGGGGAGTCCCAAAGACCCATTGTCGACCTGCCTTGTGGGTCTGCCCATTGATGTGTGGCCAGTAACCATGGATACCATCAATGGAAGCCAGGGTAGCCCCCACAATGAGAAGCATTGCCTGGTGGATACTTGGGACCGGTGGACCTTCAATTTGCCACTGGCGTTTGCCCCGCCACAAGAATTGGATTAATTGGGCTCAGTAAAAATGTATTTCTGTATCAGATTCGATTTTAAACCAAAGGCAGGTGAATGGTGAGTGCTGAGCCCAGCCCAAAATAGGGCTCTCCAAAGAAAAGATGTGACTCCCCACCAAGCTGTATACAGAAATCCAAATAATTGGTGCAAATATATGTCCTCGGTTGTCTCAGTCTCCACCTTGAGACCACACAAGTTACCAAAGGGCATGTTTCTCATTTGTGGAGATCGAGCATGGAATGGGATCCCTGCTTTTCCAAGAGGGGGTCCCTGTAGTGTTGGACAGCTTGCTCTCCTAACTCCTAATATTACAGTAATTTGAGACGAAAAGGATAATTCAGCCCACCCAAAGAGATCTGTAAGGCAATTCAATAAACAATGCGATGACAAAATTAAGAATTGGAGTTACAGTAAAAGAGTTGCAGCCTCCATTTTTCTACCCTGGGTGGCTGCAGCAAAGGCTCTTGGGGATTTAACCCACTTAGAGTGTTGGCTGAGCAAGCAGTCCAATGCTACCTCCATAGCATTGGCAGGTTTGCTCTACAACCAAGAGACCATCAAGCATGCTACCCTGCAGAACAGAGCAGCCATAGACTATCTGCTGCTAGCCCACAGAAATGGCTGTCAGGACTTTGAGGGCATGTGCTGTTTCAACCTATCCTCACACAGCGAGTCAATACATCAGAGCATCCAGGCCCTGAAGGGCCAAGTCCAGAACTTCAGACTGAAACGAATGAAGACTGGCTCAGTAAAGCTTTTGGAGGTTGGGGGCTGAAAGGGTGGGTCACCTCTCTCCTGAGAGATGTACTCTGGGTATTAGTAGCCGTGTTTATTGTTTTAACTATGTTAAGTTGCTTTAAATGCTTTATTTTAAAATCCTTGGGAGGGATCTTCTTAATAAATAAAGAAGGGGGAGATGTTGTATCCCATGGCATCGAGGAGTGGGTGCCGTGGGAGGAGACCACTGTTTAGAATAGAGTGGTCCCCGCAAGCTCCTCCTTGTAATTCTCTCTTCAGTCAATCACCTAGGCCACTCCCAGTTGTTCCACCCCAATTCCCAAACCTTCCCCGATCCAAGTTATGTCATCCCTCAATCATTCCCAAGTTCATCCCCTGTTCTAGAAAGTTCTGTGTCCCTCATTGCCTCATTGGCTCCCCTGTTGTTGTACCTCCTCCCCTACATCCTGGTTGGATGTAGTAGCCCTTTGATCCCACCTTTGCTCCGCCCTTGAACCCTCAGACCATTGGCCCTCAGATCCTTGACTCCTCCTCCCCTGTTCCTCTTAAAACCTTGGTCCCTCCACAGTTTCTTGTCTTTTGTCCCTGGATCCCTTTGGTGCTCCTTGAATAAAGGCATCGGAATTCCATACAAAGGACCCCTCTCGCTCCTTTATTTTGCTGACCACCTATACCAACAAGCAATGCGGCACCTGAGATAGCTGAGCTGTCTCTCCTTCCTTCACTGAGAGGACGCTCTCAGGAAGGTGGCAGCCCTGCGTCTCCAGCTGCAGCTGCTATAGCAGACCCTGGGTGATGGTAAAGCATTTAGGCAGTTATAAGTATTACCTTGTTGATTTTTGTTCAGCAGTGCTTGTTGTTTTATTAGATGCATTGTTTTACTGTTCATAAGAAAAGTGCATGTTATGCTAAACATCCTTCTGAATTTAATAGGTTAAATTATATTCATGTTATAGTTGTTAAGACTAAAAACAGAGGTAAGTACTGATAACCTGTTCAGCTACCACAGCAAACAGAGCTTATTTACTTTGATGTAAACACATCTAAATGGTACTATACAGCGGAATGAGAATCAAAGACTGGAAAAATTACCAGCCTGTTTGCTCAGTGCTGTGCTCTTTCTGCATTTTCTGTTTCTGTGTCTAAAAGCAGAGATGCAAACACAAAAAAACAAATTCAGAACGTCTACAAATATGCATTTTGATTGACTAGAATTGAATTGTCCAAGATACCATAATCCACTGAATTTTTATCAGTGAAACTGCTTAACAAAATTTTACTCTGTATTACTTTCAGTAGCACAACCTATTTACAAAGCTGTAGGCTGCTATCGCCAACTCACCACAATCAGACATAGTGACACAGGCAAGAGCATCACACGCCCTTTTTCATCAAGGAGTTAAAGCCTTACAATGGCAATTCCTACTAACAAACACAGAGGCACGCAACATTGTCAACTCTTGTGCTAACTGTCAAAGCCACACTACACCATTGCAAATCAAAGTTAACTCCCATAGTCTGCAAGCTTTACAAGTCTGGCAGACAGATGTCACACATCTCGGAGTGTGGCCGCCTAAAATATATGAATGTTTCAATAGACACTTTTTCATCTGCCATAAAGCGTGTCCTTGAAAAACAGAAAAGGGGGATGTGTGGTGAAACCCCACAGACTAGGGTGGCCAAACCCCTGTACACTTTAAGCCACCTAACAGTATTACAATACTCCCAAAACCCTGTCATCTTAAATCATTACTTTTCATTACAGTCCTCTAAGGACGTCCAGTTACCTAAACCTAAGGTATTGGTACGGGACCTTGTCACTTGGGGGTGTGGGTATGCACATATTTCCACAGATGCTGGTATTTGATGGGTAACAACCCTCTACACCAGGTGGATAGAAATCTGAGACCTTTGGAATGACAACTCACCTGTGACTTCACCTGGACCTCAAGAGTTGGACAGTTTAATGACATTACTAGCAAAAGGAAATGCTACCTCTGACAGTTTTAAATGTTACCTCTGACAGCTATTAAGTTGGTTTGTTTATAACGTTCAAGTTGTAAGTTGTAAGTTTTAAGTAATTAGTCTGCAGCATGCCACCCAGTAACATTGTGCCTTTGATAGCCACTGGACAAGATCGTAAAAATTTTGATGGGACACACTGATAGCTAGAAAGATTAGGCTTGTTGCATTTAGTGAAGAATTTCATTCTCATTGTACCCTGTTTGTTGTCCTTTCTGCAAGGAGACCCGGAGAGGGACGATAAACATGGCTTTTATATTTTGAAAACAGAAAGGGGGAACTATGATGGCATACAGCTGGACTGTATGCCTCATAAGAGGAGGAGGGATTTGGCTACAGAGAGCAGACGCCAGCCAGTCCCTGATGACAACATAAGTAGGTAGGTATTGGCCAGTGAGCTGGGTGGTAATCAATCATACCCAGTCAGGTTCGAACATGGGGTCTTTTGAATAGACTATATAAGAGCTGTGCGCGCCATTAAGCAGGACTCTCTGCTACATGAAATCCGATGTCGTGTCATCTCTCTATCTCCCTGAACCGCAAGATTTGTGGATTAATTTTCCTGGCAGTGGGACAGTGGATGAGTTGGATGCTGTTTTGAACTTGTTTCAAATACAATGTAAAATTAATAAGCATGGAGAATGTTGTCAGATCTTGAGAGAATTAGAGTGTGAGAGACAACATGGGTTTAAATATGTAATGGGAAGTAAGCTGCATTCAGGGATTTCTATAATAAAGATAATGGAATCCTTAAATCCAAGATGGTCAATGAGCTTTTGTTTTTGCCAGGAAAATTAAGCCACATACACCAGAGGATTATGTACAAAAAGGAGACAGAGGAGTCCTGTAACTTTATTCGAATAAAGGGAGAGGCCATGGGGCATTTCCCCAGGGTCTCTCTAATTTTTGGAGGACACAGCCTCCTTTTATCCTAATTTCCCGGCTGCATTTCCCTCTCTCTTTCCCCATTGGCTGAGGTACTTGAGAAGTACCGACTTCCCGGAATGCCTAATACCTAAGATTCCCCTTTAATGTATAACCCCCCTTTTAATTTTTAATTCTTATGGAATTTATGGGTTTTCCCCATTGTTTCTTTCATCTTTCAATATCCAATTTCATTTATCAGCAAACCTACAGTTTGTTTGTAAAGGCAAATATCTTCTTTTCCATTCATCAATCAATGGAATCCTTCCCATTGTTTCTTTTATCTCTCAGTGCTAGTTTTATCTACTAGCAGACCCACCGCTTGTTTGTAAAGACAAA
>VZSE01013088.1:217539-268224 GCA_013398275.1 Promerops cafer | reverse complement strand
TTTTTTTTTTTTTTTTTTTAATTCCCATCTCTGTGTAGCACTAATGCTCTGCAGCTGCCTTTCTACGGTGGGCAGCCTGTCAAGGGGTTTCAGGCCCTGGGCATAACCTGCATCCAAGAGTGAGTGCTTCTGTGCTGGTTCTGCTGGATTTGTGTGTACTCCCTTAAGTTTCAGTGTGTTGTTTTTTTTAAATTTGTCATTTTTGGAATGTTTTTCAAGATGAGCCCTGGCAAGCAGGAGGAATAGGCAAGGTGGAGGTGTAGTGTTGAAGGAAGGGGTTGCTCATGGCATGAACCCTGTGGCCCCTGCAAGGGAGCATTTTCCAGTGAAACCACTCATAATGGCACTTCCACGTCACCTTAGTGTGCAGCAGCAAGCTGGCAGTGTGTGATGCCCTGTACCGTGTGAATACACGTGTGGTCCAAGCAGCTTAAATTATCCAGATGTTTTCGCAGACATCTGTTCCCTGAATTTTTGTGACATTCCAGGGGCATCAGCCAGAGCTCAGCATCCTTGCTCAGACAGGGGACAGGCACAGACTCAGCTGTGGCCCCGATTTCTCTAAAGAGCTGACTCCCACCCTGAGGGATGAGGGCATCACGGAGCGTCCCTGGCATCTGTGCCACTGGCCTGAGTGTGGGAGAGCTTTGTAGAACTGCCTTGTGTTTCCAACAGGTTTGTACCTGCCATAGCTGGCCCCAGCAAAGGGAGCCTCTAGGTGTTGCTTGGTTTCTGTCTGTCAGGGGAACAATATGTTTTTGTTGTCTTACCTGAGTGAAGAAAAAGACCCTGCAATCCAAACATGTAGATGTTTTAACCTTGAAGAAAACGTGATGGAATGGAGTATAAAATGTAACAACTAGTATCCAGAAGAGCCCTGTATTGGTGACCCACCCCTATAAAGGCTTTTTAGGAACCGATCTGATAAATCATAAGTAAGCACAAACAATTTCAAAATGTCTAAACTACTTGTTTTAACCTGTTTTGGCTCCTGATGAATCTTCCTCATGTTGAAAGGAGTATCATTAGCTCTGCAGAAAAATGTTTTCATGGTGAAGGGTTTTGGTATGAAGTCTGTGTCAGTAAAATAGGTGCTAATGATTTCTGAAATTGTTGTGGGCGTGCTCTCTTCTTGGATACCACTGACTGTTGTCAGTGTCCGGGGAATGAGGCATGTGTTTAAGGAATGGCCTTTAGGTTTAAGCCTTTAGTGCTGCCTGTTTCATTTATAATTAATTATTCACAACTGCTGCAGTGGCTGGGTTTTCAGAAACTTCTTTTCCCCCAACTACAAACTGCGTCTTTCTTATGTGACCAGGAAAAATTACGTGACTGTGGTTCAGACGATGAAATCCTATTTTTAAAAAATTGCTCACAGATTCTGTCTCTGGTTTGTTTTGGTTTCTTTAAAGAAAAAGAGAAAAAAAAGTGATTGAGCTCTTGGAGGACTCCCCATAGTGGCAGTCTGGGAAGATGCCCATCCTCGAGTGGGTGACTCTGAGGTGGCAGCTAAATAAAGGAGTATTTTCTGCTCCTTGCCCACACAGCTGTCTGTCTGAAATTGTTCCTGCCCTCTGCCATCCCCTGGGAAGGGCTGGCACCTGTCTCCCGTGGGAGCCTCAGTGGGGCTGCGGGTCTGCTTGGGTGCTGCGGGCAGCTCCTGCCTGTCCTGGGCAGCCTTTCCCCAGCTTCCCTGTGCATACGGCTGAGATTTGCTTTGTGATCGGCTTTTATTGCCGGCAGAGCAGGGGGTTATTAAACCTCCATCCCATAATCCAGCCTCCGGCTCCCCCCGCCTCAAGTTATTTATGGCTATTTGCTGGGAGTTCTCCCTTGGAGGCCTGCACTTACTCCCTTGCTGCCACGCTGCAGGAATGACTAACCCTCTTCCCGCCTGGGAGAAAAACAAAAAAAAACCTGCCTTTTTTTTTTTTCTTTTCTATTTTTTCCCTAGTTTTTCGTGGTTTTAGAAGCTGTAACACATAGGAGTGACTTTTTTCAAGCCGAGGCTCAGTGTCCCCGCCCCGGGAATCTCGGCGGTGGAGATGGATGGCCTGGGTGCCATGAAAGGCGATGCTCCCTGCGTGCAGGAGGGTCCAGCGCAATTATGTAAGGGCGCTGGCGGCGCTCATTGGTCTTTCACGGCAGCAAAAAGAGCCCTCCCTCCCGTTTTCCCTCGCTGCTGAGGGCAGCACAGGGGCAGAGGTGGGGAGAATGGGCTCGTCAGTCCTGACTGTGCAAACGCCACAACCTGCGCTCACACCAGGGCTTTCGGTGAGCGGGAATCCTTCCGCCCTGCTTTCGGGAGGAGGATGCAGCAGTGGGGCTTTGTAGAGGGGTGTGTTAATTGCACGGTGAGGTCTGACTGTGAGGGATGTTTACTGTAGCTTTCACTGGGAGATCTGGGGAATCATCCCTCTGAGCGGCAGCGTGGGCTGCTGGAAGCTCAGCCTGGAAAAGAGGTTGGTTCCCCCCTCCTTTTAAAGGGAGTATCCTCATCCTCTGACATCATGGCTTTACACACTCTGCTAAAAAAAAACATGGCAGGGTTTGCCATGAAGGAGAGACCTTTTTGCTTATCCAGACTCCAGCCTCTGCATCCATCCCCACAGCGTTTGGGGCTGCAGAGAGGGCACATCCCATCCGGGTTTTTATTCGTGGAGTGAAATGATGCCAGTGACTGGCTGTGGTTGTTGCTGTGAAGGGGCTGGCAGCCCATGAGGGCGGCACAGGACACAGAGGGATGTGGGGATGCTGCCCTGGGGTCTTGCATTTGGCCTCTGTTGCAGAGAACCTGAGCTCAGCTCTTCTACCCTTCAGCTGTACGCCTGCACCGTCACGTCACCGTTCGTGGGGAAAATGCATGGTCTCATTTCATCGTGGTATTATCAATCATGGTATTGTTCCTCTGCGAGCAATGACACTGAAAAGTTCACAGCTTGTGCAGCCTCTGGCTGTGTCCCCTGTGGTCCAGGCTTGACGGGCCCCCAGCCCTGTGGTTCGGGAGCAGGCTGGATAGCTGCACCCAGCAGCACTCTCCATGCCTTCTGCCTTGTCTGTGTAAATAAGTGCTGGGTCATGGCAGGAGGGTGTGTGGCTCTGGGAGATACTGTCTTTGGGGAGACCTTGAGTAGGGTGGGCAGGACTGCTTTCTGTGTGAGCAATTAAATTGGTGCTGGTTTTATGGTCGGTTTAGGGTTTAATGACATTTTGATTGCATTTCCTTTGTGAAGGGCATTATTCATCGCTTCCCATCTCAAAGTCCCCAGTATATGGAGCACTTGTGTGCGTATGTTTCACGTAAAGTGTTTTATTGTGGCCTTGGTCTTGTAAGACATGATGCTAGCTTGGAGATGGGCTGCTCTCAAGGCTTCCAGAGCAGCCAAGGAGACACACAGAGCTTTGGCACAGAGCTGGCCTGGGGTTTAAACTGAGGTGGCTTTTCCAGTTCTGCCGAGGACAGAAACATGGGCAGGGCTTTATTTTTTCAGTCTTGCTAAGCTGCAAGCAAAAGTGATCCCAGAGGTGTGGCTTCGATCTGAGCCATTTGCAGAACCAAATTTCCAAGGCAGGTAAAGAAACAAGGCAAGAATAGACTGGCAACTGAGGTAAAAAGGGTGGGAGGTGTGTTGGCAAGAACCCCTCAAGGCCATGTTGTATTTTTTCAGGCATCAAAGCATCTCTCAGCCTTCCTGACTGTGAAGGTGGTTGTAATATTATGGAAAGCAATATTGTTGGAAAACTAGAACTGCCTCCTTTTTCCAAGGAGGTAAAGCAAGCTCGTGTTGCTGGAAGCCACAAGGGAGAAGTCAACAACTTCTAATTTGATGTTTTGGCTTGAGAAGGAAGGTGCCACCTGCTCACAAGTCAAGTTTTGTCTTTCCAGACCCTCTGGTCGTTATAGCCTTGGAGTGGGATAGGGAAAGTGGTCTTGCTACACGAAAATAATTTCTCAGCCTGTGATGTAGCCCCAAAAGTACTGTGGCAAGTCCTTCCCAATGTCCTTTAAACACAAAGCACCCCTGACACCCACATCTGCCCAGCTGGGACAGGGTGCCAAAAGAGGGATTTTTAGCTCCAGCTGTTTAGCTCATGGACAGTCAGGAGAGCTGAGAAGTGGGGCAAGGTCTGGAGGTGGTGGTCTGAGGCTGTGGGCAGATGGTTTTGTGTGGAAGTGAGGAGGCAAAGTGATGTGGGACTGCATTGTGCCTTGGGAAGACAGCAGGATGGAGCTCACCTCAGCAGGCCTTAGACTTGTACGTTTTCCATGATTTTGAGTCAGAGGATAAGGCATGAAGCGTGTGGCTGTGCTGTCAGCTTGGCCAGAGCCCTGGGGCCATGCTGGGGCCGCACACTGTCTTTGCAGTTAAAGAGAGGTGTAGGCCCAGGGGGGCACCTCAGGGCAGCCTTTCACGCTGGGCTGGTGTGTCTTCCCAGATTGATAAGTACCTCTACGCCATGCGGCTCTCTGACGAAACGCTGCTGGACGTCATGGCTCGCTTCAGGAGAGAGATGAAGAACGGCCTCTCCAGGGATTTTAACCCCACGGCCGTGGTGAAGATGCTTCCCACGTTTGTGAGGTCCATTCCCGACGGCTCAGGTAAGGAGCTGAGCGTTTGTTTTCCATAGTAAACGTGGTGTGCTTTGTGGAAACCTGTTAGAAATACACAGTGTCCTACCAAGAACAAGAGGGATTTACTTCCTGGCAAGCCCAGACAACACTTTGAAGGCAGCCTTCCCTCTGTGTGCAGGTCTGTTCCCGCAGATGCTGGAAGATTTTGGGATTCCTTTGTCAAAGCCATTTTGGTGCCAGTGGAAGGGCCCTTCCTAGCAGTCAGTTCACAATCACTCAGAACATTTACTCTGAGACCTGTCTGCCAACAATCAATACTTCACATAGAATGGTTTTTGATTCATGCAGTTCACACTCATGTGACCTAGAGTCTTAAATACAGTGGCTTTTAGTAATTTGCTGTTTTCTTTAACATCTCCTCTCCTTACTTTTCCCCAGTGGCAGTGTGAACCATTACAGGCTGAATTTGAGTTTCCTGGCATTCATTTTGCATTTTGTAGCTTCTTCTTCCAGACTGTCTTGGGAGAGAACTCACAGAACTCGAGGAGGATGTAGTGTGTGGCTCCAAAGCTGCTGCTCTGGTGTGCTAAGCTTTTTCCATCTAGGTGCAGGACTCATTTTTTCCATGCCCAGTCTACCAGATAAAAGTGGCACAAACTGCTGTCAGACACCAAAAAGGTGTTACGTTGGTAATTGAGACCAAGATTGCCTCTCTTACTTGTTCCTTAAAAATTACCATGTGTTTGTAAAAAATACCATATATAGAGCATCGAAATATATTTATAAACATTATGTAATAGTGTTTATTATTTAGTAGTAACACTAGGTTTCCCTCACATGTAGCATGAGCTGGTTAACTAGTGTGGTGCCTACCACAAATTAACTAGTTTGGTGCCTACCTGTGTGCAGAAATTGCAAGAACTGCATAACAGAGTTATTACCTATTTTGAAGCTTTTTAAATTTTTTTTTTTTTTTAGTTAAAATCAAGAATTTATTGGTGAAAGAACATGAGGCCAGGTGCTTTGTGTAACTTGGCGCTTCTGTCTGGCAGGTGGAATTCTTTGATAGCTTTGCTTTGCTGTTGCTTTCTGCCATCTCAAGCTTTTTAGTTGAGATGTGATTTGCTGTCTGAAAAGAACCAAAGGGAGAATCCTGTGCTTCCCTTAATTTAGCATTGCTGGCTGTTATGTTGAAATGTTGTGTTGAAATTTGCAGCCTATTGAGAAAGGCAGAAGCTGCCACACACAGCTGTGTCACAGGGAGAGGTTGCACTAAGGGTTTGCACATGAGGTGACTTGAGGGCTTTTGTGTGGAATCCCAGCATTTTTACTGGCTCCAAAATCCCTGTTTTTTCATTCATGTTTGTTTTTGAGTTCATTTGAGTAGTGACTTGTCCCCAGTTCCCTGCTTTGTCAGGCACTGCACAGTATCAAATCTGAGCTGCTTGCAGCGAGTCAAATAATTTTGGAAATTGTTTCATTGTGCAGTCTGGGAAGACTTAGAGATGGCCCAGGAAAAAGGGGATCTGCACATGAGAAGTGTGAGAGGTTGCTGATCACTGCTGGGACCGAGAGTGAGCCAGAGCAGTGAGTGGCCCTGGCTGTGCGTAGGCGTGTCTGTATGTCAAGGCATTAATTTCAGATCATGCATTACACACCTACTTAAAAAAGAACCTCATGTATTGTGTACAGGGCGCTCAGTTCCTGATCCTGTGCCTGCCTGGCTCCTGCCAGCCTCTCCAGGCTGGGCACGCTGCTGGCAGGGCTGTGCAGCACGGATTAGAGCAAGGCAGTGCTTTGCCCTGGACAATTTCTACAGAACTCAGTGGTGGTCTGTATGTGTGGGTGGCTAGAGCCTCTTTGGATAGGTGTTAGGAAAGCAGGCAGAGCCATTCCATTCTTGCCCTGAAAGGGCATGTTCTGACCCCAGGTATGAGCAATATTTGCTGTGAGGGGGTGTTGTGGCATTTCTTTCCCTGAGTCACCCGTGTGTGCCTGTCACGTCTGGCCCAGCCATCGCACGGGTGCAGCCAGGACAGGTGCAGAGCCCCCTTCCCTCTTCCAGAGGGTTCTGGGGGACCCTCACGGATGTGGCTGTGTTGATGTGCCCAAAGATGGCAATTTCTGCCTTCAGCTGTCCCTCCGTAAAAGCCAGAGGCTGAAAGCCTGCCCTTTTCTCTGGCCTGTCTCTAATTACTGCCTTGTAAGCTCTTTCCTCTCAGTCCAATTATTATTATGGGAGCTGACTATTCAGAAAAATACTGTTGTTTAGTTTCAGATCTGTGCTTGTGTTCTTTTTCAACAAGGAGTTTGTGAGCAATAATTCTAGAGACTCTGGAGGCATTGATGTTAGCAGTTTTTTCCCCCCTTCATTCACAGTTGTTTAATTTACAAAAGCCATGAGGTTTTTCTGTCCACAGTGCCCAGAATGGTACCTCAAGCTAATTCAAAATGCTTTCAAAGTCCAAATAAATTCACAGCAAATTTGATTGCACCTTGGTGTTACAAAGCACAGATTAAATGCTGCTACTTGGGTTTGATTCCTCAAGTACACTAAAAGAAAACTCTAGTTGCATGCAGAAAGCTTTACACTCTAGGTCAGAGATCTTTTAAGGGGTAAAGGATGATTCCTAATAATTTTTTACCTTGCAATGAGCTTGATGGTGCTGGAAATCAAACACCCTAACCTGTTAATTTATTTACAGGGAAGGTATTTCAGAAGTGTAGTGTTTGTTTGAAGTATGCACTTAGGCTTGAAAAAGGGCCATCTGGCCCAATGTTGATTTTTCCCATTAGTTATTGGAGGTAATGGCTTGCACTCAACAAATGATACCCATAAGATAAAGCTTATTTGGGTATTTGGCTTAATGAGAAACTTGTGGTCAGTGTTTGACTTGGGGACTTGCTGCGGTGAAGTGGGTCATGAATTTTTTATGCTGAGCCAAATAAAGGGAACTGCATCTCCAGTTTGCATATGCTCATGTTTTAAATGACATTTGTACTGGTGCAAAGCAGTGTTTAAAGCCACACTGCTCAGAAACGGGTAGGGAAGCACTGCAAGATCTGTATTTTGGCAAACTGAGTTTGCCCGTTTCTTGAGCAGCAAGAAGGACAAGTTGCATTGCAGTGCAGTAAAATTAGGAGGTGTATTAGAAGTTGTGGGTTCCCACTGTAATGTTGCTATGTTTTTCTGTGTGGAGTTTATTGTTCTTTGTGGTTTCTCACATGACAGTGTTTTGTTTCCATATTACACTGCGACCTTGGAAAACCAAAAGGACATTTGCAGTGTGTTTTTGCCTTTCTTGGCCTGTTTCTGTTAAAGATCCTGTCCTGAGGGACACTTTGTGCAGCTTTGCTGAGTGGGATGAGGCTCCCAGAGGTGCATGGGGTGATGAAGAGGAACAGCTCACTAGGTCAGATTTCAGGAGTTTTGATATGAGATTGGACAGAGTAATCTCAGAGGCATATATGGCTCTGGAAATCCTCGTGGATAAATTGCATACCTGGAATTTTTGTGACAGGTCTGGGGTCAGAAGGCTCTGGGAGCTGAGTGTGTTTGAGGTGACATGTCAAAACAGCTGCTAGAGGTTTTTCCACTTTGAATTTAGGTAGAAGTGGAAAAACGGCGATGTTAGGAATGGCCCTCTGAAAGTCATAGCTGCTGAGGAAGCAGGGTGAGAACACACCACGTGCCTTTGCCCTGCTGCCCTCTGAGCAGCCTCGGTGAGCCCGGGGGTGCCGTGCACAGGCACACATGCTTGCAAAGAGCCCTGGTGATTATCTGCAGCCTGGACACTCACTCCTGTGTGAGAAAGTCGTGCACACTGCTTCCCTAAATATTATCTATTTGCAGACTTTGACAATGGCTGTGTTTGCTCCCTCTTTGGTAAGCATGAGGTGGCACCAGCAGGTCAGTCAAATATGTTTGCCTTGCTCTCCAGGGGTGCCAAAGGTGTCACTCCTGAGGTAGCCAGGCCACGGGCCTGGAGTCTGTGGAGATTGGAGGGGACTGGATTGGCTTCAGCTCTCTCCAGCGCAGAGGGGGATGGAGGTACCCCAACTCCTTCCCTGGCTCCTGGGCAGATATTAGGAACCCTGTGCAAGGCATCACAACTTCTGAGTAACTCCTGCAGCAGTACAGGGCTGGTTTTTTAAGCTGTCGTTTCTCTGACTTCTCTTATGTGTCTCCAGTTTGCAGTGAATCTCAGCCTTTGTGGGCACAAGATGAGGGATGGTTCCTACTTTAATTACACCTGTGTGTAATTTGTTGATTTTAGAGCAGCCACCATTTGCTGTTATTTGCCAAAATGACACAGGTTTATTTGCAGCAAAAGGCTGCTTGTCAGTGGTCTGGCATCCCTTCATTTTACTGTCTCTGTTTTCAACATCTCTTTTTGCTTTCTCCTGAGATCTTTGCTCTGCCAGCTTCATCGTGAGATCTGGATACAGACTGGCCACTGTTTTGGATTCTTTTTGGGTAAACCTTCATTGCAGTTGCCTGTGTATCAGTGGTGGCTGGTGTTGCCATTGCACCAACTTCATGTTAAATTGTAGGGAACCAGATCGATGGAATCAGGTTCACGTGGATGCCCTGCAGCTGGAACTTCCTTGCTATAGGGACTGGACATTTGCTTCAGTGCTGCACTTAACCAAGCTTGATATTTTCCAGATTTGTGTTGCATATGGTTTTTAATAATTTGTGTCTTTTTTCCCACGTAGAGAAAGGAGATTTCATTGCACTGGATCTTGGTGGTTCTTACTTCCGAATTCTTCGGGTAAAGGTCTCGCATGAAAAAAAGCAGACGGTGCAGATGGAGAGTGAAATTTATAATACCCCAGAAGACATCATGCACGGGAGTGGAACACGGGTAAGCACCTCTTCCTTGGCATGTCCCTCTGAAGATTAGCTGCTTAGATTTTAGAAAACCCCCACAAGAATGAGCTTAACATCTTAACAGTTGTACCTACAGCATGCAGACTGCACTTCAGTGTCAATACTGAAAATTAATAGTGTAAGAGAGCATGCATGGGTGCTGCAAACGTGCTGTCATCATGTGGGAGACTTGTGGATAAGTTAGGGGAAAAATGGCTTTAGAAATAAAAATTCTGGCTTTTATAGTGAACTTACTTTCCATGAGTACAAATGGAGAGCAGGAAAACAACTTAGTCTTTGTAAGCAGTGAACATGACCAGCCCTGCAATTGTAGTGTTAGATGAGGGGTAGAAATCCCCATGACAGCCACATCTCTGTGCTGGCAGTCTGAGCAACTCAGCATTCATGAAAAGTACAAGTACATTAGAAAAATTACAGGAAGCTGATAGAATGTTTTGGCACAGCTTCACTTAAGTTTTGCTGAGTAATGGAAAGGTTTGGTTTTTTTTTCAGTCTTCCCTGTTCCAAGGATAGAAAATATTTGTATCCATTCACTTAGATTTCAAATTGAGTTCTTTGATTTTTTTTTTTTTTTATGATCAGGAAGTGGATTACACTGGCAGATTTGTTTCCATGTCAGCATAAGACAAACCAGTAATTTTCATTGTTGGAAACAGCAAGGTTTTTACATGTTTTATTAGCATGAGGTGCTGTTCAGGAGTGTGACCTGCAGGAAACTTAAAGCTTGTTTCAGAAGAATAAGCAAAAGAGAAGAAAAAGAATAATTAAGGGAACAGCATTTCTACCTTTAATATGTTTCCTGTAGTCACCTTAATGCCTTTATTGTCTGTATGCAGTAAGTGCTTCTGCATTCCCATGCAGCAGTGAGTGTAAGGTGGCAATCATGGCTTGTCAGTAGAACTGATAAAAGCATTGCTGTGATATCTGAACCTCAGCAGTAAAATAACCTTCTTGTAAGGACTTTTCCTAACCTTATTGCCTTGGTTTTGGGCCAAAACGTCATGCAGTGCCTTTCCCACAGAATGGTTTTGGAGGGGAGCTGCCTGTGGCTGGTGGAGGCAGAGAACTGGGTGGGCTGCTCAGAGGCAGGGTGGGGGTTGCTTGTCCATGGGTGGGTGTCAGGAGCTGGAGGCTGACAGGCAGCAGGGCTGTCTGCACACCCAAGTGTCTGTCCTGGGAGGCAAGGCAGGCTGGCTTTATGGAGACAAGATAAGGGTGGTTAGGAGCAGCCAGGAAGGGAGACAGCAGGTCTGCTTTCTTTCCATGTCTTTGTCCTATCTGTGTTTTAATTTTTCAGTATCCAAAGGCCATTTGGCTGTCAGGAAGCAGCAGTGTGGAGCTCAGGCTGATAGGCTTTGTCATGGCTTTTAAGCTGAAAGAAAGGCTAGCAAGGCTTCCACTGACCCCATGGGCACAGTGTTTAAGTACCAGGAAAATAAGAGCAGAACTTGGAAGCATTATCAGAATAGCACCCGGGTTTGAAGTTGTTCCATGACAATATCCAGTGCTTGCTGTGTGCCTTCAGAGGAAGGCATGGGGAATGCCCAGGAGGCAGACAGGCAGCTGATGATTTGGTGCTTATGACTGATGTCTGTGCTTGAGGTTTTCTGAAATGTCTGAGCCAGATTTGTGGAATACTTGGACTGAACTGCCTGTGTAGGGTAGGCTACTAATGATTTCCAGCAAGCCATGTCATTGACTTTGCTGAGTTACATTCCTAAAGCTTAGTGTGTAATCAGCTTATTGAAGGATTGTGATTTATGGCTTCACATCTCACTAACATGGTTCGTTTTGATATTTTCTACTTCACGGCATTCAAACTTCCATTTTTGTCCATCTGTCAGGCATAGGCTGACAGTTTTACCAGTCAGAGACAGTTCCCTATCCAAGTCAAGGACAAAACTCTCATTGACTTCAGCAGTGTAATGGCAGGTCTTAAATTTGTAAGAAGCCTGTCTCCTGTGTCAGCTCAGTGAATGGGAATGTGCCTGAGACTTGATTTTGGTGTTGATTTTTGTGTTCTGCCACCACTGGAGGATTTGTGGATCTGCTGTTCTCTGGATCTGAAACTGTGGTTTCCTTGCTCCTTAAATCATCCCCATTGAGGGGCTTGGGCCTGAGCTTGGATCTTCAGTTGCTTGTCCAAGTCTCCTGTCTGCCAGCCAAATGCATCATTGTGGAGACCTCCCGGGGCCCAACTTGAGCAGGAAACTTCTTGGTCAGGGGAATTAAGCCTGATCTGTTGCTCAGGGTCTCGGGCTGATTTGCCTCAGGGCTGTAAATCAGACTGGTCCTTTCCTCTTGGCTGTGGCATTCTCTCTGTCCACCTTTTTGACATACGATAAAATATTTGGCTCACACTGTTCCCCACTGCAAATCTGTGGGTAAAAGAAGATTTTGATTTTTCCTCAGTGTACCTTCCCTACTTTAATGAAATTTTACTGGATCTTTGTAATGTTGCCTCTGCTGTCCAGTCAGAGTCACTTGGCACTGGTAAGGTTTGGATGTTAATATGGGCACGGGCACACACAGAGGCTTCCTTGAGTCCCCTTAGGAAAAATCTTACGAGCATCAGTGGTAGCAAAACTAATAAATGTCTCTTTCTTCTCCTCCTGAGCCATGCTGTCCCTCTGTGGTTTATGAACAACAGTAGCACATCCAGGCCGTGCATCACTGACTGACACAGCTCCTGCAGCGTCCATATTAGTTAATGTTTTTAGTATTTAGTATTAGTTTTTTTTAGTATTAGGCTAATAGTTAACTGCATTTGCCTGCCCTCCCAGTGCACTGCTAACTCACATAGGTGGGCTTCAGCAGGTCCTGCCAGGACTGTGTGGGCAAACACAGCAGGTCCACGGACTTTTTGGAGTCTATTGGGAATGCCCAGGAATTTTTTGCATTTAGACTTACAAAGCAGATCTTTTCTCTATGCATTTGTAGTTCGTTGCATGAGAGAGATTTTTGTAACAACATACACAGTCAACATTTCTGCTTCCTGCTCTCTGAACTCCCCAGGGGTTTGAGGTTGGCCCCTGGTTTTTGTTTGTAGTCCTGGAAGCAGCTGAAAGTTCAGTAGGACTGAGTATTCAGCAAGATACTTTCAGATGGAAGGCATAATCAAAACACACCCTCCTGCTGTTTCTGTGTTCCTCCTGGAGAAGTTGCCATATTTTATTACGTAACTGTAGTCCTTTTCATATTCCTCTGTCCCTCATCTGGACAGCTGAAAATTCTCTTCCAGAGCCAGCAGTGTGCATTGCATTCCCATGTTGTTTCTCTGTGTGGGCTCAGAAAAATGTCCTTGATTTGCCCAGGGCAATGAATGGCAACATTCTCCCTGGGAAACCACCGTACTTTTCCTTAATCAAATCTGACCTCATTTAAGGCATGAGTTTAAGGTGTTCAGTTTAATTGTAACATTAGACACACTGCTTCTTGACCTGCTTTGAAGGACACAATATTCCTGTTCATCATTTGTAATTGCTGCAGTCTGTCTGTAGTACATTCCTGTCTCTCCAAGACTTTAAATTGTTCTTAATAAAGCTGTGTGGGCTAATTGGAACCAACAGATGTCTTTGTGTACCCCCTCCCAGTTATCCCCAGCCTTCTAGACAGATTACCTTCTCTCATCCCACCAATGCTGCAGATAGGATTTGGTTTGTTTTCTTTGGGTTTTTGTTTTTCAGGGAGTTAAAATGTGAGGTACAGTTACATCCTGGGGCAGGCAGTGACTTGTTAATAGCTTGCCTTCCATTTGTGGTATGGGTCAGTCTGCATGTCTGGCTTTCTGGTGCTGGTAGATGCAAATGTGTATTTTTGTTGCTTCAGTTGCTCAGGCTTCATTTCAGCTTTGCCATCTACCTGAGGGGCTTTCCAAGTGGCTCAGTGGGAGAGGCCTTTGTGCCTCCCTGGTTCCTGGCCTGGCTGACAGGGACACATAGTGCATGGGCACAGGTGTCATCGAGGCATCTGGGTGGGAGTTGGTACCCACAAGCCTGGTGCAGGCTGCCTGCATAGTCCAACCTTTCAAAATATGCAGAAAATATTCCCATTTTGGGCTGTTTCTCAGAACATGGAAAATATTTAGATGAACCCCTTGGGTTTCCTGTTTGTTTGTTTGTCGTGTGCTTTAGGAATAGATTTGAGATGATGTTCTTTTGGGTGGCTCCTGCAAAGTGCTGGGTTCTCTGGACTCAGCTATGCTTGAGTGAAGCAGATGTTGTCTTCTCTACATCACTGTAAAAGTGCTCAGCCTCCTGTGGGACTGGATCCCAAATGTTCTTTTGATTGGCTCCTTCCTGTTATAGAAAGGTTAAAAGAACATTTTTGTTCTCCTCAAATGTTAAGTGGAAGGGTTACAGCAGGCTCGAGAGCCACGAGCCTCTTGTTTCAGGAAGTGTTTTTATATGTGTGTAAAAGGACAGTGCATTTCATAATTTATTAGTTATTAAGGTGTTAATATACCCTGCGTGAGAGTATTTTCATAGCTATGCCATTTATACATCTTTTAAAATCTGGAGAGCTATTTTCCCCTTTCCCCTCACTCAGAGCAGTTTTCATATGGAGTTTGAAACATTTTCTCCCTGAAGCTGTATCTCTAATCATGGTGGTTTTATATTTTTCTTACAGCTTTTTGATCATGTTGCTGAATGCCTGGGAGACTTTATGGAGAAACAACAAATCAAAGACAAGAAACTACCAGTTGGGTTTACGTTTTCCTTCCCCTGTCGACAATCCAAGCTAGATGAGGTAAGAAGATTTCACAATTTTCTTAATACACAGAAGAGCTGCCATGTTATTAAGACACTGCCATGAAGGCAGCATCCCAGGTCTTGTTCTGGGGATAAATGAGTATTATATTTCACTGTGTTTGTGTTTATGTTTCTGCCTGAAAGAGCTGGGTAACAAAAGAGGAGGAGACAGCTGATGTTTTGTGCTGAGCTCCTCAGTGTTATGGTTTACCCTCTAAACATGGCAGTGGTTTTCCCTGCCTCCTGTGCAGCTTTTTTCCCCTCTCCAGGGGGTGTGATTGGGAAGGACCCAGCCCAGCAGGGTTAGCTTGGGTTTTGCTGCCCCACAAGTGCACCCGGCCACTGACGAGAGTCCCACGGCAAGGATGCTGTGCTATTTTCCTCCTTTTGCTCCTTGTACCACAAATGACTCAGCATTGCCATGGCAACCGTGTAGCAAAGAATGCAGGAAAGTGAAATCTCCACAAAACACGCAGAGCTTGCCCTGTTAAAGCACGACCTGCTTTTCCAGCTTGCAGGTCTCTAGGTTAGCCTGGTGCAGCAGCCCCCCAGATGCTGGTGCTGAGAAGGGCCAGGTGAGGCATGATTTTCATTGCATTTCATACTTCTTGAGCAGTGCTGAGAGCTGAACCCAAGGGTGCTGACTAACTCAGGGTCTGAAAGCAGTTCAGAGCAGAGAGCTGCCTTTACCTGCATCAGATCAGAAGGGATGAGTTGATCTTGGGGCAGCTCTCCCATCTGGCCGTGGTGCATGGTGAGGCCCAGGCTCCTGACCACAGCAGAGTGTGCTGGGGGTGTGGTTGCCAAGTTGAGTTGCCCTTGGGAAGGTTTGCTTAGCTGCATGATGAAAGGTGCTTGTTTGTGGGCTGGTTTGCTCCAACCAGCTGGGATGGAATTGTGCTTGTGTGTGGCAGGGGCAGGCAGCATGTGGGCTGCCGTGGGGACACCTGAGCAGTGGCAGACTGGAGTGGGACAGTGATGAGACAGGGGAGGGTGTCTCTTAAAGAGAAAAGCCAACAACAAAAAACATTATTGACAGTTTTGCTGATGTGTTTTGAGTGTTTGAAAAATACGTTTTTTCTGGATTCTGTGGGCCAGGTTTGTTCTTGGATTGCTGCTTCTGTGAGGCTGTGCTTGCCTGGGTGCTGTTTTCTTGTGCTTGGTGAGCCAAAGGAGGCAAGGTGGTCCTGTTTGCTCCAAGGGTGATAAGATGGGCACTGCATGGTTGGGCCCCAGTCAACCCTGCTGCATTCCAAGGGCTCCTTTCTGCTGCCAAGGCTTTGCTGGTAAAGGAAAAATTCCTTCCAGCACAGTGGCCAGTCATGCTGAGAGGAGCTGCTCTTTGCCAGTGTGGTTTTACCAGTTTCCTATAAAAGTTTTGTGGAAAAAGGTGCCCTTTTTGCCCGTGAAAGTTGTGCCAGCAGAGCAGGCTTTGCCCAGAGTTTCCCTGCACAGCAGCACGGGGCTTTGCTGGGTTTCTAAATGATGCCCACGAGGGCAGCACATTGGCAAACTTACACAGAGTTTGTGGTCTAGGGGTAGGAGAGGATCTCCTGGTCTGGAAACTGAGGTTTAGTTATTAGTTACCCTCTGTGACCTGTAGCGATCTCAGTTTGGAGGGAAAATTTGATTTTTAAGCTGAGGTATGGGCAGACATACACCTGGGCAATGGCTGCTTGTGCCTACAGGTTTCAGATTTTCTGGTTTTTAGCTTCTTGGACTCCTGTTTTGACAGATGTGAATACTGTGGTGGGTATGGAAAGCTGAGCTGGTTTGATTTGTCTTTCTGTCAGTTGATTACTGTCAATGCTCTTTTCTCTCTTTTATTATTATTTACCTGTACACTAAATGAGCTGATTCAGCCAGGCATTATGCAAATGGCAAAAAATCAGTGTAGTCATTACCTTGGAGGATGTGCAGACTCTTCATGATGGTTTGCAGACAAGGAATTCAATACCAGGATTTCCTTTTTGATCTGTGCTGTAAAGTAGGGACATGCATTGTTACATCTCCAGTATTTTCATTTGCCTCAACCCATAAACACAATCCCACAGTTAAACAAGCCCAGACAGATGGGACTCCAGGCAGTAAATGTGCAGCAGCCTGATCCCCACTGCAGCTGAATCCTGGACATGCCAACATCATATCCCTGCTCTGTAGTCAGTCCTGTACAGTCAGCTTTTTCTGAAAGCAGTCTATTTCCATGGCCCAAAAGGATTAAATGGTTTTCCAAGAAAAACTGTCGAGGAGTAGCAGGGAGAAGAGTAGGCTGAAAATACAAAATGCAAACACACCGTTTTCTAGCGAGGGAGGAGAAAAGAATTTTCCATCTTTCAGCTCACTGTAATTAGGCTCTAAGACCACCAATTCTCAGGTTGGGTTGTTAGAGGTCATGTGAGAAAAGAAGATTCATTTGAAGTATAAAACCTTGTTTTTAAGGAAAAAAAAGAAAATCAGTGTGTGTCTTACGGTTTCACCCTGTTGAATGTTGCTGTCTTGCTTTATCAGGGTTTTCTGATAACCTGGACAAAGCGCTTCAAAGCGAGCGGAGTGGAGGGAGCAGATGTCGTGAGGCTGCTTAACAAGGCCATCAAGAAACGTGGGGTAAATTGCACTTCCTTTTCTTTTTTAGCTGTATCTCAGCTTTGTCAGGGGCCACTCTTCATGTCACTCGCTTGAGCAGGTGGTCTGAGTGGTGGTGGAGCTCTGCTTCCTTGCATGAAAGCGTGTGGGTTTGCTGCAAGAATGAAGCGGCGTCAGAGTCGTTGTGTGGAAGCTGTGATTTTCCTCACAGCACAGAACTCAGTTGCTGTGTCGTGGCTTTTCGCTGGCAACCTTCAGTGATTTTATCACTCTTCAAAAACTGGAGAAGTGCTGTGTGGCAGTGCTGTGGCTTTTCAGTGATACCGACACGTCCCATTCCTGAGAAACTCGTTTCTCAGGGACTGGACTCAGCTCAGCTGTGCACCTGCTGTGCGTGGGAGCAGGAGAGGAGCTGAGTAGAAGAGAAGGGGATTTCAGGCTCAGCGAGCTGTTTCTCCCTGCAGTTTCTCAGTGTTGACTTTATAGAGGGTGAAGGTGACCAGGTTGCTGATTTAAACAAATAAAAAGGCACTGAGCGTGAGAGGGAATGAATTTGGGTTTGTGTAATGCTTGCAGGCAGGTCATATGTTGATTACTCAGCATCCAAAAATTCATTGGAAACTGTGAAGTATTTGCTTTCTTTGGGCGCTTGTGGACTCAAGCAAACCTGAATTTTGCTGTCACCAAACAGCATTACTGGAGTCAGTTACTATCATTAGACTTGGTAGAATCACACACTGAAGAACCTGGAAAGGAATGGCTGCATGTCATTTATTTAATTGCACTATTTTTGTATTTAGATCTTCACTTGAAATAAAACACATTGATGGTTTAGGTGAATCTATAAGAAGTATTTTCTAGATTGACACCTCAAGCAACCGCTTCAAATCATTCCATGACGTTTCAGTGCAAAGTTCCTTCTCCCTCATGTGCAGGCCTTTTCTTTCCTGCCTAAGTGTGCTTATGTGAGAGCAGGCCTGTGCTCTCTAGGGTGATCCTGGTGCTGTTTTATTGCTTGCATTAGTCTGCTCTCACTGCCTTCTTGGGTACGTGGGATGGGGAACTGGCAGACAGAACAGGGAATATTTTAAAAGATGAGCTGTGGTATTCAGACAGATTATTTGTCTCCTGTTCCTTGTGAACCTATTTGCTGAAAGCAAACCAGTGAGGAACAGGAGCAGCTCTTTCCAGAGGAGCCCTGTGGCCCAAGTAACGATTTGCTGCTCCCCAGGACTACGACGCGGATATCATGGCTGTGGTGAACGACACCGTGGGGACCATGATGACCTGTGGCTTCGACGACCAGCGCTGCGAAGTTGGCTTGATCATTGGTAACGCTCGTTGCGGCTGCGGCGGGCGCGGGGCCGGTCTGCCTCTGCCTGGCCGGCCTGGTCAGCACCTCCTGCTGTCCTTTCCCCCCAGGCACCGGCACCAACGCCTGCTACATGGAGGAGATGAGGCACATCGACCTGGTGGAGGGCGACGAGGGCAGGATGTGCATTAACACCGAGTGGGGGGCCTTCGGAGACGACGGCTCGCTGGAAGACATCAGGACCGAGTTCGATCGAGAGATTGACCGTGGATCCCTTAATCCTGGGAAGCAGCTGTGAGTGAGGCAGTCCTTTGTGAACATTTGTTCTGTTGTTTTCTGTTCTGTGCCCCATTTCCCTCCTGCGTTAGGAATTCTGCAGTTCAGTAAAGCTTCGCCCGTGGTGAGGCAAACCTCTGGCTGGGCCAGGCCTTACGGTGGCACAGCTGGGCTCTGCTTCCCAGTGTTGCCCACGGATTCGTGGGTGACTGCTGTCCTCTCCTGCAGGTTTGAGAAGATGGTCAGCGGGCTGTACATGGGGGAGCTGGTAAGGCTCATCCTGGTGAAGATGGCCAAGGAGGGGCTGCTCTTTGAGGGGAGAATCACCCCTGAGCTTCTCACCAAAGGGAAGTTTGAGACAAAGCACGTTTCTGCCATTGAAAAGTGAGTAATCTATCCCTTTTCACTCCTTGGGCTTCACAGTGACTCTGAATGTTAATTTTCCTGCTCTTTTTGCTTTGAGGGGAAGCGTGCTGCGTTGGGGGTGGCTGCCATTCTCTACTGCCTACACAGAGCTGGCATGTGGGGACCCCCAGCAGACAGTCTGTGCCCTGTTCCCCAAGATTTCTCCCTTCTTCTGTGTTGGGAGGAGCCATAAAATCTGCCAGACCATGCAGCTTTCAGGATACGAGCTCTAGTACCTCTCTCACTGCTCACAGAGTTGCTACCCTGCAGCTAAACATGGGAGTGAGTTGGCTTAGTGCCTCCTAGCAAATACTTGTGTTGCTCCTTGCTGTATCCCTGGGATTGCTGGGCAGAAAGAAAACAAGTGTGACAAGGCAGAGCATTCAGTCTCGTAGGCAGTGCCGGGTGCTGCGCAGTGACCTCTGAGCTATGTGCCAGTTGGTTTCTTACAGTGTCATCACCCCGTTGGTCAGTACTTACAGCCTCTTCCCCCTGTGCTTTTAAAATTCACATCACTGGGATAGTTTGTACCATAGTCGTTGGGCTGGATTTTCGTTTTGAAATGGCAAGTATGACACCAAGGGAACAGCCAGTAACTTCTATAGTGCCTGTTCCTCCTGCCACAGTTTACTCCTGTCCCTGCAGACCATGTTACCTGAACAGCTTTCCATTAAGTGTATGTGTTCGTTTGTCCTAACCACAGAGGTCTGTGTTGTGGACCAAGTTAATGTTGAACAGCAGTGAGAAAAACGCAATTACTGAGAAATTCAGTTCTTAAGAGGAAAAATTTGCCCTGAAATCCCACCTTACTTCCTGAAGAGACACTTTGATGATAAGTAAGGGGCACATGTCTGTGCAGCTTCAAATTTCTAGCTGGTGCTAGCAAGATGCAGGAGTCCTTAAAAAGATGTATGGAGTGCAGTTAGGGATGACAAGATATTTTTGTCTGGGATTTGTATTTTTGTCTGAGCTGGACAAGGAGTTTTGCCAGAAGATTTGCTCTCAGGCTGGATGCTAATGAGGAAAAAAACAATGCAAGAGGCAGAGATTCAGTAGAGTTGTAAAAGCCTGAAAAAAGACCCGTTAGGATGAAATTGCTTAGGCAACCTTTGCTCAGGGCTTTGTTTTTCGCACTGGGCTTAATTTGTCAAGACATGCGAGGGGATGAGTGTGAGATTAGGTGTGTGTTCAGGCCTGTGCTGAATTGTGGGGCTGGTGCTTCGTGCTCAAGAGAAGCTATTTGCAGTTTCAAGCATCATTGTAAAGAAAAAACATTTTCATTCCTCCAGGTCCTCTCCATAGTGCTGTAGTACCTGGAATTGCATTGTTTGTAGGTGACACGTTTGCACCAGGCTTTAATGGAAACCTTTTCCATCTGTGAATGAATGCATGTTTAGAGCGTTTTATTTCAAGCCTCATGGAGCTTTCTAGTCCAGACCTCTAAGAAATGTTCTTTATAACTTTCCCAGACCCTAGGCTGGGACACTCATGTTTGGATGTGCAGTCCTGCAGTCCAGTACATTCCCACTAAGGAGTCCCCTTTACTCTGCAGGAGCAAAGAAGGTTTGAACAAAGCCAAAGAAATCCTGACCCGGCTGGGGGTGGAGCCGTCCCACGAGGACTGCATCGCTGTCCAGCACGTCTGCACCATCGTGTCCTTCCGCTCGGCCAACCTGGTGGCCTCCACCCTGGGCGCCATCCTCAACCAGCTGCGGGACAACAAGGGCGTCGGCCGCCTCCGGACCACCGTGGGGGTGGATGGCTCCCTCTACAAGATGCATCCACAGTGAGTCCCTCTGCTCCTGCCACTAACTCGTCACGTGCCACGGGCTCTGGTTTGCAGAGGGGTGAGCACGGTGAGCGTGGCATCCCAGGACGTCAGCCAGGCAGGCTGTGAGATGATGAACACGAAGCATGGGCATGGGGGGTCAGGTCTGCGCTGGGGAGCTTGGGGGAAAGGAGAGATGTCTTTTAAGTGAAGAAAAGAACTGAAACCCTGAGTAACTGGATACTGCAATATCAGGGAAAACAATGGTGGTCTGAGTAGATACCTGAAGATATCACCAAGAGACCTCTTGGGAGGAGGGTTTCTTTGTACAAAATACTACTGTGTGCCCATTGATTGGGCTGTGAGGACACCTGCATTCATGCACCTTCATCTCCATTTCCAGTTTAATGCCCGTGCCTAACCCTATTTTTGCCAGTCTTTTCTGAAGATACACTTGGAAACTGGGGGGGGAAAAATAGTGCTTAGATTTCTGTGGCCTTTAAAAAAACAGCTTTGTCTTGTTTTCCCCATCTTGAAAGTTACATTTTTAGTGAAACAGCTGCATAGATTTATATAGAAATCAGAAAATTATGTTTATGGGTGAACTCCTGAAAGAAGAAGTACGCTTAATGTTTCATTTTCAGTTTCTCATTATTTGTTGAAAAAGATATTTTCCTCTGTTAAAGAAAACCATAGAATTTCAGCAAACAAAAAAGTTTCCAAGAATGCTGTTCTGACTAGCTTTTCCAGATTGGGCAAGGTCTGGGGATTGTTAAGATAATAAACATGGGCAATTTTGGTTTCTTAACTGTCTCCCACACCATCTAAACCAGCGAGTTCAGGAGAGGACCCCGGGAGAGGGAATTGGAGCAGCATTGCAGCCAGGGAGTTTCTCCCATCCAGGCTCACGTTCAGGGGATGAGACTGATTCTCTGCCCTGCTTTTTGCTGGCTTTGCTTAGAAATTGGGGAGGAAGGAGGCTGTGGGAAAGAACTGCTCTTCTCCGGCAGTCTTCCAGCTTGGGAGGCTGTAGCTAGTTTGAGCATGGTGAGTTTGCCCTTTCCCCTTGCATGGGTTTGGTGTCGGCAGCGCAGATTCTGGGGGGCAGCAGTGCAGATTTGGGGGGGGTGCAGTGCAGATTTTGGGGCGTGGGCAGTGCAGAGGCCGGGCTTGCAGCCTCCCCTCCCCGCAGGTACGCCCGGCGCTTGCACAAAACCACGCGGCGCCTGGTGCCCGACTCGGAGGTGCGGTTCCTGCTGTCGGAGAGCGGCAGCGGGAAGGGAGCGGCCATGGTGACGGCCGTGGCGTACCGGCTGTCGGAGCAGCACCGCCTCATCGACGAGACCCTGGCCGAGTTCAAGCTCACCCACGAGCAGCTGCTGCAGGTGAAGAAGAGGATGAGGGCGGAGATGGAAGCGGGGCTGAAGAAGAAGACTCACGACAGCGCCAAAGTGAAAATGCTGCCCACCTTCGTCCGCAGCACGCCGGATGGGACAGGTAGAGCGTGCCCTCGCTGCAGTGGGGACGCTGGCTGGGCTTCAGGGCACCCAAATCGGGCTCCCGGTGTGGGGTTTGGTGAGGCTGAGCAGATCTGGTGCAACCAAAGAGGAGCCTGAGCTGTGCGAAGGAGGAGATCTCAGCACTGGCCCTGCTGGCCTGTCCTGGTTGCTGGCAGCCTGGTCCTGTGTCCTGGCCTCAAGCAGAGTCACAGCTTGAGGGGAGAAAACCACAGCTGGGATCATAAACCCAAACCCGTACAAATTGGCCTGTTCACATTACTTGGGTACTTTGCATTTCAGGGTGGCTGGCCAAATTTTAGATCCCTCTCAGGGAGCAGTTGTGTGGGTCCTTTTTCCCTTGTTGGTTTAAAGGAAAACAAAATAATCAGAGCAGCATCTAAAATCCTCCTTTGATGAAGATCTTCCCAACTGAGTTTTTAGGAGATTTTCTGTCAAAATACTTTGAGAGAAGCATTTCTTCAGATTTTACTTATGGTTCTTCAAATATACACACATATTCTTTTACAGAGAATGGAGACTTCCTGGCACTTGACCTTGGAGGGACAAACTTTAGGGTTTTGCTGGTGAAAATCCGCAGTGGTAAAAGGAGAACAGTGGAGATGCACAACAAGATCTATGCCATTCCCATAGAGGTGATGCAGGGAACAGGAGAAGAGGTATTTGTGTTTCCCTTTGACTGCACTGCTGCTTTTTAAATATCTTCTTAAGAGCACGTAACATGTACAACTTCAAATATTATGACTTTCCTCTTTAAAGCTGTTTGATCACATCGTCACCTGCATTTCTGACTTCCTGGATTATATGGGGATAAAAGGCGCACGTCTTCCTCTTGGCTTCACCTTTTCCTTCCCTTGCAAGCAGACCAGTCTGGATGCTGTAAGTTCCTTAGTATCTTTTGAATCTGCTTCTGTGCTTATGCCAGGCCTGCTTTCTCTGCCTTCGTGTCATCCACGTGACACTTACAGGAAGGTCGTACAAGGGGAAGGTTCGTGTGCTGACCCTGACCAGATACAGCTGCTCCTATAAATAGTTCCTTTAAGGGTAGTAATGCAAATGCTGCTCAGCCCGTGGCTGTGACAGATAAGAGCATTACAATTTTCCATGGTGGTCGTACCCCTTTTTTAAGGCATTATGTTTTTTCCAGCTGTGTAAACCTGCTAGTCTGTGACACTTCCCTGGTTTTGCAAGCAGTAAGCAAAAGTCCATCCCTGCTGCCAGTGCCTGCTCCCAGATGATCTTGTCTCACTGGGTGGAGTGGTTGCACCAGAGTCTGTGGGCTGTGTCACCCTAAGGGTGACAGTGTGGCCTGCAGCACATCCCTGACAAATGGGCTTGTGTTCTTTGCACTTACGTGTTTAACTTCTTCACTGCCACATACTTACACCAACCTCTGCAGCTGTTAATAGTTTCCTGTGTACTTAGCTGGGGTTTCTTTTAAGAAAGGCATATTTTCTGTAACACTTTTTGGGGTTTTTGAGTTTGTTGTTCCCGTCACACTTTTTTTTCTTTTTTTTTTTTTTTTTCCAGTTTGTTGCATTGCTCTGGAAATTTAGAACCCAATCACAACCCAATTAGTTGTTTTAGATGCAGATTTGACATACTGAGGAGATATTCCTTTTCACAGAAACTCTTCTGTAAAGCATCACACTAAAGTATTTGAAATGTTAAGAATAACATCTGAGTCCTAGCAACTTGATAACCTATTTTCTTGCTTTATAGGGTATCCTTCTCAATTGGACAAAAGGCTTCAAAGCTACAGACTGTGAGGGAGAAGATGTGGTATATTTACTTAGAGAAGGAATTAAAAGAAGAGAGGTGATTTTGCTTTTTTTTTTTTCCTCATTCTACTCCTCTCCAGACTTGACAGACCCTGTGGGTCAGGCTGGCTCCCTCTCACAGGATCTGCGTGCCTTGTAGACACAGGCTGTGCCTCCTGTCTTGCACAGAAGATTGTTTTTCCCCAGAGGCTTCCAACTTTCCACATTTGCCAGAACTTTCAAGGCTTCTTTCAAACCCTGAGGCAATGTCCACGTGCATGGAGAAAGCAGGAGTTTTCAAAATGGTGATTGTAGGGATGCACCTCAGTGCACCCTAAAGGACAGTTCTCTCCTCCTCTTCTTGATGTTGAAAAAGCCTCAACCACTTTAGCCAAAACTTTCTAGGAAGGAAGGAAAAATAGCCTGAGAAGGGTGTTAATTTTGCACAGTTTTTATCAGCCAATGAAAAGGAAGTCTTAAAACTTTGTTACTGGAATTGCTACACAATTGCTGTGATACTGAGTGTATAATAATTTCTACATTTATACTGAATGTATAATAATTTATATAATTTATACCATGTGCCTTATGTAAAAGGTATGTGCTTAAACATACCTAAGCCAAGGAGAACAGCCAGGGATATACTTCATTCTGAAGACAGTCTGTCACAGGTAGAGCATATACCTTAGCTGCCTGCTGGTAGATTAGGTTCCTGTTTTGGCATGTGTGAAATCAGGGATTTCAGTTGCTTGTTTCCAGTGTGTTCCTACAGCATCCCCTTTGGTGGGAGGGACTGCCCCTAGCCCAGAGTTCTCACTGCTATTTTCTCTCTCCCAAAGGAATTTGACTTGGATGTGGTGGCTGTGGTGAATGATACAGTGGGCACAATGATGACTTGTGCTTATGAAGATCCAAACTGTGAAATTGGGCTCATTGTGGGTACGTGTTAGAGCTGCTTTTTATGAAACAGCACGTCCACACATCTGTGTGTATTCTCATGGAGGCATCCCCTGTTGTTAACTGAAAATAAAGCTAGGATATCTAGGACTAAAAGAGCAAATTTCAACAGCCAGCTTAGTTCTGTCCACAGTCGGTTGAGATGAGCAGAGGCTGTGATGCACAATAAATCCTGCCTGTTTTATCTGATAAAGGCATGGTGCTGCTTGGGAGGAGAGCAGATGTGCAGGAAGCCTCACTAACTCCTGCAGTTCCTGTTAGTTTAGCCTGTAAGAGTGTCCCTGCTGGACTGTTCCAGTGACCCACAGCTTTCCTCAAGCGTGTGGTGTCTCAGAATAAAGTTGCAAAGGGCAGCCACAGCTCCCAAATGGCACGTGGTGGAGAGCTCTGAGAGGCTGAGCACAGCGACACACGGCTCCCTTCCCAGCAGTGGCACAGCTGGAGAAATTCCACAGGCGAGTTTGCAGATGCCACGCCTGGGGAGCCTGAGTCACGGGGCAGTGTGAGTCCCCAGAGCTCTCCAGAGAAAAGAGTTTTCCGTGGGAGAGAAAGGGACAAGGCACCTGCAAGCTTCAAGAGTGCCTTCAGCTGCGGGGTGGCTTGTAGGAAAATGAAACGCCACCAGTTTCTCCTGCAGACAGCTGGAAAATGTCCAGGATGAGTCAGCACGGTGCAGTGTGGGCAGGAAGCCGTGTCTGCGCAGCTCCATCGTGGCGTGTTTCAGGAGCCAGGGTTCCCTACAGGAAGGACAGCGTGTCCTTGGGGTGCTGAGACACCCCCTGGGGACCGTCCACTGCAGCCCTGGCAGATCTGCTGTGCAGCCAGCGTGTCTGTGTGCAGAGCAGGGCCTGGGTACCTCTGGGGTAAGGGGAATGAAAGCCCCGGGGCTCTGACAGCTCCCCCTGCCCTGCCTGGATTGTCTGGCTCACAGCTCCTGAGGGAGGTTGGGCGCTGGTGGCGATCCACAGTTGGATGTGATCTGGTTTGGTCCTGCAAACCTGGCTCTCAGCCTGCAAACCCAGACATTCCCCCTGCCAAACCCTGTGCTGTGGCTCAGCTCTCCTGCAGCAGGGGAGTACTGTGGGAGGATCTATTTTAGCTCAGACTGTATTGATATGATTCCCTAAAAAAAAAGGCAAAGGAAAACAGACATGCTGTAGCAACTGGTGCATAATCTGGGATGCAGGATTAAATGAGAGTTTAAGTAACTTCAAGAGAACTTTTGCCCTGGTAGCAGCTACAGCTGCCTGTCTTTGCTAATAAGGTTTTACTCCCTAAAGACCTCTGTGTACATGGAGCACTTCGCCACACTCCTTAGGATCCTCTTTTAAGAAAGATCAGATATGGCCTCATCTCAACATGGAAGTAACCTTCCTGCTGGAGAAAAGAAGGAATTAAAATCAGAAAGCCCCCCAAGCAATCAGCTGGTAAAACCCCTGCTGCCTCAGAACTTGCTGAGGTTTTCAGTTCAACATATTTTCCCCTGAATTCTGTGGGTCCGTTGGCTTTGTGGAAGGTGGTTCCCAACTGCAAAATCCAGCTGTCTGCTTCCTGCAGTTTTGGGGTCAGAAGCATGTGGGGTTTTGTGTGTTGAAAGTGCTGCCCTACTCTTCCTCCCTGCAGTGTGGGACCCTCAGCCCAGCTGGCCTGGGTGAACTTCCTCTCTGAGCCACCCTGAGCAATGCACCACAGGAGTAATGATCTCCTTCAGTTTAGGACTGTTGAAGAATCGGGGTCTGGGGGGGGGTTTTTGTGATGTTTCAAATGATGATTCAACTACTCCTTCCAGAAAAAACCACCTTCAAGATCCCCCAGGAGGTTTGTCAGGGCTGTGGTGCTGGCTTTAGTGTCCTTTTGCTCCGACCAAAGAGTAACTTCAGTGTCTGTTTCTTTCAGGAACGGGCAGCAATGCCTGTTACATGGAGGAGATGAGGAACATAGAGATGGTGGAGGGTGAGCAAGGGCGGATGTGTGTGAACACGGAGTGGGGAGCGTTCGGGGACAACGGCTGCCTGGACGACATCAGGACAGTATATGACAAAGCAGTCGATGACTTCTCCCTGAATGCTGGCAAGCAGAGGTACTGCAGGATAAAGGGTGTGCTGTGCATGTAAGCCAGGCTGCCTTAAGTGCTCTTGAGAGAGAGCTGGATTTCTCCCAGCTGAGAAAGGAGAGGTTAAGAGTGGAAAATGACTGCAGTCCTGCTGTCCTTTGGGATCTCCCTTTTCTGTGCTTTTCCTGGATGCTGCTTTTTTGTGACTTATTTGCTGTCATGGGACTCCACAGCAGGGCTTTTGGTGAGGACTTCAAAAGTCTTGAAATTAGGAAGAGACCCTTTTTCTCATCCTGTGCTGTATAGAGTGGGATAAGATGGCTAATCATTCTTTTACTCTGGGTCTCAGGTTAACCTCTTTTAGCTGAACTCTCTTTGTGGAGGGCTGAGCCTGTGGAAATCCTGAACTTACACCAGCTGGCGTGGTTAAAGCTTGGGGCTGCTCACTGTAAAGCAGTCAGGAGCTCTCTAGCAGTTGCAGCCAGCTCTTATTTCAGACAATTTTCTGGATGGGATAGGTCGTGTTAGAGGACCTGCCTTTCTTGCTCCTGGAGTTTGGTCCCCTTTTTGGGGCTTAGCTTTTGTTTGGGCAAGTGCTTCCCTGTCCCCTTCAAGAAAAAGTTGACAAGGAGCTGTGTACCCAGCACTGATAAAACTGGGCTGAGACTGTTGCTTGCTAGGACTACAGTTTTTCATAATTCTTTGCAGCTGTGCTTTGATGCCAGCAGCTTTTAAAAAGATTTTGTGACTAGAGTAAATCTGCCCACAAAAACCTGAGGAATACAGACAAGTTGGCAAGTCCCACGGGAAGCTCTTTAGAAGCTGAGGCTCAAACAAACCCAGCAGGGCAGACATGGAGCGAGCCTGATGCAGCAGCAGAGCTGGCATGGAGTAAGCAGCCAAAGGCAGTAGTGGAGACTGCCAGGGGAATAATTTATTCCAGAGATAGTTAGGCACTCAGGAGGGAGGACACTTGGTAGGTACAAGCTTGAGAGAGTTCATGGTATTAAATGGACTGTGTGGCCTGCTTCCAGCGGGATGGCACGCTGGGCTCTGCTCAGTCCAGGGCACAAACCCTGCTGTAGAGTTTCAGGAGGTGAAATAAAGGATGCAGCACTGAATGCCCTTCTCAGGAAATGGAACTGTTCAGTTCTTGTTGGCAAGGACACAACTCACAGACCCCAAAATGCTCCATTCAAACCAGAATGATGCTGGATGGGAGGGAGCGCAAAACACGGCTGAGACCTCCAAAGAGAAAAAGCTCAGTGGCTCCATGCAGCAAAATTACAGGGAAACCACAAGGTACAGTCACTGCAAATGCAGTGTTTTTAAGGGAGTCCTGTGCTTGAAAACCGACCCTGTGCAAGATAAAGGACAGGAAAAACCATGTCCAGCCTGTTCACAGAAACACTGACCTGCAAGTTGGCAAGCTGGTGGTCCAGGGTTGGTTTATGCTCTTCAGTTAATTCAAGCACCTGGTTTCCAGTAGGAAACCAGTCGTCCCAAAACCCCAGGGAGGAACCAAGCTGTCTTGAACCCTTCTCAGCCCCCAACTCTGCACACAGGACCCAAGTTTCCCACTTGCACTCTTGCCTCAAGCTAGAGAGAGGAAATATCTTCCACCTGCAGACCTCTGTCTAGCACAGGATAAGGAGTGTCCCAGGAGTGATGCTTAGCACTGGTACCTGCAGCCCAGTGTGCATAGGACACCTGGCTGATAACACACCTGTGATGCTGCCTTTGCAATCGTGGACAGGTTCCCTCTGAGCTGGACTGCTGTCTTTCCTTGCAGGTATGAAAAAATGATCAGCGGGATGTACCTGGGGGAAATAGTTCGCAATATTTTGATCGACTTCACCAAACGGGGTTTCCTGTTCCGAGGCCAGATTTCAGAGACCTTGAAGACCAGACATATCTTTGAGACCAAGTTCCTTTCTCAGATTGAGAGGTAAGAGCACTGCAGGGGAGGCTGCTTAGAGTGAAAGTGTCGTAGTGTTCATCTGGTGACACTCTTGGAGAGGAGGGACAGCTGGAGAGCAACGCCTGCTTCTCTGGAGAGAATTTGGGTTTCAGTCTGTGTGTGTGCAGGAGGATTCTTTACAATATCAACTGAATTTCTAGCAATGCTCACTTCTAAACCTTGGGAAGGGCTGTCAAGGATTCCCTCACTCTATAATTTTACTTCCTTGTTTGGAAATCAAGTCATTTTCCTGGGCCCCTTGTGTGTGTTTAGCTGCAATTGTGGAATTGAATGAACACTAGCTGAGTGAGCACTGCTTACTGGGTGCTTTTGTGCTTTTATTGCTCAGCCTCTGTAATTTAAAGCAATCTCTGAGGCTTCACGGGGGAAAAAAACTCTGAGGTCATCATGAAAAATATTTTCCTGGAATGCCCCATGGTAAGAAAAGGGGAGGCAGTGCAGAGCTGGTCTTGGAGCCTCTGTTGCTCCTTGCACACCTCTTCTGTGTGTGCTGCTTGCACACCTCTTCCTGCACAGTGCAGGGGTGACTGAATTTGCATTCCCCGAGGTCAGTTGGCTGTCAGGAGAGGCTGCTGCCTGCTGTGGGTGCATGGCTGCAGCCAGCAGCGCAGTGGGGTTTATGGCTTGACTGAGGGAAACCTGTAACACCGTGTTTTCCTCCTGCAGTGACAGGTTAGCCTTGCTGCAGGTGCGAACCATCCTCCAGCAGCTGGGGCTCAACAGCACCTGCGACGACAGTATCATTGTCAAGACGGTCTGCGGGGCGGTGTCGAGGCGGGCAGCTCAGTTGTGTGGTGCTGGAATGGCTGCCATTGTAGATAAAATTCGGGAGAACAGAGGCTTGGAGCGCCTGGAGATAACGGTTGGTGTGGATGGCACTCTCTACAAACTCCACCCACAGTGAGTATTTGCCTTCTCCGCGTTTGTTTGTGCCTTGCACGTATGTCCTTCCTCTTGGTGCTCCCAGCTGGACTCTCTCACTTGCTGGGATAAGAGCCAGCAAGAAAAAAAGTCTTAATCAGGGGCTTTCTGAAGGGCAATGAGAAGATCAAGAATGACCTGTGAAAGGTTCTTGGGGTGGTGACAAACTGAAGGGGACGCAGCTTACTGAGTGAGTTGGAAGCTGTATAGCAAGGGAAGGATCTCCTGATTCTGGACAGGCAATGACAGAGCAGTGCTGAAATGCCTGGTGCCTCTTTGGAGGATGTTTCTGTTCAGTGTCCAGCAGAGGAGAGATGCTGCAGGTGAGGGCAGGAGTCTAAAAGAAGTGGGGACAGGAGGAGAACTAGTGCCCACCTCTAGTGTGCATGGAGGGAAATGGGTGGAAAGGAGAGGACTTATGTGGTCTGTTCTTTTCCCTTTGCCATGGATTAGTGATAGCAGTTAACCTCACTCAGAGAGGCGGGGCTGGGATGCAAATGCTTTTTCCCTTTAACTCCTACTGCTCCCAGGCTTCAAATCAACCCCAGTTTCCAGCATTTTACTTCTTACCCTGATGAAAGGGGACGCAGTGCAAATGCCCATGGCCGTGCTCCACTCCACAGTTGCTGCAGGACCTTCCTCACCCGCTGCCCTTGTTTCCTTTCACAGCTTTTCGAGGATCATGCACCAAACTGTCAAAGACCTGGCACCCAACTGCGACGTGACCTTCCTGCTGTCGGAGGACGGCAGCGGGAAAGGGGCAGCGCTCATCACAGCGGTGGGATGCAGGCTTCGTGAGGCTGAGCAGAACTGAACTCCACAATCCTGGCCTCAATTCTGTCTTGTGTTTCTCATAAAGCAGTGACTGCATAGTCAGAACTGGTAAAAACTCAGAACTCACTGCTTTATCGGGGGGAAAAAAAAAATCACAACTAATGACATAAAAAAATAGGATACAAGATAGAATGTGTGCTCTTAATAATATCTCCTGTTTCTGGACCCCAATCTGCATGTTTCTTACTCACCTTGTTGGTACCTTCCCCATCTGTAGGTCATGGGAAAAAACCAGTCTATAATTTCTGCAGTTGTCAAAAATCAGTTGTTGTCTGAGACGAAATTGCGCCCAAGTGATGTGCGTTGAGAGCTCCCGTTGCATCGTACCAAACGTGTTCTTTGCAGCATCCCTGTTAAGCACACTGCCAGCACGCTGACCACCAGACCTGGGTGTTGATGCTTTTAAGTGAAGGGGAAGCAACAGTTCCCTGCTGCATTATCTACCTGCTGTTGTTTCGTCTAAAGCGGTTGTGAAAACATTATGGTGTGTCAGCACTGTGCACGCACGTAACTCTATAGTGGGACTTGACACCACGACTTACTCACTTCCTTGATGCCTCTTGTCATGGTGAAAGTAAACACCCTTGTCCCACAGATCTGGTTCCACTGGTATTCCCCATTGCTTCTGTGAGTAGTGTTGTATTACTGGGCGAAATCTGTCACGTTTCGGCAAGAAATCCCTAAAGAGTAAAGCCAAGTGGTTGGTGACTGGGGTAATCCAAATCTCCAGACCTGCGAAATCAGTAGATCTATGGTCCCTACACGGCTGTGCTGTATTCTTCTCTCGGAGGGTTCTTATAGAAAATAATTCCTATCTCTTCTTGTTAGTCTAGGTCAGGGCACTGCAGCTGCCCTTCCACCAAACCTGCAGCTCAACCGCGTCCACCCGATGCACCTACTTCCGTCTCTCGCCTTAAATGGGTATTTGCTTCCACACAGAGCTTTAATCTTCAATGCTGTTCAGCAGCCACTCAGAACACAAACACTCCAGAGTTAGTTAGAGCCAGAGTTAGTGCGCAGAAAGGAAGAGGAAGGTTGCGTTTTGATCTTGCCTTTGAGGGACCCGGGTGCGTAAACAACCCACAAAGCCAAAACTGGGTGCAGCTTATTCCAAGGATGAAAGCAACAGCAGACCATTTACACGTGGTGTACCCTGTCCTGTGTCCAGTCGATGCCATTATTATATTTGCATACCAGTTGCATCACTTAAATCGAGAGGCAGTTAGGAAGGTACACGTCGAGTAACATTTGTAAGTCACACCACTTTCTGCAAAGAGGGAGACCACACGGTAGTCCTTAATTCCCGCTCTTCTACCAAAAATGAGTTTGAGATGTCTGCATGGTTTTCCCTGCTGCCTTTTCCTGCAGAAAGTAGGTGGAAATTTGCAGGCTACTCTTCTCTGTTCTCGTTCCACTCCCTAAGATTTGGATTGCCCTACCTATCGATAACATTTCAATATGCATTATGGTGCACTGTGAGTGAATGTTGTAAAGTAACCTGTAAGTCACAAACAGTCATTGCAGCTTTAAGTGTGTGTCTACCTGAAAAATTGCATGCCTAACTGGTTTTGCAAAGGTAGAGGGTCTTTTTACTTTGCACACTAGTAGCTCCGGTACTAGTGCTACGTGATACTTGTGAAAATATTAAACTTTTTTGATGTGCGTTAACTGGTGTTTAGTGGTTCTTTCTGGAAGAGGCGCTGTTGGCTGGTGGCTTAGTGCTTTGGGAAGAGCTATTGTGTAGGGAGAGCTGCAACCTAATCCCAGTGGTGCCTGTGTTTTGTGTGTGTGTTTTTATTCCCGGGCATTCGGGGTCAGATTCACACAGGTCCCCGTGCCTCGTGTTTCCTAATGTAGCTCAGCAGAGGCACAGCGCTGACAGCGCCCAAACCTTAGGGGCCGTGTGGCTTGTCCGGGTGCCCCTCGTGCCCTGCCTTGTGCAGGGGGATGTGCTGTGCAGGAAGGCCTCGGGGTGCTGCACCAAGGGCCCTGTGGTTACATTAGGCTCTGATGGATACAGCGTGTCCCTGAGCTCCCTGTGTGCGTAGGGTTAACTGGGCAGAGTCCCGGTGTCAGGTGCTCCTACACCCCTGGTTGGCACAGCCTGTGTTGGAGCTGTGGTAGGTGAAAGCCCCTTTTGCATACACTAAAGCTGCGCTTCTCCAGTAACACGTTTTACGTTACAGCTTGAATAGTCTCTGACAGCCTCGATGTGCAGCTATGACCCCAAACAGGAGACAGAAGAAGGTGAGAAACTTTTTGGGCACAGGGGACACGTTGCATTTGAATTGCTTGAAGGTTTGCAAATCTTGTGCCTGCCGTCGGCAGTGCTGTAGGGGTGGTGTGAGCCGTGCCTGGGGACCTGGGTTTGAGCTCTTCGGCATCTGAGGGCCAGGCTCGGTGCAGGATAGAGGGTGAAGGAGAAGTGGAAGTTAAACTTGGTCTCAGGGTGACTCTGAATTTTGGAGATGCTGGCATAGGTCGTTTTGTTTATTGGATCCAGCTCATAACAAATAAGAGAGTGAGTTTGTGTTTCTAACTTTTCCTACCGTGGACCATAGTTGATGTACTTGATAAGACACGGCAGTTCTTTTGCAAAGGGAGACATGGTGGGATTTTCATTTCCAGACTACTTCTTACCCCTAGGAAGCTGTTCCAAGTGAATCACAAGCTATAACTGTCTGAAGAAATGTCTCCAATGTTACCCAAGCAATGACTGAGATGTCTTTCTTAAAGCTTTTAGGCTTGGTGAATAAAATCACAGTCCTCTTAACTGTTAAGCTGTAATTACTGCAATATGAACACAAAAATCTTATATTTCCTGGGGAAAAGACCATTTGCATACCACTGTTGTAATGTCATCTGCTCCTTACTCCTCTGGGGTTCTCTCAGAAGCCTTTTGAATGGGTTTTAAAACAAGCAGACCTTGTTTTGTTTTGTTTTCTTAAGAAAATAGCAGAAGGCAAAATAAAGTGTTTCTGAACTTCTGAACCCCGTTCTGTGCTTTTTGTTCGTTCCTTTGCCATGAAACTGAGATTCTTCAAGTGTTTTTCTTTACTGACTGCAGGGACTGCTTTGCTATTTAGTAAACATGCAGAGGAGGGATTTATGGCTGACCTGGATGTCTGTACTGCTGTGTGGTATTTATTCCTGTCTATATTTATATGAAGAATTGCATGTACTTACCATGGAGCGTGGTGTTCCTGTTGCCTCATGTATCACAGGAATAATGCAGCCTGCCTTGGGCTGCCTTCTGTGTAACAAGGGCTCAGAGCATCTCTGCTTCCTTAACTATTGCTGTTTCTATGGATGAAACCTCAGGATCTGCCCTGTGAGTCCACCAGGGTGTGGGGAATTCCTTTTGCAGCGTGAAGGAATCATCCTCTGCTTTCTGCTCCCAGCAAAAGAAAGAGATGCCTTGAGCTGTTGGAAAACATCGATGCCAGTCAGGGGCTGCACGGGGGATGCACCGAGGCATCTGGAATGGGCTCTGGCTGGATGTTCAGGTGTGATGGAAGAGGGAGGGGGAAGGTGGGGTGCTCAAGTTAGGCCTGTTTGGTCTAAAAAGCTCTGCATTAGGAAGCTGCAGAGTTTAAAGGGCTTAGACTCACACCAGCTGGGCAGGGGGAGCACAGCTCATATATCAAATACTGAACTCTGAGTAGGTGTCCTTCAGTTCCTCAGAGCAGGAGTCTCTGCCATGTCTAGCCTGGTCCCAGCCATGGTTGCCTGGCAGAGCATCCCTCCCACACGGTTTTCAGTCCCTGTGGCAGAATGACTTGGTGATGGCTGTCTGTAAATGCCTCTTGCTGCTCTCCCCGTGCCCAGCACAGGCACCAGCAGTGCAGTCGTGGGAAGAGCAGGCTGGCCTGGGGAGAGGGCTGGCCAGGTAACATCTGGACTAGAAACTATCAGCTGGAATGATTTAAAACCATGCACTTTCTCAGAGGGGCCTGGGGCTCTCTTGTCCCAATAGTAGGACGAGTTTGTTGCATAACATAATAGTTCTCCACAGGGCCAGGGAGGTGGAGAAGTGGAGAAAGAACATATATCTAATTCCTGTATTGAAACAGGCTTGGGAAAATCCTATCCCTGAGTACTCTTTCAGTTCAAGCCATGAACGCTTTCCCTGGATTTACTGCAGAATTTAAGCCTGGCAGCACTTTGTAGTTTGGCTTTCACAGAGCAGAGGAGAATATTTCAAATAACTGGATCTTGTCAACATTACAGGAGCTTTTTAATTGATAAAGTATGGCTCTGTGATATTATTTACAAACCTGTCATGAGAGGTGAAGGTGATTGTGAGGTGTTAACTTATCACGAATATATGAAATGCTGTATTACTTTTACATAATGTTTATATTTCACCTTCTCCTGTTTTATGTGCCTGCACATAATGCCTCAGGCTGGGAAGATGACATATTTCAGCCTTTATTTTCATATCTGGGAAGAGCAGTGAGGATAAATATGGGGTAAGTCTGGAAAGGGAAGGTGAAGGGACTATCTGGGAAAAGACAGCAATGGGCCACTGCTGTTAGGACTAAAAGGATGTAAAGAAGGTGGATTCTGATTGAATCCATGAGCCCTGACCAAGCCAGTGGGCATCCCTGGCTACTGACTCTTCCGAGAGCCTCGCTCTCCAAATTAGGCACCACAGTTAATGTGAAGGAGAAATCACTTGAGCATGGTTTAATAGGAAAACAACATCATATTTTGGGACAAGGTTATAGAAATCCATGCAGTGACAACATCTTAAGGAGCTGTTTCTGCTGGTGAAATTGCAGGCCTTGAAAATCACAGAATTCAGAAAATTTTGAGGGCAGGCTGGATTTAGATTTTTCAGTCTAAATGTGTCAGTATTTGCCTTTGTTGTAAACAGGCTTTGGTCCACAGTGTTATCTGCCTTGGGGCTGCTGAGCCATGGCTCTTAGAGCTGCCCACAGAGCCCTGGGGGTCCATCCCAGCTGGGCCACATGAGCCCCAGCCTTTCTGCTCCACTTCCTCTTTCCTGAATTTAAGTGTCTTGGTGGAACAGAAATCAGGAGATCACAATGTGGAAGAGAATAATTTATATTCTACTAACTGGCAGTGCCTCAGATCTGCTTTGCTGGTTTTTTGACCTCCTGGGCCTGATGTCTGTCCTGTATTGCAGTTGTTGATGTAAGGGAGGGCTAAACTCGTATCCATGGCTGGATGATATTTGGACCTACATGGATATACGTGTTACCAACACACTGCCTTCAATGCTGAGGGCATCTAAAGGTCCTGTAGGAAATAGTTGCTCCAGAGAAAAAGACCTGCCTCAGGCTTCTTCAGATCTGCTGCCTTGGGTGGTGTATGGGGATAGAGCCAGAACCAGGAGCAGGAAATCAAAGTGTTAATCGGGTGAGGGTAAATGATGTCTTCTCTTTCTCATTCAGCTGAGTTTCTGTGTTGAAACTTGTTGTTCTTGATTTCCTGTGGGCTGTCTGGTAGAGAGATGGGGACATAAGTTTGAGTTTGTCTTTTTCTGTTGCTTTTACGCAGGGGCACCACCGGAAGGCTAGCTTGAAGCCAGAACGAAACCTGTAAAAGTGAGAAAAGCAATCAAATGGTGAAATGATCTTTGCAATTGCACAGAGAATAAAAAAACTCATGACTTGGTTCTACCTGTGAATGACTATGGAAATAAATATTTCTACGGAAATCAAAGGAATGAGGTGAAAAGCTAAATGCATAAAACCATGGAGGGAAGTGCATTAGGAATTTATGATAGATTTCCTTGTATTTTGAGTAAACATATAAGATCAGTGAAATGGCAGGGTGTTTGATGTGCTCAGTAGATGGTGCTGACCCTGCTGGTAACTGCATTTGTGAGACACAGAACATCTGAGGAAAATACATTCATTTACCCACTGGGAGCTTTTTAAAAAAAACTCTGAGTAATTAAATGAGGAAGCTGTCTGCTTTCTGAGAGAGGAGGGAGAGGACATGTGTGTGTGTTTCATGTTAAATGCAGTTTGGGTGAGTGGGCTGCAGAACTCTTTTTTTTGTGAGCTCCCAGGCAGGATGCTGTTTGAGAGGCTCAAAGGAGAGAGCCTTGCAGCATCGCCCTGGAGTTAAACATTCTCCTGGTGCAGTGAACCTGCACAGGAAATGTGCTGATAACCACTGAGTCCCTTTGAAGCTCACTTCATGCAGCGGGGCTGAGGAGGGATGGGGGTTATGGATGCAGGACTTGGCACGGAGACCCGCGGGCAGCCAGAGCAGCTCCGTGCGCTCTGCATCGCGCAGCCCTCCCAGCGCAGAGCAAGAGGGACCTCTCTTGGCACGCTGGGGTTGTGCTCCCCCAGCTGCTCCCTCCTGGTGACACATCCCGATGTGGGACCTGCACAGTCACCCGTGGGCTGCTCCTGCTTCCCACCCAAGGGGGTGAGCCCAGGACTGCGTGGGGAGCTCAGGACTGTGCTGGGGGGGTGGCCTGGGAAGAGCAGGTGGCTGAGCCAGCCCAGCAGCAGCTCAGCAGATGCATTGCAGGGATTACAGATTCCTCCCTTGGAAACAGGATGGTCTGCACGTGGAAATGGGTGCAAATGTGGCTGTGCTGATCCTATGCCTGCTGCCTGTGCTTTACTCAGAGACAGAATGTACTAAGGGCTGAGTTAAAAGCTCAGAGTGTATCCCATCTCACATTATTAGCACAGGGTAAGTTGCCTAGTTGGCCTAGGGACTGCAGTTGAAAACCACAGCTGTTCTCACCTCCAGAGATTTACGGTTTTTTCAGGCTGAAATTTTAGTTTTCTCTGTGTTCACTACCTCACCTCTGGTTCAGGCAGCAGTATATGATGGGGTTGTACATTGTTGAGCTCATGGCAAGGAGGAAGACTGCGAGATACACCTGCTGAATGTACTTCTGCTGGTAGATGTCTTCCTTGAAGCTCCCCAGGATGAAGTAGATGTGATAGGGCAGCCAGCAGACAGCAAAAATGATCACCACTACCACCATTGTCTTCACAAACTAGGAAAACAGAACCAAGGGTTATTCCTGGGCTCTGGGTGATTGGGCTTGCTGGGGCAGTGGGAAGTGCTGGTTTCACTTTCAGGCTGGTTTGCCCTCCCAAAGTGCAGTGTGTGGAATGTACACCTGGGCTGCTATGGCAAAGAAACCAGCCCTGGTGATGGAAAATGGGAACAGGGAGGGAGTGCCCTGGCGATGGAAACTGGAACAGGGAGGGAGTGCCCTGGGGATGGGAACAGGGTGGGGGTTAAAGGAAATGTTTCCCAGTGCACCGAGTGGACTCTGCAGAGGAACTGCTTGCAGCTCCACCAGGGACATGTGCAGGGAAACGAGATCACTGCTCTTACACTGAGACTGCTCCACTCTGTCCAGAGTTTTACCCTGGTTTGTCCTGCAGCGTGTGGATTCTCTGGACACGAGGCTTTACTCTCTAAGGGCTGCTGGCAGCTTGCCTGCTGCTGTGAGTCTTTCTTCCTTGAAGGCTGGCTGGTGCAGCAATCACCATTTTTTTCAAACTTGCAGGCTGATGCCCTTTACCCCAGACCCGAAATATTTTATTAACCTTTCAAGCCCAATCTCACAAGATTTTGTATCGAACACAAGCTCCATTTTGGAACTGGAGCCAGCAGGGCTGGTGTGCTGGGGGTAATGATACTTAAGTTTCACTTCTGACCTTTTTTTTGGCGTTAACTTGGTGTTCATAGGGGACTCTGTTCAGGTGGTTGCCTGGAGCCGCGCTGCTCCACAGAGTAATTCCTATAATGCTGTATGCAACAAACATCACCATTAAAGGCAGTAAATAAATCAACACAATCACGGCAATGTGATACCTGCAAGAGAAGAACAAACAGTTTTTCACAGTCAGTGTGGCTCTTGGAGAGCTCTTTCAGAAATTGTCTTTTGGATATGTATGCTGGCTCCTATTAGCGAAACCACTAAGGAGAAATTTTGCCTATAATTATTGTTACAGGGACTTCTGTAAAGAGCAAACTCCCATCTCTCTTGTGGTGTGAGGAGGGGTCCTTGGGCTGGATTCCCTGCTCTTTCAAGACAGAGTAACCTCATTTCTCTTTCAGCAGAGGGTTGCAGTCCAGGGCCACCTGCACTGAGCTTTGCTATCCCACTGCAGCCAGGAGAGACAGAGAGATGGTGGTAAAAGTACAAGCCCTTAAATCGCAGGTGTGGGAAAGGAATAGTCCAAAAACTAGAGAGTAACTTGCTGAATGCAGTAGTGGCAATGGTGGAAAAAAGCCAGATCAGGGACTGCAAAAGGTATCTGGCTGCTAACAGGGTGCACAAAGATGCAGATAGTGAAGAAGGGATGTTGCCTGTATCTGTGTAGCTGGCTGTTTTTATTTGTGTGAGCACACACAGTTAATGTACCACCAACAGGCTACTCAGTTACTGCTCCAGCTGAAAGCACTGGCATCCCCTTAGCTGTATTTTAACCTCAGCCCTTTCTAGTTTTCTGTGTCACCCCACAAACTTCTGCTGGTTCCCTCATGCTGGGGGCTGATTTGTTTAAGCAACCACCATTTATGGGAAGGGAACAACCTGCTCACTCCATTACAGCAGCTGTCAAATTAACATAAACAGTGTGAAAAGTAGGATTAGGCAGGAGGGCTCTGGCACATGCTCCTGGCAGTGACCCCAAAAGGCTGGGTGGGTGCAAATGGTCTTTCTCAGTGTGACAAGGCTCTGGGGTTACTCCTCACATTGTTGAGCACTGTTGAAATGTGAGCCTGCAGTGGTGTTTGTTCCTTGGGGTGGCTGCAAATACCAGACTGGTGGCTGCATAAAGAAAAATATTATATTTGTGAAATGTGGCAAGTTTGTCCCTGCCTGTCTTCCACTTTATCCTGTTGTGCTCAGAGCAGTTCCTGTCTTGAAGGTCTAATGCTGTGTGTGGACTGCAGCAAAGCTCTTTTAGAGTTCCCATCCTGGGAGGAGGAAGGGAGAATGGGAGCCTGAGTTTGAGCACATGAAAAAATAAACTTTTAGTCTTGTAGCTTTACTACTTTGCTGCAAAGTTAACCTGTCACCAGAAGAAAAATCCTCTGTGGTTAAGGTTCTTTACTTTGGTTAAACTTGTATATCCTTTATATCCAATATTTTTTAGGTGCTGGCAGTCAGTATTGCATTGTTTGGAGTTTTTTAAATTACTATTATTATTTTTATCTTTTTTACTTCTTTCTGTCATCATTATACACATCTTTCCTGCAGAAAAGAATTTTCCTTTGCTCTGAAGTCTAGAAATCTTGAAAGATGGGTTTACTCAACTGCAAAGGATTCAGAGGACACACAGTCCACACAGGAACCCAGCTCTTGATTTATTTTTTTTGTTTATTTTTTGTTTCTTAGTATTTCTATTCTGTGTTATTTGGACTAGTATATGAATGGCTGCACAAGGCTTTTTCTCCATGGTCTGTGTTGCAGGCATCTGTCCCAACAAATCCATCACTCAGTATCATTTCTGGGGAGCAATGTTTCCAACTTTCTTTCTAAGAGAGATACCAAAGCCCACGGATCTGAGGCTGCTCAGGGAGAGAGAGCTGGTGAGAGATGTATTGTGGTCAGGAGCTGCTGCTCTTCAGCTGGAGATTCCAGAAAGGATCTGCCCTGCTATTTGCCACCTTCAGGACCAGCCTTTCCAGCCCACAGGGACTTTGTCAGCATGCTGGGGAGCTCGTTTGAATCCTTTCCATGCCATGGATGTGGGAGAAATAAACCTCATGCTTTTATCTGAATGCAAGAGTCATCAGTGACTCAGGTATTAGTGGTTATCTATTCTCCCTCCTCCTCAGTCCACAGGAGTCTGGAACACTCTGTTCCCCAGCAAGTACCAAAGGGTACCAAAAAGGAGCCCCCAGGAGGAGCATCACCCAGCATGAGAGGTTTGAGCCTGATTTTACACTTTTCTCAACTGGCAACCACTGTCTGAATATGCTGCAGCTTGGCCAAAATTACACGAAGGTTGTGGAATTTGGCACATACTAGTGTGAAAATCAGTTACTTTGGTAATAGCTAAGTTGAGGAGGCAGCCAGCTGTTGGCCAGAGATGAAGACTGAGCAGGCAAAATGTCCCATGTGCATGGAGCTGGGCAAAAACCTTCACACTGGGTTCTGGTTTGAAAAATTGTTTGCACCTTGTTAATCGATTTGTTCCTTTTCCTCAGCTCTTCCATTGCTACTTCGTATAAATATGTTTTGCTTGATACATTTCTCAAATGTGCATCACCTGCTTTGAATGATGAGTGATCACAGCAGGTCCCCTAAATGCTGGGTATGGCTTGTTTCATCTGTTTGAACAATCTTGCTTTCAAGCAGGAGGAAATGGCTGTGAGGCTTAGGAACTTTTGGGAGCACAGATGTGTGCCCAGATAAATAGGTCTATAAAACCTTTGGATGTTTGAAACATGCTGCTCTCAGGTTTTATTTTCCTTTTACCCCCACAAAGAGCAGCATAATTTTTAACTAATTACGTGGCTTCTCAGTATTAAAGATACCCAGTTTCCTCCTGCCTGACGGAGGAAGAAAATCCAGAATCTTTGAAACCAGGATTTATTGATTGCTTATAGACTTTTTGCACTGGTTTCTCTTAAATTCCCCAAGCCCTGTATGTAGGGTTTCTAGACATTATAACCAGTTTTCAAAGCAGGGGAGGATGGCAGGTTCAGGATTACCCCGAACCATGATCACCTGGCAGCTTTTTTCACAGCTGGCTTAAATTGAGTTTAGATGGGCTGCCCCAGCCCCACATTCTCCTGCTCTCTCTCCCAGCACTCTCCAGAGCCAACAGTTTGGAGATGAAATTAGTTTCCTGGTTAACTTTTGCCTGAACTGGGAATTTTATCATGTCTCTTACGCCAGCTGGTGCTTGGATCCAGCGTCATCAGGCCAGACCACGGTGCATTTCATGGCGCCATTGTCCATCGTGATCTCGGCGTAGAAGCACTGTGGGAAGGCAAGCCCGAATGCCACCAGCCAGATTATCCCAATGATGACTCTGGTGCTTCCAGCAGAGAGCCTGGGCTTGAAGGGGTGAATTATGGCCACGTACCTGCAAGAAACAGGTAGTGCTTTTACAGTGGAATTGGCAATCTCTACAACAAAAGTGTAAAAACTCACCGGGACAGCGTAGTGGGCTTTATTAATATGGACATTTTGACAGGTTCCAGGCTGTTAATAGTAAGGAACTAAACCCTTTCTGAAGAGAATGATTGCAGGTCTTAGGGCAGGATACATTAAACCCACATGGATGGATGCTTCTGGTGTGAGGAGGAAGCAGTCCTTTATGTCTTCTGCATATAGGCTTTGCAAGCATTGCCCTTTTGGAATTTTTCATGGAATCCCAGAATGGTTTGGGTTGGAAAGAACCTTAAAGGTTACCTAGTTTCAACCCCCAGCCATGGGCAGGGACACCTTCCACTATCCCAGGTTGCTCCAAGTCCCATCCAACCTGGCCTTGGACACTTCCAGGGATGGGGCAGCCACAGCTTCTCTGGGCAACCTCTGCCAGGGCCTCTCCACCCTCACAGGGGAAGAATTTCTTCCCAATATCCCATCTAACCCTGCACTCCATCAGCATGAAGCCATTCCCCCTTGTCCTGTCACTTCAGGCCCTTGTCAAAAGTATTCTCACTCTTTTATTTTTTTTTTAAGTTACTTTTGCAAGTGCCTTACCAAAACCAGCCCAGCCAAGCATGCTTTTTCCTCCTAATCATGTCAATCTCTGATGCTTCATATTAGCACCAGAGCAGACTGGGCTCTTGCGTATCCTTTACCCCGATTTTTTCCCCACTGATTTTTAGCTGTGGAAAACTCGTGCTGCCTGCCTGTGTCTGTGACTGCCTGAGCACTTGTGCTTGCAGTGGAGGGAAGGGCTGACCCTTTCATCCCACACCTGCTCACAGCCCTCACATCTGACTATTGGATTACTCACGAGCCCGGGGCGCTCTCTGGTTTTAAGTTCCCTGTGTGGAAATGCACGGGTGTTGTAACGAGTACATAATCAATTATGCATTCCTTGTCATGCTTTCCCTATTCTTTGTCATGGTTGTTACAAAGGCAGAATAGAGTGGAGAATGCCCATTGCCTCCTAGTTTTCATAGCAAAAATCTGACAAACTGTGCTGTCTCTTGGCCAGGCTGTTGGTAGGGAGCTCTGCCCAGCCACTGCTGCAGGACAGGCAGCACAGTGAGCAATCCAGGGCTGCACAGCAGCAGGCCCTTATTTAGCTATAAAATTTTCATGTCACCTCGCTTTTCTTTAGCTTGCCACAGGCAGTGTTATACAGTGCTCGAGTCTGGTCAGAGGGGAACCCACTGGTGGATATTCTCCAGAGTATTTGCCCCCAGAAGTGCCTGAAACGATGATCTGTGGTCCTCAGTGAATGGCAAGTCCTGGGAATAAATGATGCCAGCCACTGTGCTGTCACTGCAGCCCGTGTTGCAGACATCAAAGGTGTCACAGGGCTGGGTGGAGGCTTCCCCACTGTGCCAGGGGTGAACCCCGGAGGCAAGCTGTGATTTTAAGCGAGCTCCTGCAAGTTGGGAGATTTATCAAACCTGCTGAGATCTCCTGGCCCCTTTTGCTGTGTGGCAGCACAGCCTTTGCCCCCCTGCTGCTCGTGCTCCCTGTGCCCTCTCTCAATGCCCCTGTGACATCCCAGGATGCTGGGACTACAATCTCGGTGCCCTTTCTCTGGTCCTCATACGAGTAGACAAAACAATCTGAATTTTGGACCCTCTTGTGCACTTTCCAAACAGGTCACAGGAGACTTTGCTAACAGGAGTGTGGAAGATGAGCTGATGGATAAGGCTGCATTTCTGCCTCGAGCGCTGCAGCAGAAACAGCTGCTCTGGTAATGGGGAAACTGAGCAATCCTAATCCCACCGTGAGCAGTATCACCAGGGACTTCTCCCTGGCACACAAAAGTGACTTAGAGCTATCACTTCTCAGCCTCCTTCCTTAAAATAAACCACCTCAGAAGATGTTGTTTTTATTGAAGTTAAACATTGGAGCTGGAGTGGACACAAGTTCTCTTAACAATAAATGGAAGCGTCGAGTTTCCAGGGGACCGTGTCAGGATCTATTTTAAGGCTAAGCAAAGAATAGCTAAATATGGTTTGCAGTGAGGTGCCAAGTTTTCTTTCTGCTCTGTGCCATACGACTAAAGAGATTTTGGCTATATAGGTGCTTTCACCAAAAATCCCCAAGGAACAAGAGTAGGAAGACATGACAACAGGCTGAAACAGCTTTTTAAAAATATTCTTTGTCAGACAACATGTATAAAATAGCACTTACCAACAACCCTTGATTCACAGCCAGGAGCAGCCAAAGAGTATTTGAGTGTAAAAGTGAGCTGCCATTGGTTCTAAATAGGGATTTGCTTTCATCTGGACAACTGCAGACTGACAAACGCGTCCCCCAGCCCTGTCCTCGTGAGCTGTCCCGTTCTGTGACCTGTCCCCAGCTGCTGCCCAGGTTTCAGCGGGCATTACACGTGCGGAGAAAACCCCTCTTCGCTCTCCTAGCCTGTTTATCTGGTGTGATCGCTCCGTGATTGCTTCCTGAGGCTGGCTGTGCCGGGGCGATCTGAGCTGCGAGCTGCGGGGGCGACCCCGGTGGCTCAGGCAGCAAAGCCTTTCGCTTCTCGGATGGCTCCGGAGGGACGCTGGCTCCCGTCCCGAGGGAGCTGCGAGGGCCCTTGCGGACACGGGAAACCTGAAGGAAACTGCAAAGTCAACAGCAGGGCTTTGATAAAGGCGTGCCGGTATTTCTGGACGCCGGGTCAGGCTGCCCCAGGGAAGTCCGGCACCGTGAGGCTGCAGCAGGGAGAGTGGAAGCAACGAGGGAAGGCAGGAAGGATGGGTGGAAGGAAGGAGGGCAGAGAGCCTAAAGGGAAATAACCTCCTCTGCTTCTTGCACACAGCATTGCCTTTAAGAGAGGAAATTCCCACAGACTTTTGGCCACTTTCTAGTAAAAAGGGAAACAGCTTCATGCTATTTAACAATGAGCTGTAAACACAGTCAGACTCCAGAAATTAAAGCTTAAGTAAAAGTGGCTTGGCAGTTGGAAGCGAATTTTACGAAAATACCAAATTGCCCCAGAAGTCAAACAGAATCACTGTAATTACTTCCCTCCCTCTCGGAACAAGTCGTTCTAGTGAACCAGGGGAGCAGACTCTGCCATTTCTAATCTAATTCCCATTATTTCTGGTGGTTTGCTGGACTCACAGCAGGATTAGGGCTGCTGATAGTTTCAGCAGCCTGCAGCATATTCTCCTTTTTCTGTATATATCCGTCTCACGGTTTAAAAAAAACCAACAAAGCCACAAAAGAGTTTTCAGGGTGATTGGGAAACAATTTGTGATCAATAATGTGGGAACAACAAAAATACCAGCCACTTCCACTCGTTACAGATTTGAGTGTGATTTAGACCAGGGATAAAAAACAGAAGATCACGCCATAATTAGCATCAAACCCCACAGTCTGGCACTCCTTCCACTTTGCTGATAAGGCACCTGACAGAGTGGGGGCCAATTGCACAAACTATTGCAATGTTTTTTTTTTAATTTTATGACTTACGGGAGATCTTTTCAGACCTTATCTTCTCCATTCGCCTCTTACCTCTCTGCAGCCACGGCTGTCATGGAGTAAATGCTCACAAACACTGCAGTGATGGGGAACCAGTTCTGGAACCTGCAGAATTCCTCACCAAAATACCAGACATTGTGACTGGCATAGATAAAATTGAAGATGGTGTTGAAAGCGGACATCAGCAGGTCCGAAAGAGCCAAGTTAACGATGAAGTAATTGGTAGCGGTCCTCATTCTCCTGTGTGCCAGAATAATCCAGATGATGGTGACGTTGCCAACGATGGATGTGATGACGATGAAGGAGTAGGTGATGGCCCACAGGGCAATTCTCCATCCCGGCTGGGTGAACTGGGTTGCTGCCGTCCAGTTGCCGCTGTCCTCGAGGGAGCCAGCCTGCGAAACGTTGCTTGCGTTGAAAGCTGAAAACACGCCCATGGCTTTTCACTTCTTGCAAGTGTAGAAGAAAATCTTCTGGCATCTGCTCGTTTCCTTGCAGGAGAAGCTGGTGGAATGAATTTCCATGCATTTAACCAAGTGCTGTTAAAAAGGCATCGGGATGAGCTGTCTCATGTCCTCTCGTCCTGTTTTCCAAGTGATGCAATGCAGTTCCAGGAGGAGATGAGCGACGCCAAGGGCCTCCTCCTTCTTCCCTGGCATTTTAACCTATGCTTGAAGAGCAAAAACTAAAGAACAACTCTCTTCTTCAAGTTTCTTTTTCCTCTAAAATAGGAGGAAAAAAAAGGGAAAGGAAGGTGTTTTCCAGGCCAGTGGCAAGTGATGTCTCCCTTTAGATTACTTTTGGGGACAAGAAAACATAAATGGAAGCCAAAAAACACTTCAATCCAAGCAGAAATTCTTTGTCAGGGCAGCAGTTTTCTAAAGCACCAGGTGTCTGAATCCCCTGCAGTGGGACTGAGGACATTTGCTGTTCTTTCCCTGTGTAACTATTCGGCGTGAGGTAGGAGCTGCCCTGGGATAAAATCTCAACAGGTTTTAAGGGGACTTTGAAAGGAGGTGGAGTCTCTTGCAGGGGAAAACTAAACAACCAATTTGACATCAAATGAAATGTGGCAAAGTGGTACGTGAAGTTTCCTCCTCCTGCTACACTCAGTTAGTTTTGAATAGCCTGTGCAATGGCCACGCTGCTCTATCAGGATTTTTTACATGCAAGGGTGGTTACTTTGCCAGGTTTACCAGTCCTGCAATCCTCATGTTTCCAGGACCCTGCCTGACTTCCCGTGAGCTCTCATAGCAAGAGAGAAACTATATTTGATGCAATTCAGCAAGGTCCTTCCTTTTGGATGGCTGCATCCCCTTTCCCAGGGTGTGCTGTAGGAACCTGGTGACCTCATGCATGCAGAAATTTCGGGTTCTTGTAGGGAAGAGGAACCCCTGACTGTGCTCTTGCTCGCTGTCAGCTTTAAAGCAAAGGGCATAAACGTAAGCAACACACTGAGGCTGAGATTACCAAGAGCACTTGGCACTGACTCATGCCTGCTGGACTGGGAGCTGGAGGTGTTTCAGGTATGAAATCATGCCTTCAGGATTCAGAGGTGCCTGTAGCACTGGGATGGCAGTAGTTTTCCAGCTCCTGGAGCTGCTGGAGCTGCAGCTTGTGCCAAGTTCCCCTGTAACAGGGCAGTGTTTATCAGTTCAGGATCCTTTGCACCAGCTCAGCCCAGACTCTCCTGGCTTCATTAATTTCTGGAGGCAGCCTTGAGTTAACCCATCACCTAACCAACCCTTTCAAGCAGGTTTCCTCTGGTACAATATTGCCCAGATGTTGCTTTTAAAGCAAACAATGCCTGTAGTCCTGCACCTAATGTCTCCTTCTCTTCCCTGCAGGTAATTCCTCTCACTTCCCTACCCAGAAACTGAAAAGGTGCACTTGTACTTATCTTCTAAAGTGCATTACAAGGCTCTTCCAGGTGCTTCTTCAAAGTCTTACGCTGACACCTCTTTAAACAGCTTAGGGACCTTCCACTTTCTGTGCACAGCTCAGGAGGGCTGTTCATGACTTGCAATACAAATTCAACAGCTAATAGTGTTCTTCAATTTCTTTTTAATATGCTGTCTGAAATCTCTGCAAGTTTGAAGGAGAATAGGAGCAAAAGCCTCCATACATTTCGCTGGGAGTGCACTAAAGTGCTTTATCAGTTTGTCAGGAAAGTAGAACGGAAGCAAGTGCTTAGAAAAGGGGCTGCACTTATTCAGCCTTCAGTGGTGAAGCTGTAACCTCTCTTGGCTGACTTTGAAGATGGTCAGGGTGCTCAGCTTTCTTAGGAACTTTCTTGTGAACCATCTGCCCCAGTCCCTGATCTGTTACTCAGGTGATAATCGAAGAGCAGCCACCCTTTGGTCAACATTTCACCATATGAGTCAGGAGGGATTTGCCTTCCTGTATCCACACCCACACCTTTTATTCATTTGCTGGTTGTGCATTGACAAGGTTATCATCCTGGAGCCTGGCCAGTGATTTAGTGTGTGCTACCAGCCTTTTGACTTGAAAACTGGAGCAATTTTTGACACAGGCTGGCTCCAGATTCCCCAGGGAAGTTGCATTTGCCTGAGACAGTGGGTAAAACCTGCCTCACCAGTGGTTTTGGAGTTATACCAGAGAAAGGGACTAGCTGAGAGCAGGGGGTTTGGGTTTGGCTGGTTTCACTGTTGTTTTTATTATAGGCAGGATTGTCAAGGCCAAACGTTACTGTGCTGAGTCACCAATCCCAGGTCTGAGCAAAGGGTGAGAGATGCAAACAAAAGATGTGGGTCTGCAAGGTCAGGAAGGGTGATTGAGGGGTGTTTTGTGTTTTGGAAACATAATACAAGGTAATATAGGCAGTAGAGGCTTTAATTGTGTAGCAAGTTGGACTCTGCTTTTGGAGGAAGTCCCTTTGTCCAGGGAACAGCTCTGGGAGCAGGACATGAGGACCATGAGCATCCACCTCGGTGGGGCAAAGTGCAGCTGGCCTGCAGCTTCATCAGCCAGACATGGGCTGGAAGGAAGCAGCAAAATGCCTCTTGTAGCACTGAAAAGCTTTGGGTCTTTCTGACATGGTTTGGTGCAGGGCTAGCTGTAGTTCACTTCTTTCTGCAGAGCTCCTAAAGCCCTGGGGCAAATGCTCTGCAGTCTTTAGGTGTCTTTAGGACAACCCCTGGCCATGAGTGAGGAAATGTGGAAGTTACCGATCCTTAATATGAACAAAAGCACTGCTGGTTGTGCTGTGGGATGGTCCCAGGAGCAGATGCTGTAATGAACAATCTGCCAGGCTCTTAATTGGAAAACTGCAGCCCTTTGCTGCACTGGGCTGAGAGGGAGAGAACCAAATCACGATGGACCCTCAGGCAGTTCATAACATCTTACTTTAACCACCATTTGCTGGTAAACTATAATTGTGTCCAGAGACCTTGCCATTTGTATAAACAGAGTCTGGGATTCAGGAAAAGAAAGGGGTTGCCCAATTAGTGTCATGCAGTTTCATAACAGGAACCTGTTTTGATACATTGACTCAGTTTTGAGGGAAAACAACAGGAAAATAGACACTCCTTGAATCAGCTTCCCCATCCAGCAGGATGTGCCCCAAAATTTTATGTGCAGGAATCAGCACGAAGGACAAGGTAAGGTATTAAAAAAGTCAAACCAGAACAATTAATTTAGTTAAATACTCACACAAGGAAGATGCCTAAGTGACAAGAACATGCTTGGATGTGAACGACACCCATGAGGCATGAAGACCATGTGGCAGACACTAATTCCCAGCAGCTACATGTGATGGGATTTCCAGCCTGCATGCCATTGCTAAGTGTCAGGGATATTTGCAAATCTCTCTGAAAATGGTTGTTGATATTTTAGAGGATAAATGCTCTAGGACATTGTATTACTGTCAGAAACAGTAGAGGTGAAGAGCTATTCTGTTGCTGGGAGTGTCCTGGGCTGGATTGTTTTCCAGAAGCAGAATGTAGTAGCACTGCAGGCTATAGCAATAGTACTTTTATAATAGAATTATCCAGGGATATTTTTTAACCTTTAGAAACGAGATTTTGGTGTATTGTATGACCTAAAGAAATGATGAAATATGAAGAAATATGACCTAAAGAAATGACTGAATGTTTACACAGTTCTCATATGCAGCTCAGGGGTTTTCCAGTCTCTTTGGTAGGTAACTTAAAGATAAATGCTGCCCCACTTCATCTCCTCCGACACCAGACACTGATTTTCAATGCCATCCGTCTCTGCTCCGGGCCAGGGTGAAACAACCGACTCTGATAGCTGTCTGCCACTTTGAATGACACCTTTTTCCCCCGGGGGAAAATAGCCCTTTGTGGGACAGGAGTGCAGCACTGCGGGCTTGAAAGGGCTTATTTCATCTCGGAGGCACGAATGGCGTTCGCAGTTCCTGATCGCTGTGTCAGACCCATCACGGACCCGCTGTCACGGCAGCGGGACGGGGACGAACGTCGGTGTAGGCGCAGACCGCGGCCAGCGCAATACGCCCCGTAGCTGTTGTTATTGGCAGGACGTGACCCTCTCTGCATGTGCAACGCGTGGGTGACAAAAAGAGAGGTAAATGCCCTGGCAACGCTTCCTCGTGCTGGTGTAGGGTGTGGGGATTCTGCTTTGCCATGTTTTTGGATGCTCGACCAAAAATCTGAGCGCCCATGCAGCGGCTTTCCACGGCCGTATTTTTGTCCCGGCTGTTTTAATGGCGATGGCAGAGGTCTGGGGATGCGTGCGGGGCTCCGGCAGCACTGCCAGATTCCCGTTGGAGCAGCCAGATCTATTTCCCCTGCCGCCTCCAGCTGCGCGGCTAATCCCGACCGAGCGGCCGGGCGTTCGCCGAGGNCGGCGGCGGCGGCAGGTGCCGCGGGAGGATGGCGGCGGGCGACCCGGAGCAGGCGCGGTACTGCGGGCGGCTCTCCTACCTCTGCCTCAAGCTCACCCTCATCACCTACTCCACCACGTTCTGGGTGAGCGCTCCGGGGGCGCGGGGGCGCGGCTCGGGGCGGGAGTCCCGCACGCCGGTGCCGCGGGGAGCGCGGTCCGCCCTGCGCAGGGCTCCGGGCTTTAGCAATAGACGGATGTTTCCGCGGCTGAGGTGGCGGCTGTCACGCCCGTGGCCGTGGGTGTCACACCCGTGGCTGTGGGTGCAGCGCCCCGTCCTTGCCGAGGGACTGACAAACTGGTTTTGGCGGATGGGGACTTGGAGGGGTTGGAAGTTTGGCAGGTGAAAATCATTCATGCGCGTACTCAAATGCAGCTCTGCCCTGCAGGGGAGGTGGGCAAATAGAGCCTTTGCCCTACAGCGTCACTCCTCCGTGCTTTGGGCATGTCCTTTCCTGAGCCTCGGCAGGGTGAGGCTGCCAGGCTCTAGAGTTNAAAAAAAAAATAATATTAAAAGGCGAGGAGAAGAGAAAGACGAAAGGCGAAGCCGCAGCTCGCCGCCCGCTCCCGACGGTGCCCCCGCGCTGTCCGTGCGCGCCGCTCCCGGTGCCGCTGCCGGA